>JARYHS010013631.1:95896319-96020329 GCA_031002005.1 Vandiemenella viatica
CAAGTAGAAAGTGTGACACTGGATGTGAACCACCTCAGAAAGGAAAGTCCTTTTGTTATGAAAATTTGTACAAATGTTTCTTGAGCAATATGATTTAAGAAAAGCTGTACATTACAATCATCAAATATATATTAAACAAGTAAAATTATTTAAAATTTTGGCACTTCTATATAAGTTATTATGCAAGGATTACATATTATTACCTGTTTATGTTCTGTAACTGTTTCTTGGGTTTTATTTTTTGAGAAAAAAAACTGCATTCTGCATCCGTGTCATATGTAAATGAGAAGTATCAGCAAACAAACAATTTTTAATCTACAGCATTCAAAAATGATAGCAGACACATTGCACGATAAAGTGATCTGGTGGCTCAGTTGTTAAGGCATCTGCCTGGAGATTGACAGGTCCCCAGTTCAAATTCCTGTTTCGGCGGGAATTTTCAAAGGCCCTTAACCCTGCCTTCATTCCTGGCACAACTTGCTGTGTAATCTGAAGTACACCAAAACGCTTCTGTGGTTCGGATTCCACATTAAACTGTAGGTCCCCAATAGCCCCTAGGATTACCAGTTTAGGTTAAAGCAGTTTTGACAGTGGCCGAATGTGCAGTGAATAGAAACCCTTCCACCAGGTCATTACAGCCACACGTAATTACTATTATTATTATGTTGCACCATACACTAATATTGTTGAACTGTCAATGATGTTAATAATCTAATGCATTTCACATGCAGCCAATCTCTTATGGCAAAACCAGTTACAATAACATGCAGTGTCGGTTTTCATTCTGGCCAGGCTGCATTTCAATGTAGGCTAACCACAACCCCCGCTAATGTTGTTAACCCTTCTCTGTAGCTGTCCTTGAGGACCAGGCTGCATTTCAACATAAGCACAGCTTCAATAATATTGACATGTTACTATAAGTGGTAGGCTACAAGCAAAATTCATTAGATTATTAAAGTCACTGACAATTCAACAATTAATCTATGATACAGCACCTCTACTATCATAGCTTAATGCTGTACATTTATGTGTCAATACTTCTCTCCTAAATGTCATGAAGAATGCAATTTTTCCTCAAAATTAAAGCCTGAGAAACAACTACAAGGAACATAAACAGGTAATTATACAGTCATGGAGTAACGTTCTGTGTGCACATATGCCCAGAACTAAATGGTTCGTTTTTCATTACACGAAGAAGGTTAATACCAAAACATTGTATTTGTATGTCCGCCTTACAGGTTTTCTCTCATTGCAGCCATCAACTTTCGTATGTGATGGATTAATTTCACTTTCCTTTATTATTTATATTACTTGCATAATAACTTGTATGGAACTGCCCATATTTCAAACAATTTTACTCTTTTAATATATATTTGATAGTTGTAACGTACAAACTTTCTTAAATCATATCTCTTAAGGAACATATGTTGAAATTTTCATAATAAAAGGACAATTCCTTCTGAGGTGGTTCAAATTATGTAGGAGCCCATTGTGATAAAACAAGTTGCATCTTGCTGGGTAGAGGAATTCTTAAGACGTTAAAGAAGCAAAGAGTCAAAGTAAAAAATTGAATATCTATGAAGAGGACAGGAGTGCCAAAGAGTTGTGTATTGGGCCAGTTGTTATAGATTATTTTAATGAATGACTGCACTGCTGTTTGCAATCAGTGGTTAAGTTGTTTGCAGATGATACAGTGTTACAATAAGATTATATCAAGAAAGGATTATAAACATATAAAGAGATAATGCAAAATCTTTATTTTTTACCTGTATAATGAATTAACTACTTCATAAACATATTATTATTATTATCTGCAATTGGACCCTGTTGGATCACGCAAAGCCTTGATGATTCAGTTTTCTGAATTTTCATATAGCTCTCATTTTTTCTCCGTGGATTCTCTTCTTTTGTTCAATCCACTTCGTCCCCGTCTCTTAGTAACTTCATACTCTGGCGGTACTTCCTATTTGTTATTTTTTTTCTGTATGTTTGTCTGTCTATGATTTCTGATGAGTTTACGTGGGCTTTTTCCAGGTCTCTTTTGATACGCTGGACCCAGGGCATAGTTTTTAACTGTTCTATGTATGTCATAATTTTATGGAAGAGTCTTGTTACTGCCACGGAAAAAAAAATGATAGCGAAATGAACCACCACTTACCATAGATGATGGTTTCGTGAGGTGAACACATAAAAAAAAACACAAGAACAGGAAAAACAATGAATATTTCAGGACTTGGCCCTTCGTTAACAGGGGAACATCACGGAGGGAGGGTGGTGCAGGATATGGTCTTACAGAGTGATCGTTAGTCAGGAACATGGTGGGGGCAAATTCAAACAGAGGACAGGGAGAGAGAAACAGTGAATTGACTCTAGTACACGAGACATGTAAAATGTTGTAAAAAGTGCAGAACAATCACCTCTGGTATGTGGTGGTTCAATATAGACAGTGGGCATGGAGGCAAGGAGTGGATAGAGGGAAGGAAAAGTACTGACTGGGTGCTATCTCAAATTCAGACCAGGAGGTTGTCTTGTGCCTAGTTTGTATTGGTAGGCTAGTTCCCACCTTCTGAGTTCAGACAAGCTGCTGTTGTTTGGGAGGACTCTGATGGCATGGACCATGAAACAAGAATTAAAATTATTGCTGTCATGGGGGATTGCATGGATGGCTACTGGATGTTTTGGATTCCGCATGAAAACTGTCTGTCGGTGGTCTTTCATTATTATGGCTAATGGATTGCTAGTCAAACCTATATAGGAAGCCAGGCAGTGTTTGCAGGTCAGCTGGTATATTACATGCGAGGTTTCACAGGTGGTGTGTCCTATGATAGGAAAGCTCTCGGCAGTGATAGGGTTGGTGAAAGTGGTGGAGGCATGGTGTATGTCGCACATCTTGCAGTGGGGTCTATTGTATGGGAAAGATCCTTGGGGCTGTCTGATGTGACGAGGAAGACTGTGTTTGTGAACTAGGAGTTGGCTGGGGTTGGGAGGTCTGCTGAAACAAGTTCTGGGAGGCCCAGGGAGGATTTTTGAAAGAATGGATCTCATTTCTGGGCAGGTTAGTAGGAAATCATAACCCTGCCGAAGGATTCTGTTGATGGATTCAAGGCTAGGGAAATACTGTGTAACCAGGATTGGACTGTGGTTGGTTTCTGGGGGTTTGGAGTAGTCAATAGATTAAGCAGGTTGAATTGTGGCTCATGAAAGTTGCTTGTGAACCAAAGCTGGGGGATAGTTGCAGGATACCAATGCTTGTGAGATGTTGTTTGAGTACACCATTAGGGATTTCTGGTTGGAGCATATACAACTGCCTCGAATGCCAAGACTGTAGGGGAGGCAACGTTTGGTGTGATATAGATGGAAACTGTCAAACTGGAGGTACTGCTGTGAGTTGGTGGGTTTGGTGTGGACTGAGGTGATGAAGTGGCCTTAGGAGAAGGATAGGTCCATATCCAAGAATGTGGCCTGGGTGTGGGAGTAGGTCCATGTGAAATTCAGTGAGTTATTCAAGGTATTTAGACTGTCCAGAAAATTTAGAAGGGTGTTATCTCCATGTGTCCAGATCATAAAAAAGTCATCTATGAACCTAAGCCACAGGAGGGGTTTGAGGAGGACGTTCTCGAAAAACATCTGTTCCAGGCATCCCATGAAGAGATTAGCATAAGAGGGGCCATGCGAGTGCCCATGGCAATACCACGGGTTTGGTGGTAGATATTGCCTTCAAAGGAGAAGTAGTTGATGTTGAGTATCAGCTCAGCCAACGTAGTGAGGAAAGATGTGCTGGGGCGGCTGTTTGGAGGGCGCTTATCCAGCAAATGTTCCATGGCACTAAGGCGTTGATATGGGAGGAGAGCTGAGAGACTGTAGGTACTGGTCCACCAATGCAGAGATTCATTCTGTAGGAGATCCATAAGCCACAACAATGGGACGTCCCGGATTGCCAGGCTTCTGGATTTTGAGAAGGAGGTAAAGTGTGGGTTTTGAGGAGTAAGAAGAGAGATTGACTGTGGAGTGAGACATTGCAGGGGCCCATTGAAATGTACATATTCCTGTATTTCTTTCTTGACAGTTGGTGTGAGATCTTCAGCGAGGCAGCAGTATGTGTTAGCATCTGATAACTGATGAAGGGCTTCAGCCACATAGTCACTATGATTCATCACAACTGTGGTTGAACCCTTGTCCGCAATTAGAATGATAAGGTCTGGGTTAGTTAAAAGCTGTTTTCTGACACAGGTTTCAGCTGGGATGAGATTGCTGGTAATCGTCAAGGACTTCAGAAAACTGGGAGAAGCCAAACTGGTGGATAAGAACTCCTCAAAAATTTGTATGGGGTGGTTCTGGGGAAGAGGAGGTGGGTCAAGTGTAATTAGTGGATTGAATTTTTGGAGACTGGGTTCCAGGTAGTCTTGAGGCTAAGATACACTGACATGAGTGGCAAAGTGGTACCGCCAGCGGAGTGTTCGGCAGAATGAAAGAGAGTCACGGACAAGGTTGGAATGGTCAAATGTAGGTATAGGAGAAAAGGTAAGGCCTTTGGAGATTACGAAGAGTTTGGGTTCAGATAGTGATAAAGAGGACAGCTTCACAAATGACAGTTTAGGTTTGGAAGCGGACTGCAAAACATGTGTTAAGATTGTTGGTGCCATGAGTGGTCGCATGATAAGATACAGGGTGGTCAGAGTTCTGGGTGAAAACTGATTGTCTATGTCCATTCATTCTGATGGCTAGTGGATTTGTTGTCAGACCAATATAGGAGGCTGGGCAATGGTTGCAGGTGAGCTGATATATAAGGTAGGAGGATACACATGTGGCAAGTCCTATGATGGGGAAGCTTTCCCCAATTACGGGTTGGTAAAGGTGGTGGAAGTTGGGTGCATACTGCATAATTTGCAGCGGGATCTGTTGCAAGGAAATGAACCTTGGGGCTGCCTTGCAAGCTGGGTGGCCCCGTGTTTATGGACCAAGAGTTGGTTGAGGCTCGGAGGCCTGCTGAAACAGGTTCTGGGTGGGTGAGGGAGGATTTTTGGAAGGAGGTTTCTCATCTTGGGGCAAGCTCGAAGGAAGTCGTAACCTTGTCGCTGGACTCGGTTGACGGATTCCAACCCTAGGAAATATTGGGTGATCAAAATGGGGCTGTGATTTCTTTTTTAGGGTTGTGGGCTGTTAATAGGTTGAGTGGGTTGTGATGTTACCCATGAAACTTGTTTGTGAACTAAATCTTGTGGATAATTGCAGGAAATCAGGGCTTCGGAGATGTTGCTAGCATACTGTTGGAGGGCCTGTTCATGGGAACATATGTGGCTTCCCCCAACGCCAAGGCTTTAGGGGATGGAGTGTTTGATGTGGTGAGGGTGGCAGCTATCATAATGAAGGTACTGTTGTAGGTGGGTGGATTTTATATGGACAGATGAGTTATGTAGCCATTTGTAAGGGACAGGTCAACATCCAGGAAAATGGCATGTGGAGTAAGACCACGTGATTTTCAGAGTGCTCGCGGTATTGAGTTTGTTGAGGAAACACAGTAGGTTGTTTTCCCCGTTTTCCAGATTATGAAAATTTCATCAATGAATCTGACCCACAAAAGGGGTTTCAGATGGGATGCAGCTAAGAATGACTGTTCCAGGCAGCCTAAGTAGAGGTTAGCGAATGAGGGAGCCATACGAGTGCCCATGGCAGTGCCACTGACTTGGTGGTAAAGTTTGGCATCAAATGAACAAAAATTGTTATTCAGTATTAGCTCAGCCAGGATGATCAAGAAGGATCTAGTGGGGAGGCTATTGGGGGGACGCTGGTCTAGAAAGTGTTCCATGGCGCTGAGCCTATGACAATGGCGAATATTAGTATATAGGGAGGCCACATACACCGTCACTAGGAAGGAGTCAGGGGGAAGAGGTGTGTGTACCGCGGTTAGTAGGGAGAGGAAGTGTCGGGCGTCTTTGATGTGGGAAGGAAGTTGGCTGACAGTGGGCTGTAGATTCTGGTCCTCCAGGACAGAGATACGCTCAGTCGGTGATCCATATGCAGCAACAATGGACATCCTGGGTTGCATATTCCATGCTGCCCCATTTAAGTAGACATCCTACCCTGATTCCTGTGTTGCTGTTCACATTACCCTTCATCCTATTATACAACATTTTGTCATATGAAAACAACCAAACTTCTGACTATAAACTAACCAGACAATTATTCTTTTAAATTATGAATAGCAGTAATTTCAGTACAATACTCTGTGGCCCTCCTATTCTCACTTTAAACTCTTTTGATGCTTACTTCCAACCTTGAATGATTGCTTCCTGCTTCTTAAGATTTCCTCTATCCAGTCATATTATGACTAAGCCCAACAGTTTCATCCTAATTCTTAGACTCAGTGTCAGGTACCTTGCAGAGATATAATGACATAGTATCAACTTGGCTTCCAGTAACCATTTCATCCGAAACAGCAAGCACATAGCCTTTAACTGAGCTACAAGTGAAAAAGCTGTACAGAACCAATGCAACAGCTGATTTACATTCAACTTTCTTTCCTCTTAGTAATTCCTAATGTTGTTGAATATCTAGCTATCCTTCAACTCAGCATACACTAAGGTTAAACTAATCATAGTCCTCAACTCCATTTCTCCATTTTATCTACCTTCCTCAATAAATGACTACTATTAGGACACGTTACCAGTTCTCTGTTATAGAACAAGTGTCCAGACTCAACTTAACCAATACTTCTAGGTATGGTATGATTTAATCTTCACCTTTCTACAAAACTACTGTACAACAGTAGTCATTCCTGGGCTTTTACACTTTTTAACTTGCCTAGATCCTTACTACAGAATACCAGCAACCGTAGTGGTCATTACTAACCAAAACAAATACCTCTCCACAAACAGCTCCTCTCACTAAGTGATGCACTCTAAAATCCTCAGGGTAAACCTCGCTGATCAGCATTCTTCCTATAACAAAGACTCCATCCTTATGAACATTGTTCATTACATTCCTGTAATTAATCAGTAATAATCTGACTCTCATGAATACCCTTCTTCTATTGCAATTCCCATTTTCATAGTTTCATCCATTCTACCTTCTTCATATTCTGACTAAACCCTCCTTGCATCTTTAGTAGGGCTCCTTTGATCATTTATTACCATTTCCCTTTCTAATTAGGTATAAGTCATAATATTGTAATGTCACATAGCAATTGTTCCCACAGACACAATTTCCATAATAGGATCCCATTTCTGCAACAAGGAATGCCTGTGACTCCATGTTTACAAATGTCATAGCTGCGGATCATTGCAACACAGGAACGCCTCAATCCCAACCTGATACCTTTCTCCGCTGTTTGTACTACAACCCTTTCCCCTACGACCTCTTCCCCTTTACCTTTTTTGAAACTCCTACATCGACATCTGTAGAATCAGTTACCCTTTGGACACAAAATTTTTACATACATTTCCTAGGTTGCATTATTCAAGATTAAGTGTACAACAAAGTCCTGAAGCAAGCACCACTGAAATAACAGCACACAAAAAGTACCATACGCTGTACTGCTCGGCAGGAAGTGGTCAACATGATGACATTAACACGGAATGCTCTTCTGACATGGCAGCTGCTTTCTTCACAGGATACTATACAGACTACCCTTTTCATGTTTGCTAGTTGCTAAATATATTTCATTGGCCCAGTTATCATGCAGATTTTTGCAAGGCAGCTTAACTTAAAAATCAAAAGTTAACAATACATCATTGTAGTATAATAACTGTTATGCATGGTTTCAATCGTCCTTATTTATATTCTGTCTTTTTTGTGATTATAACACACACTTTGTCAATAAGGAAGGAAACGGGTTAATTCTAGAATACGATCTGCTACCACTGCTTTTTGCCACGTAGACAACAGCAATGGTAATGTGGCCAATGATATTGATGATGTCATTGTTTCCAGGTGTGAGGTATTCAATATGGGGGCAGCTACAAATCTCACAGGACCTGCATAGGAAATAGGGGGTTTCTCAGAAATGGACAAACCAAATGTAACATACTTGTAACTATTTATGTTAATAATCCTAGTTTTCAATGACAGTCATATCATTATCCAGAATCAACCCCATACGCACATTTCTTTACGGAGATATTGAATTTGCATGCATATCTCTAAATCTCACACGTGGCATGAGCATGGAAATGAGTGGTTTCCCAACGAACAGAAAAATTAATTGCAATTATTATATTCTATTAATACTAATTTTCAATGTAAGTGGTATCTTTATATAGAATTAAGTCCACCCATGTATCTCTAGATCGTGATCCCCAAAATTCCATATATATTTACAAATCTCGCCCATATCGCTGGCATAGAATTGAGTGGTTTTAGTGGTATGGAAAACTGAATGTGAGATGCTCATTAATCTATTCTATAAATCATATTTTTTTATTTATTCAATTAATTTAATTACAATGGAGCTAACACTACAGTGGTAATACCCCTAGTCATCTAATTACCCCATTATATATATATATTTTCTATTACAATTGGAATGTTAAATTCCTCCCCCATTTACTTATCCGATTTACAAATTTTAATGGGAACTGCACCACTTTCGGAACCTGCCAGAAACTGGTATTAACCTGTTGAAATTTACAACATGTCCTCTTCACATTTTGCGATCATACATTCCGGAAAATTTGCCAGGAATTTAATTAAAAAATTCGAAATATGACATGACGAACACGAGTTACATGCCGCCAACGTTGAAAAAATCAGTGACAATCTCTTAAAATGTTGATTTAATCCTTTGTTGTAATGTTTTCATGCCTTTTCAGCTCTACTCCGAGTTGTAATATGGTATCTTACATAGCATCTAGCAACCAGAGATAATAAATTGCTTCCATTGTAAACAAATACACCTTTGCGAGTTGGATGCCGCATTGCCAAAATTTCGTAATTTTTTATCACTTGGTCCAGGCCATATTTCAACTTAATTACGATTTCTATAACAAAACTAAACTTTTTAGGTTGAAATGATCCCTGTACCGATAATTTTTATGTTATTTTAACAATGCTGAAAGCATTTAGCAGTTGCTCAGCCTTTCATATTTCAGCATTTTTAATTAAATTTCTAGCGACTTTTCCGCAATGCATGATCACAAAACGTGAAGAGGACATGTTGACGAAACGATTGATGTAAATTTCAACAGGTTAGTACCAGTTTCTGGCAGGTTCCGAAAGTGGTGCAGTTCCCATTTTAATTTTATTGTGCATTTTTGCATTATTCATCACTACACTTGGTAATTTGTTCCAATCCCTGACACCCTTACCAACAAAAGAATATTTTTCCACTTCCTTATGCATGAAATCAAGCGCAAGCTTGTGGTCATGGTCTCCTTTCCCCTTCCATGCACTATTCCTAATTCTTTGACCAATATCCCTCCAAGCCGCATCACCAACATATGCCCTGTACATTCCCAGCACTCTCTTCACCCTCCTCCTTTCCTCCAATGAATCCCAATCCAGCTCCTTTATCATATCAGTTACTGACTGGGTCCTGTGATAATTTCCACAAAAAAATCTAGCTGCTCATCTTTGCAAACCTTCCACCTCCTGTATTTGATAACCAAACAACACTGCCGGTGCTGTTTTCTAGAAGTGAAAGAATTCTGAGGAATAGATTGTGATACCACTACAATGCTATAAACAATTTTTACTAATACTGTTGATGGTACAATGATCATATCAATCTAAACTATATTGTTTACTTCTTAGGTTAGGTTGATATGTGGCCTGAACCAGGAGAAAAATTTCGAAAATCCATAGAAATGAAGTATTTTCACACAGCAAAAGCACTCGATCACCTCTATTGTTTCAACATGACAAAATTTATTCATCATTAAGCCGGGGAAAATATTTTGCTAATGTAAATTTCTTGTAACTTTTGCATCGCAAATAAGCTGAAATGTCAATAACTCATTTGGTGTTTTATTTGCAAAACAAATCTGCTACTTCAACTGCAGTTTATTTTACTGATAGTTGTAGCTAACTAACAAACACTAACTTAGTCCACAACCTGAAGGTTGGTTGGTTCCTCCAAAAGAAGGCATACTGCACCATTGCCAGTGGTAGGAAGGCCAGTTCCTTTCCTCTGGGACCTACAATTTAACATGGAATCTAAACCACAGATAATTTTGGGTATCTACAATAACAACAAACGAAAAGATTTAATTCTAGATACCAACACCAGAACTATAGAAATTTTTTAATTCTTGTCAAATAAGTATACAGAAAAATCATATTTCAACAACCCATTAGTAAAATGTGTAGCTGCCCGCACATATATGCACACCCAGCAACAGAGTGATGTCAATTAAAAGATTGGGGGAAGTGTTTACATCGTCATTGTCCAGATGGCTGAAAGTTGTATCAAAATATAAAATTAATCCCCCCCCCCTTTCCCACACACGCATAAATTTTCATGGGTCTACATAAAATGTGATTCCATTACAAAAACATGTATCTGGGCAGTTCTATCATTACCGTGGCACCACAATCTGATGATCAATTCTTGTAGAACTCGACAAAATAAATTGAAAATAAATAATAAAAAATTTTGATATCTTATTTGGTTTTCGAGATATAGCATGTTAAAAATCAGTTATAGCTATAGTTCCTTGTTCTTCTTGGTGACGTTTCTTCAGATCCAGGCCATATTTCAACCTAACAACAACCACTTGGAAGAAAATAAAACAACAATGGTGCATTTTACCAGATAGATATAGTGTTTTTGGTGATTTTTTTTCTGGTCAAGGCCAGATTTCACCCTAACTTCCTCACTTTTGAGATACAATATCTTGAGAACTAAGTGCGATATGAAAAAAACTATTTTCCATTTGTCTCATTGAATTACATACGAATTCATCAAATTTGGCTATGGCAGAAAAATTTTACTTGTCCAGGCCACGTTTCAACCTAATGACATCAATTTTGAGATACAATATTTCTAGAACTCAGTAGGATATAATTTTTTTTATTCTTGGGGATTCTATCATTACCGTGGCGCAAAAATCTGATGATGAATTCTTGTAGAACTCGACAAGACAAATTGAAAGTAAGGAATAAAGTTTTTTGATATATCGCTTAGTTCTCGAGATATCATATCTCAAAGTTGACATAATTAGGTTAAAATACAGCCTGGACCACAAGAAAAATTTCGGTATAGCTAAATTTGATGATGAATTCGTACGTAACTCGACGAGATAAATGTAAAATAAAGAATAAAGTTTTTTGATATCTCACTTAGTTTTCGAGATATTGTAACTCAAAAGTGAGGAGGTTAGGGTTAGATCCGGCCTGGACCAGAAATTTTTTTTCTACCAAAACCACCATATCTACACGAAGGAAATGCACTATAGGTGTTTTATTTTCTTCCTAGTGATTGTTGATAGGTTGAAATACGGCCTGGACCAGAAGAAAAAACACCAAAAGCAGAAGGAACTATACCTATGACTGATTTTTAACGTGCTATATCTCTAAAACCAAGCGAGATATCAAAAACATTTATTCTTTATTTTCGATTTGTTTCGTCGAGTTCTACAAGAATTCATCATCAGATTTTGGCGCCACGGTAATGATTGAACTGCCTTATTCTTTACTTTCAATTTGTATCATCGAGTTACATAAGAACCCATCATCAAATTGCGGCACCACGGTTATCGTAGAATATTCTTTGTCTGCCATGATATCATAATACTGAAGTAGTTAACAGCAAGAAATGTTATTTTCAAACAATAATTAGGTTGTAATAGACCCAGAACCAGTATGACTCTGATACAACTACTTTGGAATGTATTTCTTGTGACGTCTTCAGTTTGACTACTGGAGTATTATGACACCAGTTCTTCACGGATTTGCGATCACCAGTAATGCTGCTTCCATCAAGTAACAAAAAGTCTGTAATGTATTTGAGTAAATATTTCTGGATTGCTAAGTACAAATGTGGCTATTAACAGATCACAAGACCTTTACTTACTCAAATGAAATGTCCACAGGCAACATATCTGATGTCTTGAGAAGTGATGAGTCAACAAAGTGAGTTTGTTGGAATTTGATGGACTTTCCTCGTTCTAGATTTCTTTGAGACCAAGATGATACTACAGTAATCCCATTACCACCCACAAGCGATTTTAGAATTCTGGCTGAAGTAGGAGATGGATACTGGGCAATAGCTTTGTATACTTTTACCACTTTATCAACCTAATTCAAGGACGAAAACAATTCATTAGTCAAATTAAAAATAAAATATGTCTTCACATGCTGAATTTCTAGCTATTAACATACCTGATGTTCCATGTTGCTAAGTCCCGACACTAATGAAAATCGCATTCGCAGGTGGAAAGGTCAAACAGGTATCTTCTAGATAGCTTAATCACGAATCCGCGTAACAATAGAAACGAGATAACACCGTATAAATAACGAGGTTCGCGAAATGATGAAACTTTTATGTCACAAATTTTCACGATACAGTACACAGATTTTTGATGATACGACTGTCACTTTTTCACCGTGATTTGGCGGATTTAACAGAATGGTGCGATTGCATATTATTTTAAAAATATATTTTTTATATTACTTCTACCAACGACTAATAAGAGTCAGCACTTTCTGGTGCGATTTAAATTTACAAAATAAAATTTCTTTCAAACAACAATACACATAACATCAAACGTCTTCCAAAAAGCTTCATCAGAATATCTAAAGTGGCCTGAAAAATAAATCCAAAACAAACAGCTGTCTCCACAACTATGTTTACTACTTTGTCACCACAGGCACCAAAAACACGTACCTCATAAACTTCGTGTTTACTGTTTACTTTTACATTACCGAACAAAGATAAATAAAACGATGTAACATATCGTAAATTAAATATGATGATCTGAGACATTCGGTATTACAGTCTTCGAGCTCTCGGAGAGGCAGAAAATATTTGGGGACTGCAGAACTGTTTACTTTACCGGACTACCTCTTTTGTTTGAGTGTATATATTTCTGAAAGTTCTTACAATTTATTTGTGGTTATTCATCACGGGGATAGCAGTCGTTGGAAAACAGTAAGTGTTCCATTCTGGTATAAGCCTGCGAGCTAATGGTCATGGAAGAAGAGACTGGAGATGACACTCCAGGGTAAGCGGCCAAATTAATTTCTCAGACTTTAAAAGCCCGTCTCACCCTTATGTTCAACATTTACGTCTACAACATTGCAGGCCCCATAATCAAAAACATAAACTTGAAACACATAGAAATTTTTAACATGATAAAGGATTAACTGTGACTAATGACGTGCCTCACTAATGGAGATAGACTCAAGCATTTGTGTTGTAGAAACTCCTATGTTTGGTAGCTCTCCCCTTGAAGCAAAGCTCTTTTCCTACCTCCATGGCTCTCCCCTCAAGGTTAAGATATTTCATTCACGAAAGATATGAAAAAACAGTGAATCCATCAATTCCACTCTTTCTTGTGGTCAAGGGTGTAGGTCAGAAGCATCACCCTAACTTATTCCGCCATGCACTAAAGATAAGCCTGATTATAGATTGCCTACATTCATTTTGAAGATAACTTCATGTAACATGCTCAAGGTTCTGGATGATTTATGTCATCTAATGAACAGGTGAAGTCTGAAACCATACCTAAGCTATCGAAAGACTCACCCATTGTCCATAGTCAACATGGGCGCCGGGAGGGGGGGGGTGCAAGGGGGTGCACTTGCACCCCCCTGACATCCCGGGTCGCCCGTAAATTTGGGGCGATAGGTGGTGGGGAGCACCAATTACAGCCCTGGTGCACCCCCCTGCATCCTGGGTGCACCCCCCTACATCCCGGGTCGCCGTGTGGGCAGTAGTAGAGCTAAAAAAAAAAAAAAGGTCGCCCGGAAATTTTTGGGCCGATAGGGGGGGGGGCACCAATGCAGCCCTGGTGCACCCCCCTAGAAGCAATCCTGCCGGCGCCCATGATAGTCAAGATGGTTAGGGATACCATTCCAGGGTTAGCAAAAAAAATATCATCTCACCTTGTGACATAAACCTAGTACACACAAAAATTAGTAATGCTAAGGCTGCAAATAGTTTTCAACGATAGCAAATAAAACTTACGGAATATGCCGGGAATAAGGTTCTATACGCTCCTGTTATCCTCGGTCAACGAGGGATTGATTAGAGGATTATATATAAGTCTGACGAAAGAATAGCTGTTGAATGAAATAGCATCAGACGAAGAAGTGATTGCGGTGAGAAGGTCAATATGGAAAATCGTAGTAGAAGGAAACTTCAATCTTATCCCGCGTCATATGGTACGCATTACCTTCAAACAGCAAACTCTGCAAGTGTTTGTCCGTATCCATTGCACTCGAAGTCCAGTGGAACCACATTTCCAGCGAGTTACCTAATGTTTCCAGTGTTTGAGATATGCAAGAATGGACAAACATGATCGTATCACTAGATTTTGTCAAAGAGCAAAATGTGGGGAATCGCACTACAAATCTAATTGTAATATATATATATATTAACTACTACTACGCTTTATGTAAGGGCGATCACATGGCCACATTAACCTCATGATCTGCCCTGCCAGTAAGCAGAAGTACGTAAACTTACACATAATAACATTAACATTTAGAAAGCGCCAGCGTTGGAAAACATACATCACATGCTAAAAAAAATATCTTCCCCACCTCATTGATAAAAAGACGCACCTACTTTCAAATAGATGGGCAATCCTACAGTTGAACCCGTACAACCATTCACTGTCCTCGGTGCCAGGGGCGTAGCTACTATGGGGCTAGGCGGTGCAGTGCACCGGGGCCCTCACGCTCAGGGGGCCCCCAAGCATACCTCAAGGGGCCCCTAAGCGCACCTCTAGCAGTTTAGAGGGCCCCACGAGCCTTCACGGCAAACTGGCGACTTTTTTTTTCTTTTTTTTTTAGCTCTACCGTCGCCTAAGGGGCCCCTGAGAGTACAAGAGCCCCTCACTAAGGGCCCTCGCTGTGCTCAGGGGGGCCCCAACCACTGCTCAGGGGCCCCTAAAGAATAATTCAAGGGCCCTCATCCTCAGTTCAGGGGGCCCCTACCAGATCACAAAGCAAAAAAAAAGGTCGCCCGTCTGGCCTGAGGGCCCAAAATAAATTTTTTGCACCGGGGCCCTTGTTGACCTAGCTACGCCACTGCTCGGTGCCCAGCCACTAGGTATGATTCAAGCAACAATTGTAGCAGCATCTGATGAGTACACACTCTTCTACTCGCCACTACAACGCAAGGATCCCTACACTTATGTATTATGAAAAAGAATCATTCAATGACAGACCAATTACTCGTATTTATAACCCACAAAAAAGATCGATCTTGGATAAGGAAGATACACATGGATAAAATGGTATCGAATGTCTCCTCCATTATGAACATGTTCAGCTCCGATGTGTTTCCAGACTTGAGGGAAATTGTCAAAAATTCTTTAGTAGCTTGTCCTTAAGGCCAATATCAGTAACATCTTACAATGGAATATTCGGTCAGTCCACGCAAACACAGAAAACATTTTCCACCTGTTACACGATTATGGCATTTTGATCTCGTTACTAATAGACACATGGTAAAACCATTCTGTCAACTTTTAAAATCCAGGATATAATATCATCAATCATACCGGAACGATAGATACAAAGGTTTAGCTTTGCTGATAAAAGGAGGCCTTCAGTTCGAAGAGATACAATACAATATATTAATTTTCCATTGATCCCAATATAAGAGACTGGCTCTGTGGGATGTGGAAAGTTGTCAATTTATAGATAAACAATCGCATAACAAAATAATACATATAGGCCTACCAGTAAATGTACAGTCAAAGCATACATGGTAAATTAATTATGTAAACTACATTTACACAAGCTACTGGCAGTTATTTAGTAGATACCTTAGAAATAAATTCTTCGCGGAGTAGGAGTTGTCAATTAAAAATTCTTTCAATTTTTTTCCTTAATTTATTCTTATCATCTGATAGACATTTAATATGTGTTGGGAGCTTATTGAGAATATGTATCCCTAAATATCGAACCCCTTTTTGAACAAATGACAGTGACTTGTAATCCTTGTGAAGATCATTTTTACTTCTAGTGCCATAATTGTGGATTTTACTATTTGTTTCAAACAAAATATAATTTGTGATTACAAACGACATTAATGTGTATATATACTCAGCCACCAATGTTAAAATCCCTAACTTCTTGAACAGCTCTCTACATGAAGTTCTATTGCCAACCCTCCACATAATTCTTATTACTCGCTTTTGGGCTCTGAACACTTTGTCTCTGTGGGTAGAATTGCCCCAGAATATTATTCCATATGACAATAAGGAGTGAAAATAAGCAAAATAAACAAGCTGCCTCATACAGGGATCACCTATAGCTGAAATTGTACGAATTGCAAGTGTGGCTGCACCCAATTAAACATACGCGCAGGGCCGCCGGAAGCGGGCGTGCAAGGCGTGCACCGCACGCGGGCGGCACGTCGAGGGGGGCGGCAAATCGAGTGATCGACAATCGCCGTCCCGCGTATTATGTAGAGGGCGACCTTTTTTTTAGCTCAGCTGCTTCGGGCGGCCGGCGACACCCGGGGTGGCAACAATGGGGGCGGGGGCGGCAAATAATGTTCGAAGGGGCGGCAAACTCGCAGTTTTTTAACCCGATTCGGAAAATTCCTGGATCCACCTCTGGCTGTATTTAGACAGGGGGCGGCATAATCGGTACTGCACGCGGGCGCTCAAACAGGTAGCGGCGGGTCTGCATACGCGACTTTTCTATAGTAGCCAGCGTTAAATTTAGATTGCCAAAACGCCTAACATTAACATACTGTTGCTTCACAAAACGAAAGATCTGTTTGATTTACCTTCAACTTCCACATACCATAATGATAATGGTAAACTTAAACGTCCAACACCAGAAATGGAGATGTAATAAAATTCCCAAACTAATAAATGAATTGAACCTAGTAACATTTAGCGACAGATCTGTGACAACAGTACAATTATGAAAGGGAAGGAAATCAGCCGTTGATATTACTGTCATCTCTCTCGAGAATGCATTCTGGTTCGAATGGAAAACATTACTTTGACCTTGTGATTCCAATCACTATCTCACTTTCATCAGTTGAGACAATATAAATCAGGGTTCCGCAAAGTGGTTGAAATCGACCCCAGGGGGTCGATAACAGTTCTCCAGGGGTCGATTAATACTAAAGAGGATCAATTAAAGTGTCTAGGAAAAATATTGGAATATTCCAATAAAAATTCAAAATACAAAACAAAGGAACAGATTGAATCTGAAAAACTGTGGTGGTTTTCGACTAAAACTTAACAATTTTCAACCCAATATGAATAATCTTACTGCTGCTCTTCAGACCCATCCCTCCCACTAATAGTAACTACTTTAATAAAAAGGTATGTTAATATTATTTTAAGGTATTCAAAAGTACTCACAAAACGACAGAGGTTTTTTCATCCAATAAAATTTATGCTTAATTTTCAAAGTTAATTGTGTATTTTACGTTTTATGTCGCATAACGTTAAATAAGTACTGGCAAATTTTCATCTATTATTTTGTTATTATTTTTTATATTATAATAACTGTGTAAAATATCTACTTATTATGTTAATGTTATTGGTGGATTTTATGAGATATGGGAACTATAAATTCTTTCGTTGTGTTGTTTCGCAAATCTATTTATTACCAAACATCAGAAATGCCAAAGATTATTTAATCTGGAGGTCGAAGGTTTGACGGCATAAAAAGTTTGGGAACCCCTGATATAAATCAATCAGCACGGAGAAGTTTAAAAACTTCACGTGATGGGACAGCAAGGAGGGTTATATAAAATTATTGGCAACTGTGGATCAAATGGCCTCTACAACCATTCCGGAATTTCATGCCATGGTGCATGTCCCAGAACGTTGCACGAGAGATGCAATCAGGCTGCAAAAGACAAGAGGTTAGCATTAACGCCTTACAAAAAACAACTCACCGAAACCAGCTTCATTCTTCACAAAATCATGCAAGCAATAATCGAACGGTCATTTAAGAGGAAGAAGAGAGAACTTTAGGAGGCGTTCTCTAACTTAGTATACTGTAGCATACCTCGAACAGTGGCAAAGAGACAGATTAAATCAATTCGACAGAAAACAGCCGCGCCAGGGTCAATTGCCACTGCCCTCCGTCACTTCAAATTGGTGTATTGAAGAACCAGCTCCTACTGCTTCAATTTAACACTAAAGTTATGGTAAACATCAGCTACAAAGTTGCAAAATTGGCGTATTAGGAACACAGACTAGAAGTTGTAAACGATTTGAGAAGAAGAAGGGACATAAAAAATAAAGGTTTTGCTGATTATAATGTGGAGGAGTTCATTATTGAAGACGTAAAAAGTATCTTATCCCACGCACTTAATTAGGCAGTGAAAATTGGGCAGATAATAGAGAGAGGTTTCTAAATCCGTCGTTTATTGGGAAGATGATTGATGGAATATACAATGCAAGTGAGGTAACCACGGCCAGAACATTTCTTGGATATTGAAGGCTAATATAAGATCCATATGACAGGTAACAAAGACAGGAGTTGGAAGTAATTGAAAAGACGGCTGCTGGATTTATGTTGAGTAATCAATTCAAAACACAACCAGCAATCGATGTTATTAAGGAGCTGGAAGACTAGTGGCTGGTAAAGAGATTGCTGGGAGTGCTTACGGTATATGTATGTTGGTAGAAGAATGATCCAGTATGAGTAAGGGATAAGAAGACTGTGGCCACAAACTAACATTGGATTTTTGACATAAAGGAGTGAAAAAAAATTTCTTTGTTATGGGAAGCAGGGATTTATATAAATTACCGAAGTGAATGGTGAACAATTTACCTGAAACAGTGACAGAATTTTAAATGAAAATTAGTAAAAGCGGAAAGTAAGTGAGCAGGGTAATGTACTGAAAAAATTTAAAATAAAAAGTTATGAAATGTGAAGGTGGGTTATGGAAATTGCTTAATAGAAATAATTAAATTAATAAATTGATGGTAATATAAAAGAATATATATAATTTCATAGTAAGCAAATTAACATTTATCCATACACATTGGAATTGTAAATCAAAGCAGTTTGTAAACGTTAGCGTTAGTAAAATATTAATGGAACTCAAGCTGATGCGACTGACATGGGTCATCAGCGATGTGAATATCAAAGTGAACGTTGGAAGGATTTCACATTTTATGAACGTATTTTCACGGCGTTGCAGAGTTCTAAAACGTTTTAGTAACACACAATAATTGTATAGGTATTTCGGAGCTGGAATCCTTCTTTTTAGAGTTATATTGTCAGTGATTAGCTTTGTTATCATGGAGGAATTACTTCCTCCATGTTTTTTTATCTTCCTGGAGAGTAGTAATTTCTGGTACAATGATTTCTGCCCGATACGTTGTAGAGATAACAGTGAACGCAAGTCGATGTGAAATCCCAATGTCTTTTTTTTAGGCCAATCGATTCTCACAGCCTTGTGCCAATGCTAGGAAATCCTTGTCGCCTAAATGTTTCGCCAGTTACGCAACTCCAGGTAATGTGTAGAAAAGTCACCAGACCCGGGAAATCATTCCATGTCCCTGGTGGAAATCGTTGTTGTTGTGATCCTTAGCTTCGCTTAAAGGCTCCAGGGCTTTTTCCTTATTATATGGCTGCCCATTCCGTCACGCAAAGTTTTCTTCATATCATCCCAATTCCTCGATTGCAAAAAAAGCCTTAACGCAATAACACTCCTTTATGGACAGCCGCAAACATGGGTTATGTGTAATGCGAATGATCACCTCAAGACAGAATGCACAAGAAAATGACCGGTGAAGCTACCACGTAGTCGTTTACCCCATTCAGCTATTAACGGAGATGTCCTGACTGCAACATTCACTGACATTACAAGCGGTAATGTTTCAGCGTTCAGAAATCAATCATAGAAGAAGCTAGAACTACCATAAAGGACTAACTGGTGAGTGCGTAAGTCAAAAATAAGTAAATATACATGGGAGCTAAAATTGAATTTATAAGTATGGACATTCTAACTGAGTAAGAGCCTGTATTCAAAAACAATATTTAACATTGGGGACCAACGATAAAAAAACATGAGCGTTTACGAAAGAATGTAATAGACTTTCTTTTTTTTTTTAACTGCTTAACGTCTCTTAACAGCGAGGTCTTTAGAGACGGGAAAGGATGGGGGACAAGGAATGGGTAGGAGTTCGGCCATGGCCTTTTGAAGGAAGCATCCCGGTATTTACCTGGAGTGATTTGGGAAACCATGGAAAACCCAAATCTGGATACCCGGGCGGGGATTCGAACTGCCGTCCTCCCGAATGCGAGGCGAGAACGCTAACCGTTACACCACCATTCTCGGTGGAATGTAATAGAGAAGAAAGAATATTTTACACCCACTTTAAAAGTGAAAACCAAAGTTGCGATTTACGAACTCATAACTGAGAAGCAACAATGACAAAAGAAAACTGTAGTCTGACTGCAAAAAGCGGGAAACATCGCTATCAACATAGAGAATGAAAATTTCGGAAGGAGCTGCTGATTCTAAACGGAAAGATGTGACAGAATTATTTCGAATAATATCCGTTTTGTTGAAAATGGCAAATTTGGCTGACAACATGAGAGTATATCGCGTCGTTAAGGCTACATTGAGTGGAAGCAGGGAGGTAAAAAAAGCATCGTTACGCTGTTATGATGATAGTAAAGGCAGGAGAATAACATATCCAACGAGATCGTCCGATCGGAGGAAGTGTGTTCTGTATGACATCATATTTCGAAAACAAAGGATTACATAGCAATATTTTATACCTGATTTCGCCGGTAGTGGACATTGATTCATGTAAAGCCCATTCCTTTTGCACCTGCAACAAGTGATGGGTTCTACTATCATTTTGACATTTGACTTTTCCACGAGACAGTTTCCGCTTTTGTTGTATCTACATCTACATATATACTCTGCATTTCACAAAATTGTGGGTGGCAGAGGGTGCTCAGCACCAAAGCTAAGCTCTTTGTTGTGCATTCCAATCCCTAATGGTACGAGGGAAAAAAGAATTCATATAATAATCATTGCGGCACCTTATTTCTCTAATCTTGTCTTTCCTGTCATTCCGGCTCAAATAGGTTGGTGGACGAAGTAGTTCACTACACTCGTAAGTGAAAGTGGGAGTACACATATTTACCAATAAGTTTAAACGAAACGTGCGTCGTCTATCTGCCAGAGACTCCCAGCCTAGTCTACTAATCAGTTCTGTGACACTTTCATAAAGACTGTAGCAAGCGGTCACGAATCGAGCGGCTCTTCTCTGTACTTTCTCTATACTTTCGATCAGCCCCTTACGAAACGGAACCCAAATGGCACAATAATAGTCGAAATGTGGACGCACAAGAGATTTGTACGCTATCTCCTTTGTTTGCTCATTACAATTTTTCAAGATTCGACTTATGAATCGCAACCTAGAATTAACTCTACATACTGCCGAATGAATGTGTAAGTGGGCAGTCTTGCTTCTGTGGTCCAGCCAACCTCTGGAAGCGAAAGCAATTTTTGTCTCTAATTCATTCGAATCTGACATTTACTTATCGATAAATTTTGTCTTGATGACATCCGCCGTAATAGGGATGCCGGAATGTTCAGTTTCCATGTTGATAGGTGAAAATTGTTGTGGTAAACCAGCCAGTATCAACGAGCTAATCCATTCGTCGTTTAAATCAAATCCAGTTTCACTTAAACTTTGCGATGTTTCAATAATATCTGTCACATACGTTCACAGTTGTCAAGCCTAATTGATATAAGATGACGAAGTAAGGTCCTAAGAGTAAACCCGGATAGTCAAACATAGTTTTAAGCTACGTCTATGTCATCTACCCAGAACGGATAACTCTAAAATGGGGATAGTGTTATAACGTGTAGAAAGCATGTACTATAATAGGGAGTGAGGAGGTTAAAGAGGTTGGTAAGAAAAGAACATAAAAGAGTTAAGAGACAACAGGGTAGTAGGGAATATTTAAAACAACTAAACAAGGACTTAATAACAGCAAAGAAAATGGCTAAAGATGGGTTTATGAAGAGTATTGTCAGTGCAGGAGGACCATTGACTGATGCATCTAGAAATTTCTATGGCTATATCAGGAAACTGAGGGGAAGGGAGGGTGTAGAGACACTTATAGATAAGGATGGAGAAGAAGTTACTGACGATTTGAAAAAGGCAGAGATTTTAAGTAACTTGTTCAGTGAAAGCATTAGGGACAATGAATCAGAAACAGGAGGGTCTAATTCGGAGAACAAGCTTAACAACACAATTAGAAAAGACGAAAGTAAAAAATTTGTTATCCATCCTGAGGAAATAAGGAAGCTGAAAAAAAAATAAAGGGGCTGGTGAAGATAATATTACTACAGATATCTTAAAGATAGCCGGATGTGACATTGTACCCACAGGTCGGTACAGTTAATCCAAACGTTAACTTCTTTAATCATTATTCCGCTACTTAAAAAGTTAACTTCGATAATCGTTAAAGCGTTAAATGTTTATAAATTTAACGCAAGTTAAAGTCATCCGTTAAAAATTAACTAGTCAAAAGTTGTACTGATGTGTTAGTATTATAGTACGGTAGCTATAACTGCTCTCTATCTCAAGGTGTTATGTACCATGATGCAAGTGTGGATTTATTTATAAAAATTAACAAATTGTGGTTACGCTATCGCCACAACAACGAAGTGGTATTCCTGTCTGTTTTTATCTTTGTTGAGACTGTGATCAACATAACACTTGCAAATTGTCTTACGAGAGACAATTAAGGTACTCGTGACTTTATAAAAAAAAAAGTAGTAAAAAAAAAACAACATGAATGCAGAATGAAAAGCAACAATATTATAGAAAGCAAGTTGGACTGGGACACCTGAATATGTGAAAACTGCGACAATTGAAATTTGCGGCCAACCTAAAATCTACGACCAATGCCTGTTACGGTTACCTTTGTGCCACGGCCTACCTGTGACCTAAAGGCCCCTTTAGACGACCCGGCCTGGTTTCACTAAATCATGGCCTGCATGTTTTTACGTGAACAAATAGAACGGAAGTTAGTCAGCGACATCCTTATACATTACACAGCCGAAACTGAGAAACTAGCTTCTACTTTTTTTTTTCTTTTTTTTTAAAAAAAGACACACAAATGTTTTGAATTAAAATTGCACATCACCTTTTTCATAACTTATGTATTATTTCTTAATTTTTTCGCACTGGTTACTGAAAGTTGAGTTTTTTGCTGATCTGCAAAACTGTTTCCAGACTCCAGTGCGATACTAACTATCGGTCAGGCGGCCGGTCATCCAATGGCACAGAATTTCGTCCGAGTAATGCCCGATTTTACGGCCGAACAGTTTTTCCGATTAACCTCTTCGACACACACTGCCGATCCGTCACTGTTGCTTCAACACCAACTGAACGCGATGTTTTTACTAAACGTATAATAACGACATACATTTTGTAATAATAAATACACCTTATTACAGATAATAATATTGATTTGTCAATAAGATAGGTTATGACACTTTTTAGTTTATTTACGTTTGCAGAATTCACAATATGAAATAGTCACGCCGCCGCCCGCTGAAAATGCTCGGCGCGCCGCCGCCAAGATTTTAGCAGGCGGCACCCACCATGGAGGAAGGAAATATATGGAGACGACGCAAGCGTCCTTCACCACACAATGAAGTGAAGCCGGGCGGAGGAGGTGTGGGGGGGGGGGATGGGGAGGCATGGCCTAACCCATACAGACACGGCGTATATGTACAAAAACCTCAAGGGGACTCTAGGATTAACGTAACGTCGCAATCTGGAGATGGATTATTATGTAACTCGATGAGACAAATAAAAAATGAAGAATAATTTTTTTTGATATCATGCTTAGTTTTCGAAATATTCTGTCTCAAATGTTAAATGGTTTTGGTTGAAATTCAGAAGAAACAATTGGTCAAAGTCAAATTTGATGTACGGATTCTTATTTAAAAAGACGAGAGAAATAAAAAATAAAGAATAAAAATTTTCGATATCTTCCTAGTTCTCGAGCTATACTGTATCAAAAGTGAGGTGTCTTGAGTTGAAATGCAGAAGAAAAATTACGCAAAAGTCAAATTTAATGATCGATTCTTATATAACACGACGAGACAAATAGAAAATAAAGAATAACATTTTTCGATATCTTGCTTAGTTTTCGGGATATACTGGGATTGGGTTGATATGCGTCCTGGACTAAAAATTAATTCTGCCAAAGGCCACAATGAATTACATGGTGGACATGCAGAATGGATATTTCAGTTTTTTTACTACCACTTGTGGTTAGGTTGAAATGTGACCTAGACCAGGATAAAAATAGTTATCTTATTACCATACATCATAAGCTTAATTGGGAGTAGATGAAAGTAGTTTACATCGTGATACACGTTTTATCACTAACATGGTTCTCATGATATTACTAACAATTATAGATAAATTCTTTGTCCCTTATGCAACAACAAAACCATTCTGGTACAGATTGCGTTTAAGACATAACCAAAATCTCCATTAAATTAAATTGCCGCCATAGAATCAAACTATGTAGACATACCACACACACGTATTTAAATCGCAAACTGTATTTGCGGTAACAACATCGTTTACTTCATCAAGATTCCTAGATTGTATAGCATAATTTAACACATTTAATTTCATCATAATCTGTCAGTATAAACTGCAACGTGACAAAAGAAAGCGCAATACTAAATTCACTGAATCGCGATGTAAAACACACCCCTTTAAATCTCATTTTCAACACTCGTTAAAAAGTATTGCTAGTCGATTATGTGCAAAATAGCAAGGTATGCTGATTTTCTACACTACACCAACAAAAATTTGAGAACAAAGTCATCCCATTGAGAGCTATGACTAAATATTTATAGACATGTGCCACAGTTTACAATTCACACTGGCCACTTCAACAACAATTATTAGAATACAACTTACCTATGAAATGATATTCCAGGTTCTTTCCTCTCTTGCCTATTTGTGCAACCGTATGCAACACAAGATGGCATTATAAAACACTTATGCACATTACAAAATGAAATAATCAGACACAGTGCGAACTCGGCATTTGTTTGGGTTACAATACCGCTGCTGCCGCCATGTGGGAGAGTTTAGAGCTTGCTTCACAGATGTAACGTCACTTCTCCTCCATATATTTCCTTCCTCCATGGCGCCCACTACTACACCGAACATACGAGCAGCGCTGCCAGTACAGCTAACTTATGTTATACCGCTGTCTCTTTGAAATTATAGAGAATGAAATCCAATTAAACAAAGGGGTCATCCATTGATTACATACGTGAGTGAAAGTGCTGGGAGCAAAAAAAAGTCCACGAAAAGTAAACAATGTATACATTGATAAATTTTGAATAACAAAAAGAAAATAGATATGCAGGAAGGGTTGACAACTAAATGAAACAAAGGGCAAACACTTTCAAAAAGGTGCTGGAATGTACTTTACTTTTAAGTGCTCATTTTTGTATCCAATTATACAAGGCAATCTGTTATACAAAAAGGATACAAGAGGTAACTAAATTATACAAGTTTTGTATCCAATTATACAATCTGGCAGCCCAGCATACGAGTGGTGGCGTGGCGCACAGTTCAAACAAACGAAAAAAACGTCAAAAACCTATGTAACGGACTAAAGTTAACGGAAGTCCAATTTAACGGAAGTAAAGAAGACCGATAATGATTTTTTAGGTTAACTTAAAAGTTAAATTTTCGCAATTTTTTTAACTTCGTTAGTTAAAGATTAACGGATTAACTGTTTTGTGCCCAGCTGTGATTGTACCTTATCTTGAAATATTATTTAAATTGGGTCTAGACACTTGCTGCTTACCACAGGACTGGAAAAGTGCAATAGTAGTACCGGTACATACGGGAGGGGTGAGAAATAGAGTTGAGAATTACAGGCCAATCAGTTTGACATCAGTGGTAGGTAAATTAATGGAAAGATTGATATGCAACCACATCAGAAATATATGTGTGGAACGTAAGTGGTTTTCAAGCAGGCAACATGGTTTCAGGCAAGGATATTCATGTGAATCTCAGTTGGTGGGATATATACAAGATATTTCAGATGAAATGGACAAGGGAGGCCAAATTGATTAGTGTAGCACTAGATCTGTCTAAGGCGTTTGACTAGAGTAAGCCATAAAATGGTAGTAAATAAGGTAAAAACCATTGGAGTGGATAAGAAAGTCATTTGCTGGGTAGAAGAATTTTTAAAAGGTAGAAAACAGAAAGTTAGGGTAGGAAATATAGTATCATAAGGAGTGGAAGTAAAAATTGGTGTGCCACAGGGTAGCGTATTGGGACCATTGCTATTCATTATTCTAATGAATAATTGTGTTGATTGTTTACTATCTGAAATTAGATTGTTTGCAGATGACATAATGCTATATAAAAGAATCAAAATGATAGACGATTGTAAACAGTTGCAGGGTGATCTGGACAGGATATCTAATTGGGTTGGTAAACATGGAATGAAGATAAATGCAAAGAAGAGTCAGCTTATTAGATACACAAATAAAAAACAAAAGGTTAATTATGAATATAAGGTGGGGAAAGAATTGCTTGCTGAAGACTTGAAATGTAAATATCTTGGAATTACTTTTGATAACAAACTTAACTGGGCAGGACACATAGGACAGGTGGTAGGAAAAGGTTTCAAAGTTCTGCACTTGTTGGAGAGAGTGATGAGGGGATGTACGAGAGAAGTCAAGGAATTGGGTTACAAAACTTTGGTCAGACCATTGCTCGAATATGGTAGTGTAGTATGGGACCCTCATTTTACGTATCAAACACAGGAGTTGGAGAGGGTGCAAAAAGAGCTGCTAGATTTGTTTCTGGAAATTATCGCAGAATGCAATCAGTGACGGATATGATAAAGGAGTTGGAATGGGATTCATTGCAAGACAGGAGGAGGATGCGGAGGGTCATGGGAGTGTACAGGGCATATACTGGCGATGAGGCATGGAAAGATATTGCAATAGGTATGAAAAGTAGTGCATGGAAGGGAAAAGATGACCATGACCACAAGCTGGCACTCGATTTCAGGCGCAAGGGTGTGGGAAGATTTTCTTTTTTAGGTAAGGGTGTCAGGGATTGGAATGAGTTACCAAGAGAAATGATGAATAATTTACCGAAAACTTTGAAAGAATTTAAAGATAAAATATGTAGAGTAAAATAGGTAGGTGTAGGATAGGGGGAAGATGGGTGTGTAGGGAAATTGCCACCGGAGCCTGTGCTCCATTGCAATTAAATTAAATTATTATTATTAAGCTCTGTGGAGAATATCTCTGGTGGAGATGTGAGAGACACCTTGACGGCATGACAGTGATCTGTGTAGTTAAAGTTTGTTTGTTAGTTTTGTGAATTTTGTAAAATTGTAAAACAGAGAAAATGGAGCATTTAAACGACAAAACAACGATAAAAATACGTCACTATATAAAGCAAATCAGCGCTTTGCCCAAGATCCAGCTTTTAAAGGATTTTTTATATGTGTATTACGCTAATATCGCAACGCTGCAGGAAGTGTGTCTCAACGACTTTAGAGTTGCAGGAGACATTTATATAAAACCAAACACTGCACAAGGGTTTACCTGAAAACTGTTACTTTAGTCACATATTATTTAGAGGTTTAGTTCGAAACATTCAAGGAACTCTCTTTGTCAACATGTATGCTCTCCGTGGCAATAAAAAAAAAGCGAAGACAGTGTAGTTTTATAAAATGGATTTTGTGTAAAAATAGCCAAATCATAATCCTAACGGGCGAGTTTAACTGCGTACTGAAATTCCAGAACCTATTCACTAATTTTAATTTCTCAACAGAACTAAGAATCTTAACGACGGGATTAGATCTCAGGAAGTTGTTTAAGGCGATAGAAAGCCTATAACCTCACACCAGTTGATTTTATTAGCAGAATAGACAGGCTAAATAATAAATATCACCCATAATTTGACATCTCGTATATGAAGTATAGAGATATAGCCAATAGGCAATAAATAGCCTTTTCAAACCTCTCTGCGCAAACCGAGCGTGGTGGGTGAGCGGTTAACGCTCTGGCCTCCCATTCGGGAGGACGCGGGTTCGAATTCTCGTACAGGCATCCAGATTTGGGTTTTCCATGGTTTCCCCAAATCATCCCAGGCAAATGCAGGGATGCTTCCTTAAAAAGGTCATGGCACAATTCCTTCCCGTTCCTTGTCCCCAAACCCAACCCGCCTCTAATGACCTCGACGTCGACGTCGACGAGGCGTAAAGCCATAAGTAAAAAAAAGTAATTTTCCTTTGAAGCTCAAACTTGCATCCTGTATCACGACTATTTGGGACAGCGGATTTACACAATGTGGAAAGAATGAGAGAAACAATACAATAGATTCTTTAAGCCCACTTTACTGATGGTTAAGCTGCGTCAGACCCAAGATAAGGAAACTATTAAGCAATTATTCCAAATAAGCAACACTCTAATGGCTCCTCTACACAATTTCCCATGATGAGCGATTAAAAAAGTGGCCATCATCATCACGATCATGAGTTGCTGCCTGTGAATTTTCATTTACTGACTATTGTCTGTTGAAAATGGACGTCAAACTGATAGCGGCTTGTGGTGATCACGGATTAATAAGTTACTATATGTTATGCAATCATAATTGTATAAATTGCTGGAGGTTTTGTTTTAGTTAGGTTTTTCTTTGTTATGTTGGTTAGTGGCTGAGTCGTGAAATTGAACTCAATCATCACAAATTCCATTTACGAACCGTGCAACCTCAGAAGGAAGTCCGATGTAAATGTTATCTGTGTAGTTTCGGCTCGTGTTGCCGGAATATTGTAAAATAATTAATTCACTGAATTAAAGTTATTATAAGCACAAAGAAAGGCTTACGAATCTTTCATTAATCAGATAATTTCTATAATGCATTTAAAAAAGAAGAAAAGGTGACTGTGTAATTAAAGAAGAGATGACCATAATCTTTCGGAAATAACTGGAAACATTAAATAAGTACCAGGCAGAAACGATGCACAATGAAAATAACACATGCTGCTGTTATCTATTTGCTTACTACATATAACCACTATCGGAATGAGCATCAGAAACGAAATAAAGTCATGTAAAATTCATAGAGTAAGAGAAGATGGTGGATAGTGATTGTTCACCGCAACTGAACAAGGTACAGAGCCTCCAATTATTGTGCTAGGTATTAGAGAACTCTTGCTTGCATCTTCGTTTTCACTTCTATACACAGGAGTTCCCCCCCCCCCCCCCCCAGACAAATCATGAATAAACAACTAGCCGAACTTCTAGCACAACCATCATCAGAATTTGACAACTTCGATCGCATGTCATCAAGCGACTTTGAATATCTAGTGCAAAAAATATCTCCATTGGTTGCGAAAAAAGTCATATTTTGGATCTCTGCCGTGCGATTGAATGATGGGCGATTGTGTGGACACGCGCACGATCATCGACACGCATTCCTTTGATGTACCGTAAACTAACCGATCGCTAGCGATTACTCACGATTGTACGCGAAGATGGACACTCACAGACGATTAGGCCCTCCACACAATCGTGCGTGCCTATAGTTGCCCATCATGGTCAATTGTGTAGAGGAGCCTTAAGAATACGCCTCCCTCGAATTTCTAAGTGTCTCAGCGATCCTTTGAAATCACAATATAACACTTAACACACTAAAAATCAACACAATAAAAGCTAAGATTGTAAGTACTAAGAGACGGCAGATGAATGGCATTATTACAATCGAGAAATACTTTTCAAGAAGAGCAACATGCCTTTGATCGCATCATTACAGAGAGGAAGAAGCGTCAGAATAAGATAATAAACAGTCAGCCTTTCGAAAGTGGTAATGTACTAACGACTCAGAATGTAATTATAAAAGAAGCACAACAGTACTTCCAGTCTCTTTACACAACCACGGGATTCAAAGGGGACGCTAAAGAACAATTTCTGTGTAATACATTGCCAGTCATTTGTGAAAAGGATAACGTTAAAATAATAAAAAACCATTCACCGCACGCGAAGCAGAATGGGCAAATATGAGAAACACGTGCGGAAAATCTGCAGGTATTGATGATTTTCCAATAGACGATTACAAACATTTCTGACCTATTATGAAGGAAAAATTATTCGGAGTCATCAATAGCTTTTAAAGCAATGCCGACACAAAAGTGGTGTTTCACGTGCATAAACCAGCTCTTTTATTTATTTTTTTTTTGCCGTTTCTTGTGTCTACCGAGGATTCGCGGCTCTATAGCCATCCCTGCCCGTGAGGCAGAAGTCCATTAAGAGATGATGCAAGACCGAACAGATGCGTCGCAGGCGGCACAGCAAAAGGACCTTCTGCAACAACTCTTGAATACTGGCCTTGTGGATAAATATGAATGCACATCCAATGAACCAACATTGTTTGACATGGGTATATGGTCTAGGTAAGACCAGGGCCGGTGCTAGCCCGGGGTAAAATGGGCGACCTTTTTTTTTAGCTCTACAAACTAGCCGGCCGACAATGGGCGGATTCTTGGCTTCATGGCCTGAGGGCCCCTACAGTCGGTGATGGGGGGCCCCCCATGAGCCGGTGGGTCCGAGTACTTTTGACACGCTTACCCCTCCCTAGCGCCGGCCCTGGGTAAGACGCAGAGGAAGTTAGAAACTGTGGAGTGATCCCTTTTCCTCTTCCATCAAAACTTGCTGGATTAATGTCCTGATTGCCAGTTTTCTGCATGTGGGGATTGCACGAAAATGTGGCAATAGACTCATTAAGAAATGATAGTTTTCATCTTTTATCTCGTTAGATTAGGTGGAGCCATTTCTTAATTGCTCCAAATGTTCAATTTTCCTTTGCTCTAATGCAAGAAACTGAGACATCCTATCCACTTTGGATCTTTTAGCTTTCAAAGTTGGTATATTGAAATTATTGGTACTCGAACTGCTTCTAATGTCATTTTGGATGTCAACAGTACCGCAAGCTTCAGACGAATTTTCGTCCATTATTTCATCTTCTTCTATCTCTTCATTTGGACCATTATCGTCAGGTGAGTAATGGTGCGAGAGTTCAATATTACTTACCATTTTTCTGGGTTTGAACACGTCACGAAGAAACAAAAGTTGCTCGTAGAACTTCCACGTTGTGACGTTCTTGACGTTGTTGCCAGGAAGCTGATTTAGTTCTTTCACATGTTCATTCCGAAGCATATTTCGCAAGCTTGACCAATTTCCTTTAATAGCATAACATATAAATCAAGAACTACTTATTAACCTATTTACGAAATATGTCTGTGCCCACTACCTGATTGAAACAAGAACAAAATAATTGTTTAATGCAGTTTTATTTATTAAGCTACCAAACTTGGGATTATTTAGTTATTATATTAATTTATTTTATTTACATATTTTTTCAGATATCTGGCAACTGGTATAGCACACGGATCTTTGGCTTTCTTGTATAGAATAGCTCACTATACTATTGGGAAGATAGTATATGATACGTTTGACGCTGTTTGGGAGTGTTTTCATTTAATTCATTTAATTAATTGCAATGGAGCACACGCTGCGGATGGCAATTTCCCTACACACCCAACTTCCCCCTAACCTGCACCCACCAACATTTGACCTCTACAAATTTTAACTTTAAATTCTTTTAACGTTTTCGGTAAGTTATTCATCATTCTCCTTGAAACTCATTCCAATCCCTGACACCCTTACATAAAAAAAAAAAAAAATCTTCCCACACCCTTGTCCTGAAATCGAGTGCCAGCTTGTGATCATGGTCATCATTTTCTCTTCCATGCAATACTTTTCATACCTATTGCAATATCTTTCCATGCCTTCATCGCCAGTATACGCCCTGTACACTCCCATGACCCTCCTCATCCTCCTCCTGTCTTGCAATGAATCCCAATCCAACTCCTTTACCATATCTGTCACTGATTGCATTCTGCGATAATTCCCAGAAACAAATCTAGCAGCTCTTTTTGCACCCTCTCCAACTCCTGTGTTTGATACGTAAAATGAGGGTCCCATACTACACTACCATATTCGAGCAATGGTCTGACCAAAGTTTTGTAACCCAATTCCTTGACTTCTCTCGTACATCCCCTCATCACTCTCTCCAACAAGTGCAGAACTTTGAAACCTTTTCCTACCACCTGTCCTATGTGTCCTGCCCAGTTAAGTTTGTTATCAAAAGTAATTCCAAGATATTTACATTTCAAGTCTTCAGCAAGCAATTCTTTCCCCACCTTATATTCATAATTAACCTTTTGTTTTTTATTTGTGTATCTAATAAGCTGACTCTTCTTTGCATTTATCTTCATTCCCTGTTTACCAACCCAATTAGATATCCTGTCCAGATCACCCTGCAACTGTTTACAATCCTCTATCATTTTGATTCTTTTATACAGCATTATGTCATCTGCAAACAATCTAATTTCAGATAGTAAACAATCAACACAATTATTCATTAGAATAATGAGTAGCAATGGTCCCAATACGCTACCCTGTGGCACACCCATTTTTACTTCCACTTCTTATGATACTACATTTCCTACCCTAACTTTCTGTTTTCTACCTTTTAAAAATTCTTCTACCCAGCAAATCACTCCAATGGTTTTATCTTATTTACTACCATTTTATGGCTTACTCTGTCAAACGCCTTTGAAAGATCTAGTGCTAAACTATCCATTTGGCCTCCCTTGTCCATTTCATCTGAAGTATCTTGTATATATCCCACCAACTGAGATTCGCATGAATATCCTTGCCTGAACCATGTTGCCTACTTGAAAACCACTTACGTTCCTTACATACATTTCTGATGTGGTTGCATATCAATCTTTCCATTAATTTACCTACCACTGAAGTCTAACTGATTGGCCTGTAATTTTCGACTTTATTTCTCACCCCTCCTTTATGTACCGGTACTACTATTGCACTTTTCCAGTCATGTGGTAGCAGCAGGTATCCAGACTCAATTTAAATAATCTATTAGTATAATAGGGCTTAATGTAGCATGTCACGCTGATGTCATCTCACGGCATTACGTCAATCTATGACGTTGCGCTATGACGTCACGCTTTACGATATTATTCGTGGGAGTGCACGTTATGTAATAACATTTTGAAGCATCAGTGAATAAATTAACTCACAGAACACTGAAATAAATGTATGTATTGCGTTTAAATCGACATATCAATCATTAAATGCTTATATTTACGTAATATTCTTTTGATATATAGAAGTATTGCTTAAATTCTTTGTCCATAGATATGTAAGATAGAAGTTCGTATTTCGAGCATCAGTGTTCCGAAAAGTTTGGTTAGAGTAATACTTAGCTCTATTAGTAATCTAATATTACCTGGCAAGCCGTAAGTTGTTCATATTTTTTAAAATTCCTTTGCTTTTTACTGATGACATGTTTCAGTCGTATTTAACTGTAATACTGATCTGAATAACGGATAACGTGAAAGGCAGATGTAAATATCTTTGAAGATTTTTGATTTAGTTTATATCGCGATGAATTATTGCCACTAAAATGTGATAAGTTTATGTATTAATATGCGTATAACGGAACTAGGCCAATTGTTTCTCTGGTGGCATGTTTAGCGTAGTGCTGTATGTGGTTAGGGGATTCTACGATAACGTGAAGCCGCAATTTGTTGATGTATTCTTATGTTAACTCGACGAAAAGAAATTAAATGTAGAGAATAATTTTTTTTGATATCTCACTTAATTCTCGAGATATTGTATCTCAAAATAGACGTGGTTAGGTTGAAATGCGGCCTGGAAGAGAACTAAAATTTCGCCATTGCCAAATTTGATGATGATATCGTGTGTAAGTCGAAGAGACAAATCGAAAACAAAGAATACATTTTCTTTCCATATCTCGCTTAGTTCTCGAGATATTGTATCTCAAAATTGAGGTGGTTTGGATGAGATCAGGCCTGGACCAGAAAAAATTACCATAATCGCTATATTTACACGGTGGAAATGCACTAGACGTGTTTTATTTTCTTCCTGGTGGTTGTTGTTAAGTTGAAATACGTCCTGGACCAGAGGAAACTTCATCAAAATCACAAGGAACTATACCTATAACCGATTTTCCACTTGCTATATCTTGAAAACCAAGAAAAATATCAAAAAATTTTCTTCATTATTTTTGATTTGTTTCGTCCAGTTCTACAAGAATTCATCATCAGATTGTGGCGCCACGGTAATGATTGAACTGCCTGTGGTTGTATTTAAATGCAACCTGGACCAGGATATCAACAGAAACATTTTGTAACTGCGCAAGGCAATAGGAATTATATTATGATTTATTTTTGTGTTTGCCAGAACACTGAAGTTGTTATGATTTAATGTAGCATCCTTCGTTATCACTGTGGTCATTATTTCAACTGTATGTAACCTACGTCATCCGTTAACACATCGATCTTCATCATCATAGATAATAAAAAATAAAGATGTAAGAACACGTGAAGAATTTGGAACAAGTTTATATCGAGATTCATGATGACACTCAAATGCGATACTGGGAATATTTCAATTCGCATGTGATAGAAGCTTTGGTTTTCTAGTGCCATTAATAGCGAAGATAGTGGTTAGACTGAAATGTGACCTACATCAAATTGACAACTGAAACCTTTTGCTACATAACAAGGGGCGAGAAATTACAGCACATTGAGCTTTATTTCAAAACAATGCTGTTTAGGTAAGCAACTAAAAAGAAATTAACTGCCAGAATACTCCTTCAAACCCGTCATTTTTGACGGGCTTTGTGGCTAGTGTTTCTATATAAAGCACAATGTCACATCCGGCTATCTTTAAGATAACTGTAGTAATATTATCTACACAAGCCTTTTTATGTTTTTTCGGCTTTCTAATTTCCTTCATTATTTCCTCAGGATGAATTTCAAAAAATTTTCTATCTTCATTTCTAATTGTGTTGTTAAGCACGTTCTCCGAATTAAACCCTCCCGTTTCTGATTCATTGTCCCTAATGCTTTCACTAAACCAGTTACTTAAAATCTTAGCCTTTTTGAAATCCTCCATAACTTCTTCTCCATCCTTATCTATAAGTGTGTCTACACCCTCCCTTCCCTTCTGTTTCCTGATATAGCCATAGAAATTTCTAGATGCATGAGTCAATGGTCCTCCTGCACTGACAATACTCTTCATAAACCCATCTTTATCCACTTTCTTTGCTGTTACTAAGTCCTTGTTTAGTTGTTTTAAATATTCCCTACTACCCTGCTGTCTCTTAACTCTGTTATGTTGTCTTCTTACCAACCTCTTTAACCTCCTCACTTCCCTATTATATTACACAGGTTCTCTACTTCTCTTTATTTTCTGCCTTGGTATAAATTTTTCTTCCCCCTTTCTTATTATCTCCTTGAACTCTTCCCACCTTGACTCTACTGTACTTGTGCCTTCTTTCCATTTGCCGAAACGTTCTCCGAAATATCTCTTCAAATTTGGAACCTGTACCTTTTTATAATTGTACCTATTTCCCCCTTCAATTTTGGCTGCTGGTTTACTGAATCCTCTAATATCCATCAGAAATGCGTCATGATCACTTATTCCTTCAGTTACTTGACACCCTACAAGGTTTTCATCAGGCTTGATTAGAAATATATCCAAAATATTTTGTCCCCTAATGTTTTGCTCTACCACTTGTGTAAATCCTCCTTCCCTTATTAAGGTATTTGCAAATCTTTGTTCCCATGTGTTGTTTATCTTATTTCCTTCCCAGTTTACACCTGGTAAATTTAAATCCCCATTCTATTCTCACCATTGAGATAAGAGTATGATTTTAATTTTTTCCCAAGAGGTACTAAACTAGAACATGGTAAGGAAGAGCTCATAGTAATAGCAATTTACAGGGCCCTCTCTGGAAATTTCAGACTGTTTTTATCTCAGTTAGACTCTTTGCTTCTATGTTTCAAAAATAACAAACAAATAGTTTTATGTGGAGATTTTAATATTGACTTTCTCAATCACAGCAATGAGAGGCTAGATATGGAAGTCTTGATGTTGTCTTTTAACTTAACTGCACTTGTAAATTTCCTCCGTACAGTAATTACAATATACTTCCAGTAATAAATAGTATCTCAGATCATGATTCTCAGCAGTTATGTATCAAGTCCAGAAACACTATTAAGCAGATAAAGAAAAGTTGGGTACCGAGAGTGGTGGTGTAATGGCTAGCGTTCTGGCCTCGCATTCGTCTGGGCATCCAGATTTGGGTTTTCAATGGTTTCCCAAATCACTCCAGGCAATTGCCGGGTTGCTTCTTTCAGAAGGCCATGGCCATATTCTTTCCCATTCCTTGCCCCCCATCCTCTCCCCTCTCTAAGGACCTCGCTATTAGAGAGACGCTAAGCAGATTTAAAAAAGCTGGGTATATAGAAAAAATATTAATGAAAACAATATAAAACATTTAATAGATTCCTTAAATAATGAACAATGGTCAGAAGTGTACAATGCACAGGGTGTTAATGAAAAATTTGAATCTTTTTTCAGGAAGGAAGTTTCAAAAAAAAGGAAAGTTGTCAAACTCCAAACAGTGAACTGGGTAAGGGATCGATAACAAAGGGTATTAGAGTATCTTGTAAAACAAAAAGGGGCCTATACTTAAAAGTAAGAGAATCAGATAATTATACAATGAAAGCTCATTATAAACTTTATTCTAAAATACTAAGAAATGCAGTAAGAAAGGCCAATAACAGGTATATATCAGAGAAACTAGAAAATTCAGGCAATAAGATGAAAACTATATGGAATATAATAAAAACTGAAACATGAAAATCTGCAAATCACTCTAAAGAAATAGAACAAAATGCATCTGTTCATAGTGAAGTAGGGGAATGTTGTGAAATATTTAACAAACATTTTTAGATAAATTAGGCATAGAAAAGCAATCCCCACATAGTGTGCCAAGGATTCTTCACACTGCTTTCCCAAATAGATTTGTGGAAATGCCATTGCCACCAGTAAGTCTCAGAAATAAATACACTCATGAAACAATTAAAACCTAAAATTTCTTCCAGCTATGATAATATTTCAAGAAAATTACTGAAAAGATGTTCAGACTGTATCAATCGTGTACTTGCCCAGATTTTTAATGAATCCTTAATGCAAGGGGTGTTTCCAAATATACTAAAATATGCAGTTGTAAACCGATGTTTAAAAAAGGAGGTGCAACATGTGTAGATAACTATCGTCCCATTTCTTTACATTCAGGATTCTCAAAGGTTTTTTTAAAAAAGTCATGTACTGTAGAGTAATAAACATGTTAAACAAAATAATATTCTCACCAAATCACAATTTGTGTTCCAAAAAGGATCATCTATAGAAATGGCTATATATTCATTTTTAAATAACACATTTGAATATTAAAATCAGCCCTGTAGGAATATTTTGTGATCCTGCAAAGGCATTTGACTGTGTAAATCATGAATTACTTTTGAAGAAAATGCAATACTATGGTATTTATGGAACCGTAGGTAAATGGTTTAAAACCTACATGAAAAGTCGAATGTAAAAAGTTTCCATTTTTTATTCTAAAATATTTAAAGGGGTTTCATCAGACTGGGAGGAAATAAAATGTAGAATTCCACAAGGTTCTGTCGTAGGATCACTCCTCTTTTTGTTGTACATCAATGAACTTCCTGGAAACTTATCTGACAAAGTTAAGAGTGTTTTATTTGCAGATGACACTAACCTGACAGTGAGAAAAACACCAAACAGCAATCTAGAATTTAATGTAAATGAAGTACTTAGTGAAGTAGCAAATTGGTTTAAGGAAAATTCATTAAAATTAAAATTTGAAAAAAACACGTTATATTAGGTTTAAAAACAAATAATTATGCACAGCCATATTTACAAGTAAGCTATAAAAAAAACACAATATTAGAAACAAAGAGTATAAAATTCCTTTGTATTAAAATAACTGAGAAATTCTGTTGTCATGAACATATCGCTTCACTACTGAAGAAGTTAAGTAGTGCCACCTGGGCAATACGAATACTTTCTCTAACAACAGATCTAGAATTAACGAAACAGGTGTACTACTCATATTTTGATTCAATGATGTCATATAGCATAATTTTTGGGGAAACTCTTCACAAAGTAAAAAAGTATTTATAGCACAGAAAAGAACTATTAGGATGCTGTCTAGGATAAAACCAATAAATTCTTGCAAACAACTTTTTAAAAAACTCAATATTCCTACAATGACTTCCCAGTATATATATTATCTCATGTGCTTTGTCATAGATCATTTTAACCTGTTTACTTCTAATTCGCAGGTACACAATTTCAATACAAGAAACAGGAATAACTTGCACAATACACAAACGTCTCTGTAATTAGTACAAAGAGGAGTTAATTATTCTGGTATACATCTGTTTAATAATCTTCCCAAGAGTATACAATAATCTGCAGATAATAAAGATATATTTAAAGAAAAACTAAAAGGTTATCTTATTGGCAACTCCTTCTACACCATTCAAGAATTTGAACAAATTAATTATTTATTATTATATTCAGTATGACCTTTGCAAAATTCAGTTGTAAAAATTAATGCTTATTGTTATTGTCTTTATTTGTCTTTGGAACTTATAATTGTTTTTACTATGATTATGACTCATATTGTATGTATGTGTATTAACCATGGTATGTTTCTCATCCTAGAGGTCGTTCCTCGGGTCCTTGGGATTAATGGCCTTTAAAATTTCCAACGAAACCGGGATTTTAACAAGGGAAATTTCAATGTGCAGTTGAACTCCTTCCTCAATGAGTTGAACGCATTAAATACCAGAGACATTAAGCTAACCACTGAACCACTGAAATATTCACTAAACAAAAGACAATTGCAGTGTACTATCGTTTTTTCATATAATATCGTCTATCCCATGGTGGAAGGAATATATGGAGACGACGCAAGGGACCTTCGCCACATACTGGAGTGAAACCGGGTGGAGAGAAGTGGGGAGGGGAGGCCACCATATTGCGTGACAGGAGAAACAAGGGAAATAGGCACAAAACCTCAAGGGAATCATAAGACAACCGTGGCACCGCAATTTGATGATGGATTATTATGTAACTCGACGAGACACATCAAAAATGAAGAATAAATTTTTTTGATATCGTGCTTAGTTCTCGAGATATACTGTCTCAAAAGAGTGGAGTTTCTGGTGGAAATTCAGAAGAAACGTGTCCCCAAAGTCAAATTTGGTGATAGATTCTTATGTAACACGACGATACAAATCGAAAATAAAGAATAAAAGTTTTCGATATCTCACTTAGTTCGCGAGATATACTGTCTCAAAAGTGAGGTTGTTAGGTTATGAGGGGATTCAACGATAACCGTGGTGCTGCAATTTGATGACGAATTCTTATGTAACTCGATGAGAGAAACTGAAAGTAAAGAATAAAATGTTTTGATATCTCGCTTAGTTCTCGAGATATTGTACCTTAAAATTGACGTGGTTAGGTTGAAATGCGGCAGTGGGTGCCTTGGTGGGCAAACTACGTTACAATTATCTTTCATACCTTTATGATTAATAATTGTGGATTTTTAATTTTAATTTTTATGAAGGAGTGAAAATTTATTAATTTTGCAACAATCTCGACGTTAGTTGGAATTTAGGAAAAATTGTCACAATATGACATTTATTTTCTTATCACTGGCGATTACAAGTCTGAGCGAATTTACCGTTAACATTAACACAAATTGGCAAAATCATAAAAGCAACGCTCAGAGGTACAATTAGCCGTCATGAGCAAGCAAACAATTGTATATTTACTTTTAAATATATCTCAGAATCAAAATGCAAGAAATAATGACAACTGGAAACAATGAAAAATACAAGTTATGACGACCTCAGACAAAGGTATCATAATAATGTGACTTTACAGTTAAAAAGACAATCATGGGCGCCACGAATGAACAATATATCATTCGAAAATAACTAGTTCTGGTAAATTATACCGCTAGCTCAGGGGTTTTTACAATTACAAAGTGAGAACATGGATCTATCCTAAGGGTTCTGTTTCACGTAATGCACAATCAGATGGCTTAGTCGTAATAAGTTACCATTGTAGTTCTGCGTCTGATGTCTGCGGTGATTGGAGCGGACCCACGGTATGTGAGGCTATCTCACAAGGCGGCTGCAGGCATCTCTGGTCTGACAATGCGCGTCATCGCATTACCGGCTGTGTTGCCATGATAAGCTTGCTCCAGCAAGGCAAGCTAGCAGCCAGAAATCGTACAGCGGCAGTTGGTGAGAGAAGCCAACTTTCCAAGTCAACCTCAGACTAGACTCGCATAGCATGGACGCGAAGATCGAATTTCCAGCTCGTCGCTCTTCTCTCTCGCGAGGAAAACGTCTCGCTCCGCCCCTTGTAGTCTCGAAGCTCACATATAACAGAAATTCCCAGGATTTTAAGTTATACGCACATTTGGATTGGATCTTCAGGTCGGCACCTAATGTCACGTGACATCCCCGATATGTGATTTGCCCAGCGTATCTAACAGAGGTCGGACATATTCGGCTAAGTTCGCCGGGCTGAGAGCACATTCGGGTGTCGGGCGGCAGGCATTTCCCGCCAGGTGAGTGACTCTGTTGACCACCCATCCCCAGGGAGCAGAGTGTGTGGTCCGGCAAACCCCAAATCCGCGACTTCTTGTCGCCATAGTTCGGGAAGACCACCATTAGCTTCAAGCCTACATAGCTCCAAATTCTTTAATATTCGCTTTACCAAGATACACTGTATGTTCACCATTTCATTACAGTCCTCACTTGGAATCTTGCATACTTTATAAAATTACAACAAAAATCTATTAGGTGGTCGCCCAAGATTTATGTAAATTACTCCAACATTATGACATATAAAATAAAAATTCACCTTGTAAAGTGGCGACAGCGCGTCATGTTACAACTTGTAGACATATTTACAAACAGAAACAAGTCATATCTGAAATTTTAAAAATAGCATAAGTCAATGTTTAGAACTATAAAACAAATTAATACTACATAAAACCTCATAGTTTCTGAGCTTACTTAGAAGATATTGTAGTGTTAGTGGCCTATATAATTTTGCTAGAAAAATTAGTGCATTCATAAATCAGAAGCTAACAGTTAATAATAAATAAATGTTTGTTTTCTTCTGGTATACAACGTATTTCAACATTTCCGTTAATATTGCCGCTACAAAACTAAACTATGTAGAAACATCTAAACACAAGAAATGCATCGCGAACTACATTTCGGACAACAAAGTTTATTCTATCACGTTTAGTAGTTCGCACAGCACAAATTATCACAATTAATTTCATCGTGCACTGTCAGTGTAAACTTAAACGTGAGTAATGCATGCAGAATACCGTATTCACTGCATCCCGATGTAAATATGACCGGCTTAAATTAAATTTCCAACATTTGTCTACAATAAGGCTAGCTTTTCAGGTGCAAAATAGTAACATATGCTAATCGTCTACACTACACCAACAAAAATTTGAGAATGATATGATCCTATTGAGAGCAATTAATAAATTTATAGCGAATGGCACGAATGTTGCAGTTGCCTGTCAGATACTTCATTAACGATGATTATAATGTGACTTACTTATGAAACGCTATTCCAGTTTTTTTCCTATCTCGACTGTTTGTGCAAACATATGCATCACAACTTGGCATTATAGAAAACTTTAGAATATTAGAAAATGAAATATTCTCAGCAGCTGACACAGTGCAAACAGCCGAATGTTTTGGTACTCCTAGGTTGTCCGCCGCACAAGCGCAGTTTTTTCTCGAGGTTTCACGGATTTAGCGTTATCTCGTCTCCATATATTCCTTCCTCCATGGTCTATCCTATTATATAAAACGCTAACGTGGCGTCTGCGTGCGTCTTCTATAGCTGCTACACGTATTGGCTACAGAACGGTCTCGTGACAGCCATCACTCGCCAATCAACAGCCACCATATTGCATTCCTTCCTTCATGTTGCATTTTGTTTATTTACTACAGTTAGATGCAGAAACTCGTGTAAGGAGAATTGTGTTCGATGTTTATGTTATATTATTTGTATCAGTTATACACCAAAATTCATGTAAGGAGAAGGGATTAAATATTTACGCTATTTTATCTGTGTCAGTTATAAGCCCTAGGTTAAACCATAACCTAAGATTTTTTCGGGAGACGGTAAGAAACAGTGAAGTGTATTTAAAACTCGGAGAAACGTAATGATGTATTGGTCAAATAAATAACATTATCCGTTTTCGAAATTATAGTCTACTTGATTTTAAGTAAAATATTAATGGAAGGTTGTGGTTAAGTTGACCAGAAAGCCCACCGACATATTTGATTACGGCGTAATTCAATCTGAAATGAGTTTTACAAACCAATTAAACTGCTTTCTTATGCGCCAAGTTGCTGAAGGTATTAACAATGGCGGGTGAACGTAGTTCGTACCTATCGTGCTGAAGTGTGCCTGGACTAGGAATAAAACTGATATTACATGGATAGCAAAAGTTTCTGGATTCCTAATTTATTTTTCATTGTATTGGTTCTATACATCCGCCCGCATTAATTCAGTAGAAGTTACTACTGTATTGCTGTGTAGAACATTATCAAATCAAGGCCACTAGCATTATTTAATAACAATACCTTATAATTAACCAACTGCAAAATAATAATAATAATAATAAAATGAACTGCCAGAATATGGCGTTCAAACCGTCATTTTTGACGGGCTAGAAGCTATCCTATTATATAAAACGCTAACGTGGCGTCTGCGTGCGTCGTGTATAGCTGCTACACGTATAGGCTACAGAACGGTCACGTGACAGCCGTCACTCGCCAATCAACAGCCACCATATTGCATTCCTTCCTTCATGTTGCATTTTGTTTATTTACTACAGTTAGATGCAGAAACTCATATAAGGAGAAGGAGATTCAATATTTACTCTATTTTACCTGTATCAGTTAGACGCAGAAATTTATTTAAGGAGAAGGGGACAATATTTACACTACTTTATCTGTATCAGTGATAAGGACTAGGTTAAACTATAACCTAAGAATTTTTTTGGCAGGCGATAAAAAACAATGAACGTACGTAATCGCGCAATGTATTAGCCAAATAAATAACAGTCATCCGCTTTCGAAATTATAAAAATACATTTATTTGAATAAAATCTAACCAAATATTCTGATAATCTAACCAGAATAAGTTACTCATATCACGAAAGATATAATTAAAGATGATTTCAATTTATAATTCACAATTCAACATCGATATTCTTGCATCCAAATAGCGGCGAGCAGAGGTAGAAAATTAATGCGAGGCAATCATACGTTACAAAGTTACAATTGGTACGTTCGTTTAAATTTACATGTTGCTTTTTGTTTATTTATGACAACAAGATGCAAAAATTAATTCAAGGAGAAGAGCATTCCATGTTTGCGTTATTTTATATGTACCAGTTAGAAGAACGAGGTTAAAACATAACCTAAGAATGTTTTTGGCAGATGAAAAGAAACAACAAAGTTAATTAAAAACTCGAAGAAAGTTTACACCAAATTTACGAATCGCGAAATGTATCACCGAGATAAATGACCGCTATCCGTTTTTGATATTATGCTTTCCATCATTAAAGTAAAATGTATGTATTTAAATAAATCATAGTCAAATACTGCCATAATCTAACCGCAGTATGGTACTCATATCACGAAGATTTCATTAAAAATGTTCGAAATTCGCTTTTTCATGCAATCTTTTCCAGAGTAATTTCAGGCTACCACCAAAAGTACACATTTTGTTACAGCAAAATTCGCTCTGACATCAGTTTTGCAAACCATTTAAACTGCTTTCATAAGCGCCATGTTACTGGAAGTATTATTTATTGGGAGGAAAGAAGTTTCATATTTATCGTTCTGAATTGTGCCTGGACCAGGAATAAAAATGATATTACATTGACAGCAAAAGTTTTTGTGGGATTTCTTATTTGTTTTTAATTTTATTGGTTCTATACTTCCATCGTCATTAATTCAGTAGAAGTTACTACTGTATCTCTATGTGAACAGCAAATGAAATATATAGAACATTACAAAATCCAGGCCATTAGCATTATGTAATAACAATTCCATATAATTAACCAATTGAAAAAAAAATGAACTGCCAGGATATTGCATTCAAACCGTCATTTTTGACGGACTCGAAGCTAGTCCTATTATATAAAACGCTAACGTGGTGTCTGCGTGCGTCGTCTATAGCTGCTACACGTATTGGCTACAGAACGGTCACGTGACAGTCGTCACTCGCCAATCAACAGCCACCATATTGCATTCCTTCCTTCATGTTGAATTTTGTTTACTACAGTTAGATGCAGAAACTCGTGTAAGGAGAATAGTGTTCGATGTTTATGTTATATTATTTGTATCAGTTATACGCCAAAATTCATGTAAGGAGAAGGGATTCATTATTTACGCTATTTTATCTGTGTCAGTTATAAGCCCTAGGTTAAACCATAACCTAAGATTTTTTCGGCAGACGATTAGAAACAATGAAGTGTATTTAAAACTCGGAGAAACGTAATGATGTATAACAGTTATCCGTTTTCGAAATTATAGTTTACGTGATCTTAAGTAAAATGCATTTATTTATGCAAAATCCTAACCAAATACTCTGATAATCTAACCAGAGTAACGTATTAATATAACAAAAGATATCATTAAAAATGACTAATTCGTTTCTCCTTATTAGCTTTTCCAGAATAAATTCTTACTACCATTATATATGATACCATTAGTTTTTGATACATGTGTTAACTATTAAATGAGATTTAATATAAACTTTTGATTAGATTTAAACAGTCAAGGATATGACTATTTATATTATTAGCGATATGACACTCGGAATACAACAACGATATTATTGCCGCACAATAGCAGTGAGCAGAAATATTAGAAATACGGAGAGTAGGGAAAAAAATTAATGCAAGGCAATTATGTGTCACAAAGTTACAATTAGTGCGTTCGTATAAATTTACATATTGCTTTTTATTTATCTACGACAACCAGATGCAAAAATTCATGTAAGGAGAAGGATTTTGTATTTGTACGTTGTATTACCTGTATCAATAATGAGTATTAGGTTAAAACACAACCTACGATTTTTTGGATTTTTTTTTTTGGCCGGAGATAAGAAACGATGAAGTTTATTAAAAACTCAGAGGAAGTTTACACGAAATGTACGAATCGCGAAATATATCATTCAGATAAATGGCAGTTATCCGTTTTTGATATTATACTTCCCGTCATTTAAAGTAAAATAATGTAAATAAAACGGTATTACTGGAGATCGCTATTCTGCCAGGAATTGCTGTAGTAAAATGGAAGAATCCTGTAGAAATATTTTCCTTAGTACATTTAACTGTATTATGCCCGTCCAGGATGTATTAAAACCTAATTTCTGATTGAAAATTATGATAGTCTACAGGCTGTATTACAACGGAATCACTGCTTAATAACAATATGTCTTGCGATTGACTACAGCACATGAGAGTAGTAGAAGTAATGATTTTCGAAAGCAATATTAATGGAGGGTTGTGGTTAAGTTGACCAGAAAGCCCACCGACACATATGATTACAGCGTAATTCACTCTGAAATGAGTTTTACAAACCAATTAAACTGCTTTCATATGCGCCAAGTTACTGAAGGTATTAATAAATGCGGGTAAACGTAGTTCGTACCTATCGTGCTGAAGTGTGCCTGGACTAGGAATAAAACTGATATTACATGGATAGCAAAAGTTTCTGGATTCCTAATTTATTTTTCATTGTATTGGTTCTATACATCCGCCCGCATTAATTCAGTAGAAGTTACTACTGTAGTGCTGTGTACAACATTATCAAATCAAGGCCACTAGCATTATCTAATAACAATCCCGTATAATTAACCAACTGCAAAATAATAATAATAATAAGATGAACTGCCAGAATATGGCGTTCAAACCGTCATTTTTGACTGGCTAGAAGCTAGTAAATATAATAATATACTATAACCGGAACAACGTCGGTATAGTTAATGTTAGGGGCACTGTTAATGTCTTACAGAAAACAAATTAACTGTTTTTAAATTTGCGTCTATCTGGAATGACGGAAATCACGCAAAAACTACAGGTCACATTTTGATGAGGCAATAAGTAATGTACAGTCCCTGGTCCTGGGTGTATGATATTACGATTTGGACTTGAAAAGCTAAGAAATTCGTATTAATTTCTCGCCGAACACTATTTACGCAAGAACTGCTGGTCGAATTATTTTGATGCGAAGTCGGAAAGCTGAGAAAGTTACGATAAAAGTGTCTACAATTAGTATCCAATTTTCTTCTAACACGGCTTAGGCGAGAATTAATGGAGCCCAATTGTACAATAAGCTTCCTACAGAATTAAGGTTCATCAGCAATAAGAGAGAACAGCTCAAGCATAGGCTTAAAGGGGATTCTATCATTACCGTGGCGCCACAAAATGATGATTGATTCTTATAGAACTCGACAAAACAAATCGAAAATAAAGAATAAAATTTTTTGATATCTCGCTTGGTTCTCGAGATATCGTATCTTAAAATTGACGTAGTTAGGTTGAAATACGGCCTGGACCAGAAGAAAAATTTCGCTATAGCCAAATTCGATGATGAATTCTTACGTAACTCGATGAGACAAATGGAAAATAAAGAATAAAGTTTTTTGATATCTCGCTTAGTTCTCGAGATATTGTATCTCAAAAATGATGAGGTTAGGGTGAGATTCGGCCTGGATCAAAAAAAAATTTTCACCAAAACCACCATATCTACATGGTGGAAATGCATTATAGGTGTTTTATTTTATTCCTAGTGATTGTTGTTAGGTTGAAATACGGCCTGGACCAGAAGAAAAAACATCAAAAGCAGACGGAACTATACCTATGGCTGATTTTTAACATGCTATATCTCGAAAACCAAGCGAGATATCAAAAAAATTTTATTCTTTATTTTCGATTTATTTCGTCAAGTTCTGCAAGAATTCATCATCAGATTTTGGCGCCACGGTAATGATAGAACTGCCGGCTTAAAGAGTATTTATGTAATAAAACTTTCTACTCAATCAAAGAATATTTGAATGATGAAACAAGGGAAACAACAGAATGAGGAAAGAAATTGTGAATAAACAGTGTATAAGCTTATCACATATTTGCCAATGGAAATATAAGGTAAATAATAATGTAAATGTATGATTAGTAAGTGACTGACATAAATTTAAAATGTACTAGTAGAGATATTTATATTTAAGGCATTTAACCTATAATCTTTGACTTGTCCTAAATTTCACTGTACAGTGTACAATATGTAAATGATAAAAAAATGGATCCAAATAAATGAATGAATGAATTTAGTTAATTCTCGTAGTCAAAATGCTTACTGCGATATCAGTATAGGGAAGGCATCGTATTATAAGGAGGAATTAAGTTATTTTTTTCTGGCTGGCGATAAGTCTGATATAATCGGTTCTCTCCATATATCAAGAGTCCACATAAATGAAGTTGACTTCAATAGCAAGTATTTTTATATTTTTCCAACTCCAATACTCTTTACACGGTTTCAAAATGGCGGTCTGAGATTTCAAAGTTTTTTTTGGATGGCTGCAAGATGTTGGTTGTCTTTGTTAAGGTGTGTAACTTATCTTCGGTCAAATTCCAAAGAGACGACGTGAATAAATTTAGTGAATCGAGTTGGAGAGATTGTGCCTGTTTAAAATGGCAGCGTTGGTTCGTGGTTTACGAATCGTTTTAGCAAAAAATGTTTGCACTCTAAGGACGCTACCAAGGATTGCTGTAATTGGAATCCAGCATAAAAGTGTACTACATAACATTACTGCAGGATCACTTTTGAGTTCAAAGATATCGTCTAGTCAGGTCGGTATCGCCCTCAATACGAACAAAAATATTAAATTGTATAGTTGTTCATTTGGCACTGTGACTTAAATGCAGATCAGTAAAGTCGATTAAGTATGATGTGTTCATATATTGAAGTGTCGTTACAGATAGCAATATTAATAATAGTGATAATAAAAAAAATCGGTTCACCGGTTGTACGTGTAATTATCAAAACAGTTGTACCTGTGATGAATTGGTGTCGTTGGCTGCGGTCTTTTTAAATAATATCATATCAAAATAAAGTTTTATACGGATTATTCAGTCTCCATGTACCCACTTATGTCTGGTATTAAGAAGGCATGGCAGATACCTCCAATCAATCCACTGCTACCCTCTTTTGGGAAGAGTCTGCTACCCTCTTTTGGGAAGAGTGGAAATCACTTAAATTTTCCTTCTGCTGGATTTGAAATAGTTCAGCTGGAAGCCTACTCCAAACCACTACAGGGAAACAGAAGAAATCAAACTCAATAAATCATATCCAAATTATGATCACCAAGATACATTTGTAGTCCATATTTGTGTCAATAAAAATGATACCAAGAATTAACATTTTGTTTGTACCTGTTGCACAGTTCAGTGTAGTTAACTGATAGTTTCATCACATATAGAACACTGATAACCGCAATATTTCTGAATTATTATTGTCACTTCAGTTTTAATGTAGGCCTAATAGGCCTACTGTTTTTTTTTTTTTTTTTTTTTCAAATCAACAGATTTCTTATTTAAGTGAAAGTAGTGTGTTAGTATTTTTTAGCCCAGTTTAGTTTATTTGAAGTTGGAAAATGAATGATGTATGCATTTGTATGTACCAAATCACAGTACATTGAATGTACTAATCCATGCATAATAGCTTTGATTTTTGAGCAGCAGTATTGGTTTAATTCTAGATGGGGATTCCGCTGCCTCGCGACTGTTAACGTGACGTCGCGTTCACGTACAGTCATAAAAACATAAAAATTTAAAGCTGTACAATATCAACATAAACTGATATCCCGAAGGTGGATCAGATGCAGGCGGCCGCTGGTAAGCGGCCGCAGATGTCCGATAACACAAACAGATGTTCAATGTTTAAGGTGAAGCTCGCATTTCATCATCATCCGGCAGTAAACCCGCGAAGATTAGCAATATTGGTTGTGTTATCAGACATCTGCGAGCGTAGCGAGGTCACAATATATGTTTTTACGACTGTACATGAACGCGACGTCACGTTAACAGTCGCGAGGAAGCGGTATCCCCATCTAGAATTAAACCGCAGTATTAGTGGAGGTTGTAGTGGGTTAACTGTAAATGGCAATTCAGTTGTAACTACATTCATATGTGCAAACTAATACTGCAGTAGTCAGTCGCAAGCCTAATTATTTTCAAGCAGCAATTAGATAGCTGAACACGCTGGATTGTTAGGAGTCTACCAGAAATCATGATTCCACTGCGACATTTACTAATGATGTCATAATACTGCCATGGTTAATGGCGTGAAGTATTATATTCAATCAGTAATTCCATTGTGATACAGCTTGGACCATTATTTTCGAGCAGAAATTAGGTTGTAATATACCCTGAACCAGCATGACATAGTTAAATATAGATCAGAAAGTATTTCTAGAAGTGTCTTGCGTTTCACTACAGCAGTAAATATGACATCAATTCCTTGCGGAATCGTGATCTCCAGTAATCCAACCATTAAAATCATAAGGGATGAATTGCAACCTAATTAATGCCTGAAAATGAAATGTGTTATTCTGGTGGAAGTTACTGCTCGAAAATAATAAGTCTTGCTATTTACTACCACTGTATCAGTCTGCATGGAAAAACACAGTTACAGCAAAATCACTATCTACAGTTAACCATGCATGATTAGGTTGAAATTCAGCTTAATTCCTTGTTGCAGGATAACGCACAAAGAATTTATGAATAATTTTAAGTTATTTTAATTAAGCCTGCGATACTGACATTATTTGAAGTGGGAGGAAGTAGTTCCACATTTATCAGGCTTAGAGCAGCTTGGATCAGGATTAAAACCACCAAGTATGCTGGGTGGGCAGTTAATGCTCTGTCCTCTCCTGTGGGAGGATGCCAATTCAAATCCCTGTCCAGGCATCCAGATTTGGGTTTTCCATGATTCCCTATATCATTCCAGGCGAATGCTGGGATGCTTCCTTCAAAATGCCATGTCTGAATTCCTTCCCACTCCATATAACTTGACATCGACAAGGTGCAAAGTCATAAAAAAGAGAGATTAAAAACAATACTATGCAATGTAGCACAAGGTGTTAGGATTCCTATGTTTTCTACCCATTTATTTCAGTGGTGCCATATTACGCTCACAATTGAGTAGTTTGCAAATAGTTACAGCAATATTGCAATGTAAACTACTGCCAAAAGATGGGTGAAAAAATTTGGTATATCATGTTTAATGATTTATTACACACAAGCTACATATAATACAAAAACCACTCCTTCCCTCCCTACAAAAAGAAGAAAACAATAAATACATAGCCTAATGCATATTTTTCTTTCTAACATTACTCGGCATATAGCCTACACATTTGTGAAGTGTAATCATTCATTGTTTAATATTGATGTAAACAGACTATTTTTTTAAACCGCAAATGCAATTATTTTACTGTTATACGTATGTCTGTTTGAAGTAAGGAGTGGGTTTTACCCCCAGTACTCTGTTTTAGTAATTTATGATGCCTATGTGCGCTGTGTCTGTTTTGGTAAAATTATTATATAATCACAGTTTTCCTTTAGTCATTCAAAATTGAATATTACTCTCTTGAATGATTCTAGATCAACATTGGTGATAATGAATACTGCTTAAATCACTTACTTTTGCACCAGTTATATGTATACAAAGCTGGTAATAAACTCGTGGGAACTAGCATCGGAGACGCTGAAAATATGGCATTATTTGTTCTTTTGTAACAATATCTTTATAATTTCACCTGAAACTAACCCTTCCCATAAGCCAAACTGTATTATAGCTAAGCTGAACAAAACAGGAGCAGTAAACTGATATCTCTGTGATATGTGGTGCTGTTATCTTGTTTGTAATACATTCAATGCCCCTACAAAAAAAAAAAAAAAAAAAAATGTTTACATAGGAATAGTATAGCAAAACACAAATGTTTCCTTAACAGGAAAAAATATCCAAAAAGCTTCTTACTGTAGAAAACGCACACAGTTTATCAGTATCTATGAGTGATAAGTGGTGCTGCTATGTAGCAGTAACACTAACAATCCTTATCAATGCTAGTAAACCCTAGTGGCTTGACTCTAAACTGTCTCATACACATAACGTTGATCGTTAATTCTTTTGCCCTTGAAGGGCCGAATTCTAAAAACTTTATTTCTTAATTTATGATGATGTCAGGGTAAAATCCTTAATCTTTTTTTAAATAAAATGAAATAAACACCTTTGTGGAAATGATTATGCTTTTGTCCCCCTGAGGGCCGAATTCTGAAAAATTCCTTTCTTAATTTGTGGTGCTACCAAAGCAGAGATCTTAATCTTTAAAATGATACCTCATTTATTGATTTCAGCTAGGTATGAATGAACATCTTTTAGGAATAATATATATGATTTCTTTGTGTATAGCTGGCATATTGTATATCCTGAGACTAATATGTGTTATATTTTACAATGCAGATGACTGTACAGTGAAAGGTGATTTATGTAGGGTCTTTTTAGTAGCAGTATTCCAGATTCTCACATCAAATTGGCTCATCTGGATGATAAATAGTAATTTGTCCACCTGGGAAATTTGAACCAAAAATCCTGCATGGTGTCTGCAGTTTATGTGGAACCCGTGTCCTGGTGTACTTTACTTGTACAGAGCCAGGTTTTGCCAATGGTATAGGTTAGGTTAAGCTCCAATAAAAATTGTAGCCAGGAGTGGGTTTCAAACCAATTCTTTAAATCCAGTGAAGCCATTTAACCATTGAGCCAAAAGACTTCTGTGCTTAGGCTGCTAATATAAGTAGAAGACTGTATTGTTACCACTAATTGATTGTAGTTTCAGTGGTGTATATTTTAAAAGAAACACTGCCTAGCAAATTTTCGTTTGATTCATGGTATAAATTTATATTAATTGCTGCAGTTAACTGTAGTTTTGCAGAAAAGCAAGCAGGATGAAAAATTTAAGTTTTTTAGAAAATGTATTAGTTGTAATGATAATCAGTTAAAGCAGTGTGAGGTACATTGATGATTTTCCTCATGACTGGTTATTTGGAAATGCTTGTAGAAATCAGTTTACCTTCAGTTAGCAGCAGTGGCTGTGTACACAATCATGGATTTTTAATGTGTAACAGTATGTCATGATGACAATGTCAGCAAAAACTAATGCAAACATTTTTACTTTCTTGTCTATCACATTTTTGTCTCACCAGAATGTCATATTTGGGCCAGGATAGTTCATTTGAAAGGCATGGCAGAATTCCTTCAAGTTCGTGGCTTCCTATGATATTGTCTGGTGTGAGGGTCTCCTTCTCAAATTCCTAAATGCTGTACCATGTAAAAAAAATAGCTGAACAACCTGCTGAGTAATCGCCAAATCCAGGTCCGCTGCGGAGTCCAAAAGAGTCGCTGATGTGTTCTCAATAATGGACTACCTCAGGGTTTGGTGCTGGCTGGCACCTATGATTTTTAATTTATATATCGCGGACATACCTCAACTAAATTGCAGGAAATTTCAGTATACCAATGATCTGGCTATTACTTTCCAGGATAGGAACTTGCAGATTTGTGAAGATAGACTCTCTGAGAGTCTTAAACTAGCTCTGCACATTTTTCTCTAAGTGGAGACTAAAACCTAATCTGACAGTCTTGTTGCTTCCACCTTTCAAACCAGCTCGCCTACATCAGAATAAGACCAATCTTCGGACCCCTTGGAAGAGTTAGAACACAAAGACCACCCCAAATATCTGCAAAGTTACTTTGGATTGAGCCCTCACTTTTCATTAGCATTTATTTAACACTGCAGAGAAAGTAAAGACCCATGTGAATCTTGTAAAGAAACTGGCTGGTACACCATGGGGTGCAGGCGCCCATGTTCTTTGAGGAGCAGTCCTTGGCTTGGAATTCTCCGCAACAGAATACTGAATACTGCTCTACATGGCTTGGTAAAGCTCATACTGCCAAAGTTGACACCCAGCTTAACACTGCTATGAGAACAGTGAGTGGTGTCATTAGGTCTACCCCAGTATCCTGGCTGCCTGTACTTTCCAACATTTTCCCACCAAATTTGAGAAGAAAATTGATTTTGCTTAGAGAATTAGGAATGGAGGAAAACAACATGATTCCTCTGTATGGTGACCTCCTTCACCTGCCTTGCACACGATTAAAATCAAGGAGACCTTCCTATATGGAAGCAGCCAATCTCAGACATAACAACTTTAACTTGTATGAAGAGTGGTGAAAGGATTAGGAAGCGAACAGCCCACTCAATTATGGGCTTATAAAAGATCCAACAACCATGTTTCAGGATTTGACCTGCCTAGACGTCTTTGGTGTCAATTGAATAGATTTCACACAGGTCACGGAGTGTGCTATGCAACCACACATAAGCGGGGTCTCCGTGAAGATGCGTTGTGTGACGGATGGTATTCAAACTGCTGACCACATTGTGATGTACTATCTGGAGGCCTTCTCACACTGCATCAAGCTGGACCAGCTGCCAGAAGATGGCTTGAATTCCTAGAAATAGTTATCTGATTGACATATCTTTTGTTATACTTGGCAAACGATAATAATGATTTCCTGCCTCTAATGTCCTCTACATTGATGAGGCGCAAAGATATATGGGAAAAAATATACACTACTAAATTTAAGTTCCTTTAAGCACCTTCACATTGGTTCACCTTAAAGCCCAAATAATTTAAATGAATCAGAAAATATCTAATGATTATTATTTTGAAAAGCTTTGGATGATCATGCAGTAGAGTCAGTGAAATGGTTAATGCATGTAATGGTGAATAGTTGATCAATTATGGACTATTTGTGCTTCGGAGTTCTTGTTTATATACAGTTAGTACTTTCTCTGCCAGCATACATACCATCCTCCATTTATAGGTAGTGTCTGACATCTTCTCTTACCCCACAACAGGAATGCTGGTTGCAGGCAGGGCATGTTCGACACTTTGCTGATGCTAAGCCAACAATGGACCAGATTCGTGAAAGAGTGATTAAAGTTTGTGCAGCTTTTGACAAGGTCACTGCAGATAAGGTACTCTCATGTTACATTTCTTTCATTATTTCAGATTACACCAAAAAGATTTTACAGTGCCAAGGACCCACTCACGCTTGAAATTATCAGAGACAGAGTACTTTTGGTTTTAAGGCTTTATGATAAAGTAGATCCAGATAAGGTATGAGCATAAATTTAACTTAAGGCATAGTCTTTTTTAATAGATTATTAATAATTGTGATGGTGTTTATGCCACACTCTCAATTTAATTCACACATACTTATGATTTATGTGCATTTTTACATTAAATGCTTTTACCATTTGATTTATATTGTTTAGCAAACTCCTTGATAGATTACTCCAATCCCTAAATCTCTTGCTTATAATAAAAAATTTCACTCCTGAAATCATTTGTCATGGTATTTTCTTTCTGTATAGAGCTTTTAAGTTTCCACCCCTAATTGGTCAGGGCCTTGTCACCAGCTTATGCCTCATACACATGCAACAATTCTTTATTCGCTTCCTCTCTTCCAGTAATTGCCAACCCAATTTCTTTGTTACATCAGTACCAAAAATCCACCTGCCCTTTTTATCTTCTCTACATAGTTTATTTATTTTAATGGAAACTAATAGTGCAATCCCATACCACTTCACCATATTCAAGCATTGGCCTGACCATAATTTTGTTGCATAATTCACTTACTTCTCCTGTACACCTCATCACCTTCTGTAATAGACTGTTTTAAAAAAAATTCCCTACTACATTGCTAATGTGTAATGTTAATTATTGAGTGAAATTTCAATACATTTAAATTTCATGCTTCCAACAAGCAGTTTTACCTTCACCACATGATCATACAAAACCTTTGTTTTTCTGTAGCAATTAAAATGCCACTTTGACATTTATCTTATTTTCTTACTACCCTACATAACTAAATTTGTTATTCATTTCTTTCTGACACTGATCACAATCTTCTCTGACTTTTATAGAGCATATTATGACATATAAAAAAAAAATTTTTTTCATATTGTGGATCCATCCCTTCACCACTTAGTTTCATAATTTACATCATCCAGTCTTCTTACTCCAGTCATAAAATTCTTCATGGAACCATGCATATCTTCACTCTTTGCTGCTGTTAATTCCTTGTGTAGTTCTTTTTTCTGTTTCCTGCTACTTCTTACTCTGTTATCCCCTCTTATTGACCACCTCACATTATAGCATGTAGGTTTGTTTCTCATTTTCCTGTCTTCCATTGTTGACTGTACACTAATTCTCTCATTCTTTTAGCTGTTCGTACTTTCTCTCCACTGTACTAGTGCCCTCTCCGTTGCAATCTGAACTGTTCCATAAAACAACTCTTTAATTCTGGAACTAGATCTCATAATTTATATTTAAATTGCTTATATTACTGTTGACTGAAGACAAATACTTTTATTATTTTTATTTGTGTCTTAAATATTTGCAGAATACGTTTACTTAATATTTTAATTGTCATTGATGGATCAGTTTAACTTCAGTTAATTGCAGTGGCTGTGCACACCATCACATAGATTTTTTTATGTTTAACAATATGACAAAATGGCATTGTCAGAAAAACTAATGCAAACATTTTTAGTTTCTTGTAAAGCAGTTTCCTTTTTCCTTAGTTTAATTAGTTTCTTGTTTATCATGTATTAGTTGCACCAGACTGCGGAGATGTGTGTGTTGGGTCATGTGTAATTTGTTAATGTAATATTAAGAGATTATTATCAGGTAAAATGAGTATTTTATAATTTAAATTTCTGAAACAAAACTTATCTATCTGATGACAGTAGTTTGTTGATCTAGATATTTACTTGTAAACTTAATGATAAAAGTGCAAAATATGATGCTTTATAGTTTATAAACTTTTTAATTGTTTTTGGAGACATTTTTGCAGTATTTTAGTCATAGCAAGCATTACATACTTCAGAAAGATATAAAATTTAAGAAAGTCTGTCATAATTATTCTCATGATTTTTCACTGTAACTGGGGTAGAGAAATACTAGTCAACTTTGACCTCTGAAAAAAAAAGAGCAAACATGACCATAAATTTTCACATTGTAGTTATGAAAACACATTTATCTTACTATTTTGAAAGGTAACTGATAGTAAGTTCTAATAGGTTTCTAAAATAAAGAAATAATGTACACCATTTCTCCATATTTTCTAGCGTTGTAGAATGAATTGTTATAGTGGGACACTGCTGTGAGTTATGTTCTTTCCTTACAGAGAATTTTCACCGACTTGAACTATGCATTAGAAGCTTGTTTGACTTTTCTGTTATCATGAAATTACGGACCTCTAAGAAAATACAAATGCTGGAGGAGTGGTATTAATGTGGTGTAAGGCCTTGCTTATATGGCACATTAGCAAATTGTTCCCAAGCGAAGGTTGTGAAGAAAGATTGGATTGCAGCAGTAGTTTGTGGACAGTCACTGTTATGCAATAAAGTGCCATGGTGTCTTAACATCTCATGTCACTTATTTGGATCATATTATCCAAACTATTAAATGTCACATACGATATTTGAGTGGATTGTGGAGGTTGAGGTATGATTGTCTAAAAGTGGAACACTTTTATAGTCTCCAGAATGCTGCACATGATTTTTTTTTTCAGAAAAGGTTTGCTTAAATTGTTAACAGATAACTGTGCTTCCACTCCATAGATTGTTGTTTACTTTCAGTGTTTGTGTAGGGCACAAATGGCTTAGGAAGTCATCCCCCTTGCTCTCTTGGTCATGACGCACTGTTGCTTTTTATCTTTTCTGCAAGTATGTTTGGCACTCAGCTTGTACATAATCTCTGATAGATCAGTTTTTCAAACACAAGTTCGTGTAGCATTGAACATAAAATTTCTAGCAGTTACAGCAAAAATGAGGTCTTATTAGTCTTCCTTTAACTGCACACATCTGTAACTGAAAATCGTTACACATTCTAATCACCACCAGACCATTTCTTCATACAAGTCACATTCATCTTCATACCATTAAATAAATCTGTGTTTCTTTCTGATAAACATTGCAAATTTGATAGTGAATTTTATATGGTTGAGTGCCTCTGGCATTCAAGATACAAACTGAAATCCTAATTCTTACATGGGAGGTATCTCAATTTTCCTTTACATTATAAACACATTTAATGAAAGTTCTATAATGCGCTGATGTTTGCAAATGGTGTCCATGTCTTTCCAATGAATCAAAAAGTTGTCAAGTATGCTAAACTTTGCAATTGTGGTATATTGGGCAAGTTGTAATGCATAATGTAACGATTGTCAGTTATTTGGAGCTAAACTTTAAAAGTGAGGGTGTGTGGGTTTTTTATTGTTTAAATGATGCCTTTACTTCATATTTCTTCTGCATTATTAATAATGTCTATTTTAATTAGACATTTCTTAATGTGTGTTTGTGTTTCCATAGCTCACACTGGATTCTCACTTTATTAATGACCTTGGTTTGGATTCACTTGATCATGTTGAAGTGATAATGGCAATGGAAGATGAATTTGGTACGTAAATTTTAAAGTATTTTAACTTATACAATTTTGATCATGCAACAGTGAGATTTCTGATTATCAGTGTTACTAAAAATAAAATTCTTGTTACTATGCCTACACCAATTTTTGTGTTCTAGGCTTTGAGATTCCAGATTCAGATGCTGAGAAATTAGTAAGGCCTGCTGATATTGTGAGATATGTTGCAGACAAGGAAGACATATATGACTGAAGTGCTGTGACCATATATGTTATGTAGAGTGCCAGTGAAGTTTTGGACTGAACTTAGATTAAAAACTGATGCTAGCCATCAGTTTCATTTTTGAGGTTTTTTTCTTGTACATTCTCAAGATGAGTGAGATACACCAGACTTAAACTATCATTGATCACTGGAGAACCCATGAACAAACTGTATGCTTCAGACTTCTCAAGTTTCGTGCAGTGCATACTTTAATTTTCTTTGCTTAGAATTAATCATTTGTCACTAAAGCATACAGATTTAAAAATCAATGATGTGCATAGTTATTGCATAACAATATTGCAGAATCATAAACATTTAGAACTCTGTCAATTTTAAGTTTTGTATTCAGAAATTATACAAATCTGAATTCTGAGACCTTGTGTCTTTGACTAATGTGGTTTCCATGCGAATATTGAACACCCCCCCCCCTTTTTTTTAGACTTAACTCAGAATTTATATAAGGACCAGTAATATGTTTTTGTGTTAGCATTATTCATGAGTCTCTATTGATCCAAGTGTGTTATTAAATAAATAAGGTGTTAAAGTAATGTTTTTGCAACATCCTCTTCTTTGAAACCCATGTGATACAGATTTCACAGCACTTCAAAAACAAAAGTTGGAGTATCACTTGTATTGAATATGGTACCATTTCACATTTCTTGCAGTTAAATTGTGGATGAAAACATAGTAGTTGAATCATTAAACCTAGAATTGTATTAAATCGGGAGGACGTGAAAGTTCATATCCCTGTCCGACCATCCAAATTGGGATTTTCTGTAATTTACCGAAATCATTCTAGGTGAATGCTGGAATCATGTCTTCAAATGGCCATGGCCAAATTCATTCCTTGTTCCTTGTCTCTCAATCCTTTCCCACTTCTAATGGCTGATATCAACAAGGCATAAATTTGCAGTTAAAAAAAAATCTATTACTGCACACCATTATACATGTTTATAATTGGTAAATTAACATCGTTGACTTAATCCAGTAGTGACATTCTACAATTTAAAATACAATGTTATAGTACACTAAAGTAATTGTCTGTTATGATAATGAGAATAGAAACAATTCGTAGCAATAAAGATAAGAAAGTTTATGGAAACTACCACAAATGACTGAAGGAGGGCAATGATGAGCATAAAGACAAACATTTTAGAACATTTCAGTATAAAACCTTATTCACATAGAGTAGGCACATAGCAAGGTGTTCTGAAGTCCACAAGTGATACTCTCATGTCCTTGCTATGTGTCTCATCTCTATACATGAATAACTTTTTATTCTGAAATATTGTAAAATATATTTGTCCCACCTTCATCAGTGGTAAGTGAGACTTACGTTTGAGTGAAGCTTTACTTTCCGTATCATTACTATTAGTTTGTTATTCCTCTTCACTTCAATTTTGGTGAGTAATTGGGGGATTTATCTTTCCGTTCTATATTACTACTAGATTAAATATATAGATCAATACTGGCCTTCATCTATGCCAGTTATAGTCATATTGTCTTAGCCAGATTAATTCTGAATTTATATTGCGATAGCGATGATTTGTTTCTCAAAGCTAATTAGGATGAAAATGAATGGAAAGGTGCTTTTATGCAGAAAAAATAGGGAAGGATAGGAACAATATACCCCACACTTGTCAAAAATGTAGGCAGGAGGGTAGCAACAAACACAAAACAAGAAAAACCTGTATTACAATTGGTAGTAAACCTCATCCATGTGTGTAAATGAGACAGACTGCAAGGAATTCATATACGCACACTTCGAAGCTCGCTAAGTGTGCGCCTTAATGTGTTGCACATCCATATTCTGTCTACATGCATAAATAAGTTATTTTGCCGAAATCTATTGTATAGTAAAATTGTAGAACATTTGTGTCTGTACATGAAATTTATTTAAAAGAGACTAGTTGCAATGAACATTGCTGATGATAGAGGGGCGATGCACATCGCACAAAAACTGATAAACGGATTTTAATTAAACTGCACCTAGTGATAGCTTATGTCAGCAGTCAGCATTTAGGATACTTTTTTTTATCCACATTAATAACTTAGTTTTTAATTATACAGAGGGAAGAACTGTTAATTTTTGTATGTCTGGGCATGGATCAAGCAAAAACCAATATACATATTTCGGTGAAATTGCACATAGTTATAGATCATGTTTTGATAAGATATCGACAATCTGAAAATTAAAATTCTCTACAAGTTTGTTCTGTTGGAGAACTTCTCCATTTAATATTGCCTTTGCTTATGATTGAACATAAATAAGTCGAATGCGTCATGTGAGTGGTGCTAACTGTGGCCTAATTTAATTCATTTCAATGTTAATAAATTAAAATTCAATGCACTTATATTCTATGTTCCAAACCATTTTTATTGACTTTATACCCAATATTGTTTCATCACTTATTCGTAACAGTTGTCCATAAATTACGATTATTTATTACAAGTTGAAGAAAAAGAGAGGTTCTCTGGCCTGTGTGGTTGAAATCATGAGAAGAAGTTAGAATTTTAATTAGCTTTCGTTACTTCCCTCCTGCCTTCCATGTTGATACATGTTGAGTTTTAGGTTCTTTCCTTCCTTTTTTTCACTGCATGGAAACTGAATCTAAATCATGAAGTTAGAGGAATGTCAGATTTATTAATTAAATTTAATCTGAAATGAGACATAACATGTAGATTGGGGGGGGGGGGAAGTGTGGTAATAAGAGGGTGGTTTGAAAAGTTCTCGGAATTACCACCAGATGGCAGTACTACCACAATGATGTTCCCACATAATAAGTCATCTTTTAGGAGTAACACATGACGGGCACAGTGCACTGTGCAGAGATATGTGGTGTAGATGTCTCTTTGTTGTTGTTCTTGCATAATGATTTGTAAAGATGGAGAAAATCGAGATATGAACAGTGATTAAGTACTTTGTAAAGAAAGGTATGAAAGCAAAGAAACTTCATGCCGATTTTTAGAAAACACTGGGGACTCTGCTCCTTTGTATTCAACTGTTTCCAAGTGGACAAACGATTTTAAATTTGGTTTGAACAGCTTAGATGATGTTGCACATAGTGGTCGGCAAAGATCTGCCACTACTCCATAAATTATTGCAAAACTGCATAGAATGGTAAATGGTCATGGAGGATCGCAAACTAAAAGTGCGAGACATTGCTGACACTAGGGATGTCATATGAATTGGAATATCACATTTTAAATCTAGAATTGGATATGAGAAAATTATGTTCTAGAAAGGTGCCACGACTCTGGATCAGTAACACATCACAGTGGAAATGTCCGAACAATGTTTGACCCATTTTCAGAGAAACCAACAGTTTGTAACCATAGATGTTACTTGGGTTCATCACTGTACCCCAGCAACTACAGCAAAATACACACAAAAAAGCCAGTTTTGGCGAGGAAGAAAGTTTTTTTTCATCAAGACAATGGGCCCACTCACACATATGACATTGCCACGGCAAAAATGTACGAACTAAGATACGAATTGTTGCCGCACCCACCTTATTCTTCTGATTTGGCTCAGACTTACATCTCTTCCCCATGCTCAAAATTTTCCTCGATTGTTAGAGATTCTCTTCAAACGAAGGATTGACAGCCGAAGTTGATGGTTATTTTGATGGCTTGGTGGAATCTAATTTTTGAGATGGAATCAAGGCATAGGAACATCGCTGCGCCAAGTGTATGGTGAGACTACATTAAAAATAAAATAAAATTACTGAGGTAAGTAATTTCTTTCAATTCCATCTGAGAACTTTTCAAACCACTTTCATATAAAAGATGTACTTTCAATTTTGAAGGCTGTAGTATTAACAAACTGTAGCATTTAATTATATTTGATCGTTTCAGCCCAAGCTATGTAGGATCTGTACTTCCTTATATTTTTTGTTTTGGAATAAATATTTCTGACCCATTGTTATCTCCTCATAATGTTCCCACTTCTTGCCTATTGATGCACTCCAAGATAATGAACCATTCCCTGAAATATGTGCCCTTTTTTATAATTGTATCCACAATTACATTCAATAATGTTTATTCGTTTACTGAACCATCTTCAATCCATCAGAACTGCTTCTAATCACTTATTCCTACTGTTACTTGAGAAATCACAAAATTATTCTCAAGCTTTGTTAGTAAGATGCCCAACATGTTTTGTCTCCCTAAACTGCCGAGGTCTCCCTTTCTCACAAAGATATTTTCAAATCTCTGCTCTTGTGTTGTATTATTTTTTTTGTCTTCTCAGTCCACACCTGGTAAATTTCGGTCCCTATCAATAATAACTAATCTACACCTACTTCTGAATTTAGTTCCTCCACTAAGACGATATCTGGGTTTCTCATTCTTCCAGTAAGGCAAACATCCAAGGCACTTATTTTTTTCTTTCTTACTTCAAGTAACTCATAACTATTATCTATGGATACTAGTGAACTGTGGTAGTCTTTGATAATCAGTAGGAATACTCCATCTTTACCTCAGCAGTTTACTCCATAATCCTGGGGGAAAATCTCATAGTCTGGCCCAGCACTCTTTCCTTTAACCAAGGCTCCACCCCTATATCAATTTATGGACTGAAAATATCTATTGAGGTAGCAAAATCTATTACTGTGTTCATTCTGTTCCTACAGTTCACTAATCACAGTCTTACAACTGGATCTTACATATTGTCAACATTGTTCTTCATCCTCCTTTTTGTCACATCTCTTTTGTTTCCATGGCTTCAGTTGTCTCTCTACTATTTATGATTTCTCCTACTGTGCGTCTGTATTCAGTCACTTTTATCCCCACACCAGTAATTTCTAAACTTAAAAAAAAAAGGAACAGTCCTAGCCCCATCATAACTTGGTGTGGGTTCCCTTACAACTTCAACTACCAACCCAAAGAATTTTATTTGTAAGTCATACCTAGTGAATTTCCACGTACCACAGACACAACATTTATACTACATCAATTTTTTCTTTTATTTCCCTTATTCCTATCTCTATATACGAGTATTAATGGTTATGGACTACAACCTTGTCTCACACCCTTTTTAATTGATGCCTGTCTCATGATTCTGTACTTTTATTATAGCCCCTTGATAGTTATGTGGATTATAAATTATTCTTCTATCTTAATATTTTACTCCTGAATTCTTTAAAATTTTGAGCTGGTTAAAACAGTAATCAATGATAAAAAATTTAAGGAGGCTTTTTTTTGACAGCAGGGTTACTGGACCCAGAGGCAGCCCTAGGGCGGTGCGACTGATGCTGCCGTACCGGGCGCCAAAAATGCAGCGATAGATAGTCTGCGCAAAAAAATCAAAAATAAATTCTATAATAACCTAGCTTGCTGTTCATATATTTTAACATACTAAACATCTTGAAGAATATATAAATGTAACAGCTTCAGCTTATGCATAGTCTTGTGTTGTCATAGAATCAAGTCAACTCGAGTAAGCGAATCAAGAAAATCACAACTCGTCCCATAATTAGCACTCTCCGGTGCCGTGCCGCGCCTCCCGCACCTGATTCCTACCTATCTACGTATTGGGCTTAGTCTTGGAGTTCGTTCACATCGGGTGCATGTTCATGGGGTGAGAGTCAACCTCTTTCTAACATGTTAGACCTTAGGTGATTGCAGAAGACATGTCACTACCTTAACAAAAATCTGGCACACAATACTTAAAAAGAAAAGAAAACAAAACCAAAGAGAAACTGGGTAGGCTTCAGAACTGTTTGCAAAATGTTTTAGAGTTGAGAAGTCATCTTAATCATCGTCACCAGAATTAGTTCTACACGCAATGGAAGAAAACATAGTTAAAAGAAGTTCTTTAGACGATACTCGTGATGATAAACAGCAGCATGTACGTGCGAGAAGATTTAGCTATGGCTGGAACGTTGACTGCAGTTCAAAATATTACAGAATAGGGTATATCAGATATACCACCATCGTCGACTATTGAAAGTACAAATTATGGTGTTATTTCTAAATGCTCACTCATTGACTCTGCAGCCAGAGATGAAATAATTATTCGAGCATGCTGGCGGTCCGAGATGCTGTTGTGTCCACTTCTGATTGGCCGTGACCACTGACTTAATCCGCGGTCCGCTGTGGCGCCCGATTGGTGTCATTTGCTTGTGAGGATCTGTTACACTCTCGTTGAAGATCACTAATGATAGGTTTCCAGACTTTGCTCAGAAAGAGCCCGCCGTCCCTATTTATGTTGTTGTCATTAAGCCGGATCTCCAACGCCTCGCTTATTACCGAGTCCCAGAAGGGAGAAGGCCTTCCTAGGTCAACAAGGGCCCCGATGCTAAAAAATTTATTTTGGGCCCTCAGTCCAGAAGGGCGACCTTTTTTTTGCTTTGTGTTGCTGGTAGAGGCCCCTTGAGCTGAGGCTGGGGGCCCCTGAGTTGTGCTTGAGCAGTGAGGGGGGTGGGTCTCAGGGGCCCCCTTAAACAATGGTAGGGCTAAAAAAAAGGAGGTCACCAGTTTGCCAGAAGGCCCGTGGGCCCTCTGAACTGTGCTTGGGGGGCACTTGGGACCCCTGAGGTACCCTTGGGGGCCTCCTGAGCATAGGGGCCCCGGTGCACTGCACCGCTTAGCCCCATAATAGCTACGCCCCTGTTCTGGACATGTAGCTTAGAGGAACAATCTGTTTTAGTGCAATTTTAATGGCAGCCATTTAGTTTGTAGGCAATTGCTGAAGCAAACAATGCTAATTTTACTAGTGTCAGTATTATTATATCAAAATTACAGTTTCACTGCTTGTTTACAGTGAAATAATTAAAAATGGGACAGGATTGGTAACAGCAAACAGGACTTTCATGAAGGAACAGGTGTGGCATAATCTATGGAGTGATTTTTAGAAGCAGTGAAACCAAAAACCTATTAGCCCGACAGCTCCAATTGTTACTGCTCAATTTTAATTCAAAGAGGGTCCGAAAAAGTTAAACTTATCTAAGCCGATGGCAATAACAACTCATCTGTAAATAATATATGATTTAATGAAAAGCCTAAGCAAGAACAATTGCTGCAGTCTGCCACAGTTATTTTTTATTGAGAGGCAGAGAAAAGATTTATCACTGACATTCGATGTCTCTCCATGGGGTGGCAAAGGGATAGATGGCACAGATGATATGAGGGAAAGCTGGAAATGTAAGCAAAACTTGAGCACTTGAAAATCAGGGATGTAGCTGATATGTGTTGTATGTGAATCACATGATGCAAAGTAACATCCAAAAAACAAAGATGTTTTACCATCATATATTTAGTACGAGTTCAGTGCCGTAGCTAGGTCAACAAGGGCCCCAGTGCAAAATAAAATTATTTTGGGCCCTCAGGCCAGATGGGTGACTTTTTTTTTAGCTCTGCCAAGTTGCTGGTAGAGGCCCCCTGAGCAGAGCTTGGAGGCTCCCTCAGCAGTAGCGTATCTAGGTTCACGGTTCACAAGACCCTCAGAGCTGAAAAAAATGTCGCCCATTTGCCCTGAAGGCCTGAGGACCCTCTGGGCTGCGCTTGGGGGCCCCCCTGCTTGGGGCGTGAGGGGCCCGGTGCACTGCACCACCTAGCCCTATGGAAGCTACATCCCTGTATGAGTTGTATATACTGAATTTGGGTAGGGAAGATTATAGATGACCTGTGCAAAAATTTCGTGAATAAAATTTTTATATAACAATTGTATAACAAAACACTGACCCTTGCAAAAATTTCATGAATAAAATATGATACAAAGTGAGTTTGGTGGTTTACAGTTGGTTCAAAGAAGCACCGTGTAAGGTGTCATAAAGTTTGTAACTGCATGACAAAATTTACTCCTAGAACCACGAGTTACAGTGAATAGTATTGCATATCATTTCTATAGTCAGTTTCTATGTCAATTCAAGCTAGAAAGCAGATCTTTGCAGTTTTTGAGATGGTATTTTCTGTTGCATGATTCTTCAGCATTCACCTGGAGTAATATTGTGAAAATTTGTAATAAATCGAAGAAAAAAGTTAGAGACTTTAAGTTCACACAGTAACCATTATTAAATATGTAGATTTGATTGAAGCTACTTTCAGGTCAATAACTTTTGAAATATGAATTAGTTAGCTTCTGTTTTTGGATTATGATTTTATTTCATCATTTCGATAAAAGTATACATGATGCTAAACGAAAGAGCAACACTTTTGGAGTAAGATAAAATTTATTTCAGTTTAATAACTGCAACATTACGAAAGTTATTAGCAGGTCTTGGTAATCGCATCAAAAAGTGTTTCTCATGACACAAGTATTAAAGTTACAGAATTTTTCATAAGGATTAAAGTTGACACTTTTTACAATATCTAGCAATTCTCAAAATTTCAGAATAATAGGAACATTTTTAACTTTCAAGGTCACGATATCTGGCGCAAGCCTTCGGGCATGAGATGCAAATCTGATCAGTTTTGCAGCATATTCTCAAGTGAACGCGGAAGTGTCTGGCATTCCCATGATCCGTTAGTATAAATATTAGCCCAGAATTTTCCTCATCCTCCCTCATTCAGCCAGCCAATTTCAGTTAGAGCACAACTATGTTGCATTGTCTCATGATGTAGACTCACGCAGTCGGTTACTCCCACAGTCGGCCAGCAAGTTTCATCTCGAGCGCTAACAGGTTGGCACAATGTAGGCTCCCTCAGTCGACCAAGTACATTTAGGGCATCACTATGTATCTTTGAAAAAGTATTTTTTCGATGTGGTGCATCGGGATAACCTAAGTGTCGGTCCTTGATGGACAATTTGATCTGGAGAAGCGTGTGATGAACTTTTATTTGCTTTCACAAATTCAATAGTTGTACTTTGAATTATGGGGTGTGGTCTGGCTCGAACCGGTTAATCGTACTTGCAATTTTATCTTCAGAGAATTTGTCTGATGCCATTTCAGTTTGTGACTTTGCAAAATTTGCAAGAATATAATGTATGTATACATGGATGTATCCAGCGAGGGGCAGAGGGGGGCTGCTGCCGCCCCCTCCCCCTAGAAGAAAAATTAAGTTACCTTCAGTACACTTCGACGAGTGAAGAACTGGTTCAGGAGCACTTTGGTAGAGGAAGATTGACTGGACTATGCCTGATGAGTGTGCATCGAAATTTCCTAAAAGAACCCCATGAGTTATCGACAAATCTGAGAAGATTAACGTTTACATAAGTAACTAGGTGTAAGTAGGTTCTTAGATTAAGTGGTTCGGTCACTATATTAATCAACAATAAAAATAGTTTCCTGAATAGGTTTGAGTTTCCGTCATGCTTCAGCCCCCCACCCCACTTCCTCGAAACCAATATGAGTTGCCCCTCCCCCCCAGTTCAAATCTTGCCCCCTCTAGTTTTGATCCTGGATATTCCCTTGTATGTATAACAGCAATAGACTTGTGAGCTATTATTTTTAACCACCTTTCCTTAGTTTGGGGTTTAAGAAGCTAAGTGGCAACCAAGTTATATTTGCAAAGCTAACTACTTAAGTTATCCACTGTCATAGCTGAGACTGAAGGTTTATGCATCAACTTCACCACTAAGCTAAAGTCTCACAACCGGCTCAAATGTAGCAATATCTTTCTGATTTCACCTGATGTTTGCTATCAAGAGCCCTCTACTAATACCTTGTTTGCTCTGAACTGCTACTATGCAATGCCTGTCTGAAAGGCGATGATTATTTTTAACAATGATTTCTGTAAATAAAAACTTACTGCTGCCAGTCACTTTCACTTCTAAATTTATACAACTCGTTTCGATTCTTAACTTTCACTTGGGAACGCTTTATAAATTTGATTTAAATTTTTAAATATCTCGCACATTTTTTGCAACGGAAAATTTGACTGGAAACAATTAATTGTATTCATTGGTCTCACGTAAATAATTTTTATCCTTATTGTTGTTGATAAAAATGTAATTTCCACGACATATGATTCATTCATTTCGCTCATGACAAGTAATTAAAACGCTCGATTTTAGCAAAGAAAACATAACATTAGATACAAAATATTGGACTACATACGATATGAAGACGTTTGCGCATGTGCGGTAGTTCTTTCCCCGTCACATGAAGGGCAGCGAAGTGGGGATAGAAAAGAGTGACCTTGAGTTGCCTATCTTAAGTGAACATGCTATTGATGTAAAAACCTGAAGCTATCTCTCCCCAGATGCCCAATTGTCACAGACCTCACCGGAATACAACTAAGCTGAAGAAAACACACAGCACATCCCTGTGATTTGTAGTATTGCTATATAACTGTAACGTGATCTATTGTTCTCATCATGAGTGAAGCTTGGCTCTGAATTGTCTCATACACATAACCATACCTGTAACAGACGAATGTAAAAAAAAAAAAAAATCCTCTTTAGATATATTACTAAAGTGGAGACCTTAATCTTTCAAATAATACCTCATTTATTGATTTCTGTTAGGTATCAAGGCAGATTAATGGCTCAAGAAAAAAAAAAGAGGGTTTGATAAAAAGTAATGATACTTTTGTCTTGTAAGGGTCATATTTGATAAATTCCTTTCTTAAAATAAGATCTTACTAAAGTGAAGACCTTAAGAATGATAATCCATTTATCGATTCCAGTTATTATGATACTTTTGCCCTTTATGGGCTGAATTCTGCAAAGTGGTTTTATTAGGATGTGATGTTACCTTAATCTAAAATGATACCTCATTTATTGATTTCAGTTAGGTATTAAGGGAGAGAAAAATCACACGTGACAAAAAACATCTTTTAGAAATAATACTTACCTATGTTTTGTGCAGAGTGCTGCCTGATACATTTCCTGAGTATGTTGCTGTTAGAGTGACTGAGTGGCAGCTAAAAAATATTGGATATTCAAGGCATGGAGATCTTTATGAAGCTGAGGACAGCATCCAGAATTTTTTTTTGAGTATGTTACGTGAGATTAGTGTTGCAAAAAAAACACCAAACGTTATTTTTTCTGACTTGGAAAAAACACTTTTCTGAGAGACTTTTTTTCATAACTAATAAATCTCAAATTTGTAAGGCATTTATCGTTTAATATGACTGTTTTAGAGTTTATACTAAGTACTTATCTTAATTTTTAAATCAACTATATTTTTCTGGTGCAGGTAACTTTGACTGAAGTTTCCTTTTAGGAATGGGGACTTCCCGAAGAGACTAGGTTGCGCAATAAGGAATACCTGTTCCCCATTGTTTGGTTTGATACTCGCTTTGTGAACCAGTGGTGCCAGCCCTACGGATTTATCCATAGATCTACGGATCTTTTTTAAAATTAGAATTTTTAAAAATATCTATGATTTTTTGCCTCTTTTTATTGCTTATTGTGCTTTCCTTTTATCCGTGTACTTGTTAAACTCTCAGCGTATAGTGATATTGAGTCATCAAATTGTCAGTATTTATCGTCTCCTTGCAACCGTTGGCAACGATTGAAAAGAAATAAAGCTCATATTTTTTATGATAATAAGATTTAAATTCAAACTTGAAAGACCATAATATGGAACTATCGGCGCAGTCTTTATGCGCGATGGCACAGTGACAGTCTCATTGTCACGGCTTTCCAAGAATAAAATAGAGTGCGCATAATCGATACATGAAATCTCAGAAGCTTCAGTTTAACATTTGGAGCGTCAGGATACATAAGAGAATGTACAATAAAACAACATATTGTTACAATTTTCCTGTTACAGAAGATATGTTAAATTCAATGTCAACAAAGGCAATGTATGGTGTTAAAAAAAAAACCTAATAGTTACAGCAGCTGTGATGAAATTGACAGTTTATGAAACATATTTTTGGGATTTTAAAGACTTAGAAATAAAGTATTCTTCAATAATTATTGTTGCAAATTACATTGCAAATGAAGTTTTTTTTCTATTTTTTTTTAGTACTTAGTGATGTTCAATCAAAAAAAAAAAAAAAGGAATATACTGACAAATTACAGAGCTAGCAAAATTGTGTAGGACTACATTGATCAAAATTTAAAATTGCAATCTCAAAATCTTTTGCATACAAAACAAAAACAACCAAGAAAAGAAAATGTAACTATTTCTGAAGTTATGGATCTAGAGGAGACAGAAAAAGAAACAGAAAATTCCGACACAGATCGATCTAGTGTTGGTAGTGCTGAATTGAATGTGGTACTGACATAGAGGATGAATAAAATTTTGTTTCCTATATAGATACATTTATCAATAATTATGTAAGACGTTATATGATTTAGTAAGAATTAAAACACGTGTAAAACCTAAGTTCCGTAAATAAAACTATAATTTATCAAAAATATTATTTTTCAGAAAAAAACAACAGTGCCAGGTTTCTTTTTTTCATTTTTTTTTTCAATTTGCAACACTGCTTGAGATGTTGATTGGGATAATAGACAAAAGGAGCAGGATGTGGGATCAATGGGAAGATGGTCATGTCTGTTTTGACTGGGTACCTGGTTCAAAAGATAATAGAAAGGAAAAATAGTAAAAGTAGTAAGAAAAGAAACATGCATGGAGAACTTTCCACTTAAGGCGTCTATGCTAGGCTTTCCCACATTTTCAGATGATAAAGGAGTTACCAAAAATATTGTGTATTTGTGTTCATCTTTTTCTTTGTTTGCCATAGCTTCCCATCCTTCAACTTTCACTATTCTTATTCAAATTAGTATATTTATTCCCTGTTTCACAACCAGTGAACCAATGTTTCTGGAAATATTACATTAAATTTAATTCTTCACTCTCATGTTGGGTGCCGAGTTATATGTGACCCGGGAGTACTGTTTGGGATATTTGCCTTGCGTAGTGATATGAGGCCTCACTGGATACATGGAAGATCAAAGCCCCAAAGTATGTGGTCAAAATTCTCATACCTGACACTTTGCAAAAGTTTATTCCAGTATTCTAAACAGACAAACAGTGATCACCTTTGTAGACTTCAAAAAAGCTTATGACTCTATTGACAGACAAACACATTTTGACATACAATTATTATTATTATTAATTTAATTGCGATGGAGCTAACGCTCCGGTGGCAATTCCCCATGTCATTTGATTACCCCTATTTGTATAATATATGTATTAAAATTTCCTCTTATAATTGGAATGTTAAATTCATCCCCCATTTACTTTTCCAATTTACAAATTTTAATTTTAAATCCCTTAAGCGTTTTTGGTAAATTATTCATCACTTCACGTGCCAACTTGTTCCAATACCTGACACCCTTACCAATAAAAGAAAATTTTCTCACACCCTTGTCCATGAAATCGAGCACAAGCTTATTATCATGGTCACCCTGTCCCCTTCTATGCACTATTCCTAGTTCTTTGACCAATATCCCTCCAAGCCCCATCATCAACATATGCTCTGTACATTCCCAGCACCCTCTTCCTTTCTTCCAATGAGCCCCAATTCAGCTCCTTTATCATATCAGTTAATGACTGGGTACTGCAATAATTTCTACAAACAAATCTAGCTGCTCTTCTTTACACACCTTCCAACTCCTGTATTTGATTACCAAAATGGGGGTTCAAAACTACACCACCATATTCAACCAATGGTCTGACCAAAGTTTTGTACCTCAACTCCCTAACTTCTCTGGTACATCCTCTCATCATTTTCTGTAGTAAATGAAGAATTTTGTAACCTTTTGCTACCACCTGCCCAATGTGCTCTGCCCAATTGAGTGCTGTCAAACAATATGCCAAGATATTTACACTTCAAGCTTTCAACAAGCAATTCTGACTCCACCCTATAATCACAATTAACTTTTAGTTTTTTTATCTGTGAACCTAATAAGCTGACTCTTTTTGGCATTTATCTTCATTCCATGCTGACATATTCTATTCAGGTCACGCTGCAGCTGTTCACAGTCTTCAACTGTTTTGATCCTATTGTAAACCATTACATCACCTGCAAAATACCTAGACTCTGACCATAAACCATCAACACAATCGTTCATTAGAATAATGAACAGCAACGGTCCCAATACACTACCCTGTGGCACTCCCATATTTACTTCCACCTCTTTTGATAATGTATTTCCCTCTTTAACAATTAGCTTTATGGCTTTTAAGAATTCCTCTACCCCGCAAGCAACTTTTTCATCCAATCCAGTAGATTTCAGTTTGTTTAAATCCATTTTATGGCTCACTTTGTCAAATGCCTTAGAAAGATCTAGTGCTACACTATAAACTTGGCTTTCCTTGTCCAATTCATATGAAATATCTTGCATATAGCCCACCATCTGATATTTATATGAATATCCTTGCCTAAACCCATGTTGTCGATCTCAAAACCAGTTTCTTTCCTCACAAACATTTCTGATATAGTTGTATTATTATTATTATACCAATCTCTCCAGCATTTTGCCTATCACTGATTTCAAACTAATTGGTCTGTAATTCTCAACCCTATTTGTAACCCCTCCTTTATGAACTGGTACTACTATCGCTCTTTTCTAATCCTCTGGTAAGCAGCGAGACTCCAAACGCATTTTAAATAAAATTTCAAGGTAAGGTACAATATCGTATCCCACAATCTTTAATAAATCTGTAGTAATATATCTACACCAGCCCCTTTACATTTTTTAGCTTTATGAGTTCCTTCATAATTTCTTGAGAATTTATTTCAAATTTTGTAGTTTCCTCATTTATACTTCAGGGAGACTCTTCTCCAATTCATTCCCTCCCATCACAGGATGACAGTCCCTAGTTCTCACTAAACCAGTCAATCAATATCTCTGCAATTTTAGAATACTCAGTGACTTCAACACTGGTTATCTACAATAGACTGAATACCTTCCGTTCCCCTCAGTTTTTTAATATAGTCATAGAAATTTTGAGATGCATCGTTCATTGGTCCTCCTGCATCAGTAATATTCCTCATAAACCCATCCTTTGCTTCTCTCTTTGCTCTTATTAATTGCTTGTTTATTTGTTTTAAGTATTCCCTACTGCCTTCCTGTATCTTAACTCTGTTGTGTTCCCATTTCAATAGCCTCTTTAACTTTCTCACCTCCCTATTGTAGTATGTAGGTTCTGTACTCATCTTTATTTTCTGCTTTGCAATAAACATTTTCTCGACATTTTTTATCATCTCCTTAAACTCTTCCCATTTCGCCTCCACTGTACTTGTGGCATCCTTCCATTTGCTGAACTTTTCCGTAAAATATCTTTTCAATTCTAAACTCTGTGCCTTTTTATAATTTTACCTTTTTTCCCATTCTATTTTGGCCACTGGTTTACTGAATCCCCTAATATCCAAAGTAGACAGTAAAACTAGAGAATTAATCAGACATATTAACAGATACTATCTTGAAAGTTAGGTTCTTAGACGAAGTATCTGAACCTTTTGAAATCAAAACAGAAGTTCAATAAGGAAATGGACTACTTTTGTTAAATCTTGTTCTGGACAAAGTAATCAAAACTTGGGAGAAAAAAGCAGTGCCAGATCTAAGGAAGGGGGAGGCAAACGGGGGCACTTGCCCTGGGTGGCAAAATTGTGTTTGAAGAAAAGCGAAATGGCAATCTACTCCCTAGAAAAACTCCATGAAATTTCAACTAAAACTGGCCTTCAAATCGAACATGCTAAAACCCACTATATGGAAGGATCCTCACGGTAACAGGCTGGATAACCTATAAAAATGCGATTTGGTAATATCTCTCAAGTAACTAAATTCAGATATAGAATGTAACCTTTTCTTACCTTTCTTTAAATCAAAAGTAAATCACATGAACTATAACAACATATTGAAAAGCAAGAAAGGTTTTGTTCCAAAATTAAAGTCAGAATTTCATATCAAGCAAATGATTTATATTCTTCCATTAAATAAATCTCATAGCTTTTTATTTACATTTTGTCATTGCACCGGCCAAACTGATTTTGAGTGTTCATAGATCTTGCATTGTTTGGTCTTATGTCTCCAGAGACTTTTCATGTGCCATCATACAGTCATCCCAAACGATCAATTTGCAATGTTGCAGAACTTTGACCATCACACAGTTCTTCGAAAGGTTGCATGCTGGAGTTTCATTGATTTGCATATTCAACAGCAACTTGAATTCTGAATGAGCTGTTTGACCACCTTCTAACAACATAGCTGCAATTTCTGATGAAGCAAGTGCAAGTCAAACATTGCCAAAATCAAAGAGATCAACCAGCTGTGTCCAAGAACAAAATCCATCTAGTTCCATCATCCACAACTTTCATGAGAGTGTCGTGCACATGTTTTTGTTGCCAATTCAACAGTGGAACATTCGTTCAAACTGACTCTCTCAACGCATCACAATCATATTCTTTTTCATGTTTCAACTTTGGATTAAATGTGTCATGCATCAGATTATTGGGTGCTATCATGCCTAATTGAGGCAATACCTTGTTTGATATAATCAAGCACATGTCCTCAGTTAATATCAATGGAATAAATGCATTTGTTGGACAGATCATGAAACAACACAAAAGAAGATAATTTTATTTTTTACAGAATTTTCTCCAGACCTTCCAGTTCTTTTTTTTTCTTTCAATAGAAAATGTTTGAGTTGTTTCTGTCCTGGGAGCATAAGGAACAAAACAAAACAAAAAAAATTATGCATATGCATTGTTTGAAGCACGAGTTAAGGTCTGAAGTTCATACAAAAATCAAATAGAAAAAGCACTTTCAGTTTTTTCCCAAGTTTTCCAATCTTCTCAGAAACTTTTCCAAGTTTTCTTTTCCTAAAAATGTTATTTCGACTATTATGAACATTTAAAAAACAGACAAATTGGTACATAGAAAAAAAGCACTTTGTTTTTACAAAAAATTACCAAGCAACTTTTTCAATTTTTCTTTCTCTAAAAACCTTATTCGTATTATTATGAACATTTGAAAAAAAATGAAAAACAGTACATATAAAACAAGAAGTTTTAGTTTTTTCATGAATTTTCCAATTTTCTGGACAACTTTTCCAGTTTTTCATTCTCTAAAAACCTTATTTGGACTATGACAAACATTTTTAAAAAAGGCCAAATTGGTCCATAGAAAACATTACTTCCTGTTTTTCCAAAATTTTCAAGACAACTTATCCATTTCTTCTTTCTTAAAATACCTTATTAGGAATAATACGAAAAAAAAAACATCCAGATCAGTCCAGACATGATGCAGTTACTAGAGATGGGTCGTTCACGAGTGAATCAGTTCTTTAGAGCAATTCTTTTAAAAGAACGAGTGAGCAGTCGCTCACTAAAAGTGAACGGTAGTTCTAGGTGAGTCATAAGCCGGCTAATTCCGAAGATCAAGAAGAGCTTGTTCACATGGGTTTTGTGGACTACTAATTGCATCAAAGTCGATTTAAGAGGGGTATTTCATCGAAAAGTGGGGGTGTAACCGGGGTGAGACCTAAAAAAAGGTCTCAAAACTGAGCTAGTGAACAGTGAACCATTCAAAAGAACTAGTTCTTTTCGTGGAGTGATCAAATGAACACCGCTCTTTTTAGTGAGTCACTTTGCCCACCTCTAGCGGTTACCAATGAACAGCTTTTTATTGATTATTTTCAAAACAAGTATAGTGTGTGTTGTACGGAAATATTTGCAACAAGGAGAGACCATAAATATTTGGAGTATTGCACATTAACAGCTATCCAGTGTTCAGGGAGATTAAAATTATTTATTTCTATACTGAACCACTCCTGTCCCTTTTACCAGGTTTAAAATTTTCTTTCTCATGACATGTATTGTAATACTGGATGGATTGTAAATAAAAAAGGAACATTATGTCCATTTTCTGTAAAATGTTTATTAAATAATATATTTACAAGATAAAATTGTTTTTATATTAAATTTAGGGAGGTTGGTTGTGTTGCATCCTTTGGCTCGAAACACTTTTCAGTCATGGAAGAATATATTTTTTAACTGGGTATTACATAGTCTTTTCACTTCATCTGTAAGAAATTGAAAATTGTATTTATATTAGTCACTTTTATTTAAAAACCGAACATTATTTCATTAACATGCAACTGTAAGTAATTAAAAAAAGATCTATGCCTAATTATATTAAATGTGTGCTTACACAAGAACTATAATTATGAAAATACAATGTTTAAAATAGTTAACAGTTTATCTTAAAGTGATAAATACCAGAGTGGGTATTAATATTAAAGGGTTCAGAGTAAGTCGCATTTTTAATATAGAGAAAGGAAACTCATTACTACAGGAGGGTTGACTGCAGAGACAAAAATAAAACAAAACAAAAATATTTCACAGGACTCCTCGATGATGTGATGAAGAAAATAAATCACAGCTGGTGCACTAGAGTTTCATTTTATTTCTTACTTGACTAAAGATTTAACTGAATGTGAACATGGAAGGTTTTTTTTTGTGTGTGTGTGTTCGTAGAGATGTGATGGATATTCTATCTGCATTATTTACAAATTGATAGCAGTTATTAACAGGCACTTCTATCAATGAGGTTATTATAAATAAATACGATAGCAGAATGGCCATGAAAATCAAGAACATAGACAAATCTTGAAATTTAACTCATAAACCCTTTGTCACAAGTAAAACATGAAGTGCAAAGGGTGGACAGCAGTGAACAACTAATGACTCATTTCTTAAATGATGGTTGACAGAGTAAATGGAAGCAGAGAGGGTGAAATTCAAATTAGTAACAGAGAAGTAAGATGAAGGAAAGGGCCAAAACAAAATACACACACTTCAGTACAATGCATATATGTATATATATATATATATTATAATAATAATGAGCAGGAAAAAGCTTTAAGGCAATAAAATTAAGGAAGGATAGGGAAATATGACCCAACACTTACCACAGATGAAGGCGGCTGGGACGACGAACAAAAAACAAACACAAGAGAAGCGCAATATTTCGGCCTACAGCAGCCTTAAACGTGCAGAAGGTGAAGCCCCAGGCGGCGTCACATGTGTACACATAGACTGGCCGACCGTCTATGTGTACACATGTGACACCGCCTGGGGCTTCACCTTCTGCACGTTTAAGGCTGCTGTAGGCCGAAATATTGCGCTTCTCTTGTGTTTGTTTTTGTTCGTCGTCCCAGCCGCCTTCATCTGTGGTAAGTGTTGGGTCATATTTCCCTATCCTTCCTTAATTATATATATATATATATATATATATATATATATATAAATTAATACATTAAAATCAAAACAGAAACATTTGTTATGATACTTGATGGTTTCTGCAGGGTGCAAAGAATAGGAATAAAGGAAGTAGTTTGAAGGAGGGGAAGTAGGGAACCATTACAGCACAAATGGCAAAACAATAATTTATGTTATTGATATTGTGTGGTGGCATTTTGAGCAACTCAGGATTTTGAGCGAGTACCATTTGCCATTGTATCATCGATACGCCGTGAAAGCCTTTGTTCTCACAACAGATAATTGATTCATAAGCAGACCTATCACTGGAGTAGGACATTCCTTGTTATTTAGTTGATACATTATATGGGGAGATTCTCCCCTCAGGTATCCATTGAATGCTGTAAATTATAATGCATCGTCTTTTCTTACAGAAACAACCAAGTGATTAATGTGAGATTGGTATTTATGAATAATGAGTAAGTGTGGGGATCTACTGAAGCAAGTTCTGGGAGGGGTAGGGTAACGAGTATCTAGAGGAGAGAAATCTCACTTTAGGGTTGCACTCAAAGAAATTATATGCCTTTCATAATATTCTCTTAAGTGATTCAAGACCTGGAAGAAATTGTGTAAGACTGTGACTACTTTTAGTAGTTATAGGGTGGTTGGCAAATTGTAATGATGAGGTTGTTTATGGCCAAGATTGAGTGGGTAAATATGACTAGTAAATGTAATGTTTCTGGGGGTAAAATTCAGTTAACTGCCACTAAGCAACAACACACCACACTATTGAGGCCATATTCTGTGACTGAAGAAGGTTTTAAACTCAAAAATTCCCATATTCATTTTTTTATGCTGCTGCACTTTGCCTGCCAACACCTGTGGTAAGCTTATCAATTATTTCAAACTAACTACTATAATAAAGCAAGAATTCAGTAAGTTATAGCTTTAAGGTCTTGTACTGATTAATGTTGAAGGTTATTATTACTGTCTCTTAACAAGAAGCAAACATTCACAGGTTATTAAGCACAATGATTAAATAAGCATATGTATTTCCAAAATATTTTTTATTTTTATTTTGTACTGTATTTCATCTTTTCCTATCAGTAAAAATATTATTGCATTAGTTCAAGTAACACCATTCAGGGTGAAACATACAGCTGAAGTAGCAAATCATCTTATGGACAGGGGTATAGCTAACACAGAGCTAGGCGGTGCCGTGCACCGGTGCCCCCTGCCAGCAAACCCCACAAGACTTGGTAGAGCTAAAAAAGAGGTCACCCATCTGGCCAGCATGAGGGTGTAAAATATTTTTTTTTGCACCGGGGTCCTTGTTAACCTAGCTACACCTGCTTATGGATTTTTCCCAGTTCTCCAAGTCATTATTCAGTATTCTCACTTTATATGATGAAGGTTCATAGCCCAGTAATTCTCACACTAATACATGTAAAACTTTGATTTTAATCATTAATATTCTTGATATGGGGATATTTGGAGACAAATTTCATTCATTTATAACAACTCCATCTGCGTGTTGCATTTTTTAAGTTCTGCCAGCGTATTTTTATCAGTTTATGTCTCATATGTGCCTACAGACTAAATTGTACAGTCCTTTTGAAACAATAATACATTCAGTTTTGTTGACTTTTTTTCCACACTAAACTTAAAAATGTTAGCTACTAATTATAAAGATTAGACAGTTGTAATAGCAAAACTTAGTTCCATAAGTTCTGAATCAATATCACAAATTAGAGTTTAAACTTACCATTAATTTCAATAAGGTTGGCATTTTTCTGTTGAATAACTGCATAAAATTCTCTTAGATTTGAGAACTTTCCAATGACCCAGTAATCACTCATTGTTTTCAGAATTGTTTCTCCAGTTGTTGACATCCTTGAATACAGAAAACAATTTTTTGGGAATCAAGGAAAAATTGCAGTCAGAGACTTTATAGTTAGAACAAAACAATAAACTAAAAAAGTCAATTATTGAAATGTTATATGCCAACGTTAGTTGGTGACTTTTCCCACCAATAGTTGACATACTAAACACAAACACCTGGAAAAACAAAAAAACTAATAACAACATAGTCACACTTCATCTTCTCAGGAATCATCAAACAAGCACATGACAAAAACGGATCCAGATAAAGTCCCAATAACAGTGAAAACAATATAAAGAAACTGTGTTCCATAATATACTCAGACAGGCACGCAATTTTAAACAAATTTAAGAAACAAGGAATCAAAATTGCTTTAAGAAGAAATAATACAGTATGCAAATAAATAAATACAATCAAATTCCACAAATCTGGGATTTTTGAGTTCACACGCAGAAATGTGATGCAACTTACACTGGCCAAACAAGACACTGGTCCTATGAGGGCTATACCATAAGTTGATAGCCTGAACAGGCAGACGATCTTACAACCTAGCAAAACAATAATTCTCCGGTCACTTATAGAATATTGTCCAATATAACAACATCCCAGAATGAACTATAGTTTTGTTACAGGCACTGAATGAGGTGTTAATATAATCTAAATGGAGGAGAAAGAAATTCATGCTTTGATTAAGTATATATGTAAGAAAGAGATATTAAGATTTTCATGAGGCTATCTATGTTGGCAACAGTGAGGGAGAGTGCTCCTGCCTCAATCAAAGGAAAAAGTGGCATTTGAATTTAAATAAGGGAAGGCCAGTAGCAAAGATGATTCCTGCACAGGAAGGTCAGTAGAGACAATCACTCAGGAAAATGTGGGATTGTTGATGTAGGTTCACTTTGTAGGAGTTTAACTAAGGACGATAGAGTAATGATAGTGGGAGATGCGGGAAATAGTATTGATAGAAACGCGAGTTATAGTATAGAGAGTGACCTGAGGAAGGTGGTGAAGGTGGCACAGCATACCAGGGTGGAGCTCATGCAGGTCCTAAGGCGCCATGACTGGCCACAATTGAACTATGCTGCGAGGCAAGTTAATGTGGAAACGGAAGTGCTACTTGAGAAAGGCATTAGTTCTGTACTGGGGGTTGTGCCTGTGAACATGTTTGGTAGGTGGGGTTTCACTAGGCATGGCCTACACCTTAATAGAAGGGGGAAGGGAGGACTTTTGAGTTATTAGCTAAAGCAGTGAGGGAGCCCATTTCCAGTGATGATGGGGTCAGGACTGTGCCTTTTCTAGGTTAGGGGCTGCTGGTGAAGGGACAAAAATAGATTATCAAAGTGATACTGATTGCAGATTCACGATGGGAAAAGTCACAGATGTTAAAGAAATAGATGAAGTGGCTGAAACATAACTGACTGGGGTAAAACTGGGAAAGAGGAGATAAATTCTGAAAATGTAAAGCCAGTAGTAAAGGTATTAATGGTAAACTGTAGAAGTATAATAAACAAAGTAATCGAATTTGCAAACTTAATACGAGATACATGAACTACAAGTAATAATTGGGGTAGAGAGTTGGTTAAAAGAAGAAGTACTAGACAGTGAGGTTTTTCCTGATGGTTACAGAGTGTACCACAGAGAGAAAGGAGCAATTGGTGGAGGAGTTTTCATACTAGTTAGCAAAAACTACCACAGTTCACTGGCGTACAGAGATCAAGACCATGAATTACTTGGGGTAGATTTCTGGGATAGTAAAAAAAGAAAAAAATCAGAGTGTTGGCTGTTTACCACAGTGGAAGAATGACAGAAGAGGATGAGGCTCTTGGGGAGAAATTAAATTCATACTCAGATTTCAGAGGTGAAAATAGAATGATCGTAATTGGTGGGGATTTAAATTTATCAGGTGTAACCTGTAAACTGTGAAGGAAATAAGATAAATAACACAAGGGAACAAAGATTTGCAAATATCTTAATAAGGGAAGAAGGATTTACACAAGTGGTTGAGAAAAACACTAGGGGACAAAATATTTTGGATATATTTCTAATTAAGCCTGATGAAAACCTCGTAGGGTACCAAGTAACTGAAGGAATAAGTGATCATGACGCATTTATGATGGATATTAGAGGGTTCAGTAAACCAGCAGCCAAAATTGAAGGGGGAAATAGGTACAATTATAAAAAGGCACAGGTTTCAAATCTGAAGAGATATTTCAGAGAACGTTTCAGCAAATGGAAAGAAGGCACAAGTACAGTAGAGTCAAGGTGGGAAGAGTTCAAGGGTATAATAACAATGGGGGAAGAAAAATTTATTTCAAGGCAGAAAATAAACAGAAGTGGAGAACCTATGTACTATAATAGGGAAGTGAGGAGGTTAAAGAGGTTGGTAAGAAGAGAACATAACAGAGTTAAGAGACAACAGGGTAGTAGGGAATATTTAAAACAACTAAACAAGGACTTAATAACTGCAAAGAAAGTGGCTAAAGATGGGTTTATGAAGAGTATTGTCAGTGCAGGAGGACCATTGACTGATGCATCTAGAAATTTCTATGGCTATATCAGGAAACTGAGGGGAAGGGAGGGTGTAGACACACTTATAGATAAGGATGGAGAAGAAGTTACGGAGGATTTGAAAAGGGCAGAGATTTTAAGTAACTGGTTTAGTGAAAGCATTAGGGACAATGAATCAGAAACTGGAGGGTCCAATTCAGAGAACGAGCTTAAAAACACAATTAGAAATGAAGATAGTAAAAAATTTGAAATTCATCCTGAGGAAATCATGAGGGAAGTAAGAAAGCTGGAAAAACATAAAGGGGCTGTTGTAGATAATATTACTACAGATATCTTAAAGATAGCCGGATGTGACATTGTACCTTATATAGAAATATTATTTAAATTGAGTCAGGATACTTGCTGCTTACCACAGGACTGGAAAAGTGCAATAGTAGTACCGGTACATAAAGGAGGGGTGAGAAATAGAGTTGAGAATTACAGGCCAATCAATTTGACATCAGTGGTAGGTAAATTAATGGAAAGATTGATATAAAACAACACTCCAGACGACAACAGACCATGTCGCTTATTCTGGATTGCACGTCAAAGTTTAGTCAGGGTAGCGCAGTAGGCTGCTTTATTGATCGTTGTCCCTCTTTCCATAAAGTTGACTAACAATACTCCATGTCTATCCCAAAACACGGTCGCCCTAACCTTGCGTGTTGAGATTGTCTGCTTTGCCTTGACCTTGACTGGCGATGACGTGTGACGCCATTCCATCGACTGACGTTTAGACTCGGGGGTTATGTGAGAAACCCATGTCTCATCCCCTGTGACAATATGGTCTAAAAGACTGTCACCTTCCTTATGATAACGCTCCAAAAAAAACAAGAGCATAAGCCACTTTCCATTTGTTGGGACTCAGTAAGCAGCCTGGGAACCCAACGGGCACACAATTTGTGAAAATTCAAATGTTCAGACACAATTCTGTACAAAGTCGTTCTACTCACATTCGGAAAATCTACTTGTACGAGTATTTCGAGATCTGAAATAGTGAATCGTCGATCTTCACGAATTTTTTGGTCAACCGCATTGACCAAATCTTCTGAAATCACAGATGGTCTGCCAGACCGTGGTTCATCATGCACATTTTCCCGTCCTTCATTAAAAGCTCACACCCACTTGCGCACTTTACTGTCACTCATTATGTTAGAACCGTAAACTTCAGTAATCTGCCGATGAATTTCTGTCGCTGAAACATTTCTTGCAGACAAAAACCGTATCACTGCCCATACTTCACAATCGGCGGGCCGATAAATTGTCTTAAACATTGTGAACTGACACTATAAACAGCACACAGCAACAGTAACAACGCTAATGGCGGCGCTTGACGCGCAAGGCATGCCGGGAGTCGGCGCACATGCGTGTTTTGTCCTTGGCGCCCAATTCAAATAGTTACAGCGAATCGGACCTTAGTTTTGGAATAACCCTCGTATATGAGTGGATGAGAAAGTGATTTGCTGAGTAGAATCATTTTTAAAAGGTAGAAAACAGAAAGTGAGGGTAGGAAATGTAGTATCAAAAGAAGTGGAAGTAAAATGGGAGTGCCGCAGGGTAGTGTATTGGGACCATTGCTATTCATTATTCTAATGAATAATTGTGTTGATTGTTTACTATCTGAAATTAGATTGTTTGCAGATGACATAATGCTGTATAAAAGAATCAAAATGAAAGAGGATTGTAAACAGTTGCAGGGTGATCTGGACAGGATATCTAGTTGGGTTGGTAAACATGGGATGAAGATAAATGCAAAGAAGAGTCAGCTTATTAGATACGCAAATAAAAAACAAAAGGTTAATTATGAATATAAGCTGGGGAAAGAATTGCTTCCTGAAGACTTGAAATGTAAATATCTTGGCATTACATTTGATAACAAGCTTAACCGGGCAGGATACATTGGACAGGTTGTAGGAAAAGGTTTCAAAATTCTGCACTTATTGGAGAGAGTGATGAACGAGAGAAGTGAAGGAGTTGGGTTACAAAACTTTGGCGAGACCATTGCTCGAATATGGTAGTGTAGTATGGGATCCTCATTTTACGTATCAAATACAGGAGTTGCAGAGGGTGCAAAAAAGGGCTGCTAGATTTGTTTCTGGAAATTATCGCAGAATGCAATCAGTGACAGATATGATAAAGGAGCTGAAATGGGATTCATTGCAAGACAGGAGGAGGATGAGGAGGGTCATGGGAGTGTACAGGGCATATACTGGCGATGAGGCATGGAAAGATATTGGAGTAGGTATGAAAAGTAGTGCATGGAAGGGAAAAGATGACCATGACTAAAAGCTGGCACTCGATTTCAGGCACAAGGTTGTGGGAAGATTCTCTTTTTTAGGTAAGGGTGTCAGCGATTGGAATGAGTTACCAAGAGAAATGATGAATAATTTACAGAAAACGTTGAAAGAATTTAAAGATAAAATTTGTAGAGGGCAAATGTAGGTGGCTGCAGGATAGTGGGAAGATGTGGGTGTAGGGAAATTGCCACCAGAGCCTGTGCTCCATTGTAATTAAATTAAATTAAAATTAAGTCGGCACCCCTGCTGGCATCCATTTCAAGTCAATAGTATTGGCATCATATGTGCCGTCATCTCCTGTGTTCCAGTTCTTCAATTACAGCAAATAGCTTCCTTTAACTAATATTCAGATCTGAGGTATTAAGAGGAAAATTGCATGGTATGATTCTGAATGACATGTGATACATATTTTGAGTGCACAATTCCTCTCACACCAAAGAAACAAATGAATATTGTTTCCACATTTGACAATTTGTCATAATTTCTTGGGATGAGGAGGTATGGTAGTTTCTGATTAGTCATGTTATTTTGTTTCTGGCACATAACTAAAGCACCATAATTAATTTCCAGACACAATACACCATGGCTGGCTTCCAAGCATTCTTTCAATGCTAGCTTCTCTTTTTTGCACACCCTCCAACTCCTTTACATGATAACCAAAATGTGGGTCCCAAACTACATCACCATATTCAACAAATGGTCTGACCAACACAGGGTAACAAACAAATTTAAGAAATAATGACTCAAACAAATTTGATGCCCAATTCCTAAATTAAAATTTGCTCACAGGAACTTCATGAAACTATCAATGATCTGACAGTGATCTTTCAGAATAGTTTGATGAATTTTCATCACATTGAGTTTCCACGATTGAATGAAATCTCAAAACCAAGATTGATTATCATTTGACATTTAACTTTAATGAAAACAGGAAAACCATTCATAATTTTGTGTTTTACTCATTATAGCTTCCTTGTACTATAATTAATGTTTTTACTAGTTTTTATCCAAAGGAAATAAAACATCCCAGCAGAACTTTGTTCGTGTGACTCAAAATAAATAATAGATTAACTCTCTGAAAAGAGAGAAAGAAAAGTGTAGGATTCGAATGTTGCAACACTTTGCTATTTTTATAGGAATGAAAATGGCTATGTTTTTTTTGGGCAGATATCATAACAACAAACTGAGCATAGTTAGTGAGCGGTAATGTTTTGGCCTCACATTTGGGGGGATGCAGGTTTGACTCCCAGTCCAGCCATCCAGATTTATGTTTTCCATGGTTTCCCCAAATCACTCCAAGCAAATGCTGGGATACTTCCTTCAAAAGGTCATAGCCAAAATCCTTCCTAATCCTTGTTCTGCCTCTAATGACCACAACGTCGAAAAGGCGAAAAGCCAGAAGTAAAAAACCATCCCACTAATTTTAAATACCTAATATAATTTAAGTAATAATGTCATTTTAGATGCAATCAAGTTTACTTTATGAATTAGTATGCTAGTGCTTTTCTTCACCATGAAGCGGTATCTGTTAGAGACGCTTCATAATTATTAATAAACTATTACCATTGCACATGATTCGGCGTGGAATTACACAGTGACTAGATAATACAGGTGACATAGCAAAAGGATGTTTACGAACTATGCTGATGCAACTTCATAAAAAAAAATGAACAGTGGGAGTGATGAAGCGGTCCGCATACGGAAGCTTCATATTTAATAGCAAGCGTTGGTCGGTGCGAGCAGCGGAGACTATTTCGCAGTACAACCACCGCGGCACCCTTTGTAGTGTAGTGCAGGTGTTTGGAGATGGGAAGGGAGATAAGTGGACCGCATTCCTTGAGTGGACAGTCCGCCCTGTGCGAGCGGAGCATGAAGTGCAGAGGATTGTGTGTGTCTGCTTGCATGGAGGATAACTCCATTAATTGATAATAAGTTCAGACTAGATTTGTTTTTTTTGTTTCATGGTGAAACCCTCGTTTTGAGGAGAAGACTGCAGCTGACCAGTAAGACGCCGTTCAAAAGAATAGTAATCGAATGTGCTCGTCCAGTGTTAAACGAGTGCGACGATAAAATTTTGTTGTGCGTGTGTTGCGCGCAGAAATTCGAGAAGATCCGGATAGCGCCGACTTCAACATAAACGTCAGCTGGATGGTAAATACAACATTTTTATTCCGCCTGAACAAACCGAGGCAAAGTGTGGCGCATGTACCCGAAAACGAAAACTTGTAGGAACTTGTGCTCTCTGATTTTGAGTTAGTCGGACTTTGTTTATGTTTTATAATTTAATTGTTCATTTAATCAATTTATTATATTGATTTAATTCTTGTTACATTTGTTAGTCAATGCAATCACCTTTTCATATTGATAACAATAAATGTGACAGTAGATAAATTAATTCAATTTTCTTTATAATAAAACAAGTAATTGCATTTATAATTGTTTATTGAAAATTCTGGAAGGACTCCTTCCATGGTGCCCATTTAAAACCGAACAAGATATTATATATACATAAAATAAAACTTTATGATAGAGAGTAATAGCAACTGGTGGCAATCCTTAAACCGGGTACACTACAACCATTGTGTTTGTTTTTTTAATTATGGCTTTACGCCTCTTTGATGTTGAGGTCATTAGAGGCGGGATGGGATTGGGGATTAGGAACGGGAAGGAATTCGGCCATGGCCTTTTGAATGAAGCATCCTGGCATTCACCTGGAGTGATTTGGGGAAACAATGCCCGGACAGGGATTCGAACCAACATCCCTCCGAATGTGAGGCCAGAATGTTAACCATTCACCCACCACGCTTTGTCTAACCACTGTGTTTTAAACAGCATTCAGTGGTGCTTTATTTTTTCTAATTTGATGATTACTGCAAAACCTTAATCAAAAGTCAATGCCTACATTGCAATATGCATATTTTAACTTAAATTTACATATCTGTTACAACAAGTAATCTACCTTGCTTTATCTGCATTAATATCTGCTAATAATCGCAAGACTTCTGGTGTAACTGCCACATTTCCTGTTCGCCTATTATCAAGATGAACAGTACTCTTTTGAGCTAGATTAAGCTGGTTGAAGTAGACAAACTTGGGACTAGTATCTGGTGAATTGGCACCACTATTTGCAGCTTGTTTGGCACATTGCTCAGCAACTTCTGACACCAGTGTAGTTAGCTGTGGTCCCAAGAATATATCAAGCCGTTTGAACAGGTCCATATTTAAAATTAATGACCCTGAAATATCAGAAAAGATTGTTAAAAAAAAAAGTTTAGAAATTATATAGCATAGATTAAAGCTACAAACTGAAATGCTTTACTGTTGTTGCATAAAAACTATCTGGAATCTTCTGATCACAAATGTCAGTCTCACAATGACGGAAACTTATTAATATAAATAATCAACTATTATTATGATCATAATAAAAAAGGAAAATTCTTCCAGAGAATGAGTAGAGCAAAGATTGGGGCAAGCAGAAATATCACTTTCCACAGATGAAAGCAGGAGAGCAGTGACAAATGCAACAAAAGACAAAGACATTGTACAATATTTCAGTTCAAAACCTTATTCACATGCATAGGTGAGCCATTCAGGTTGAATTATTCATCAAGAAAATCACAAGTAGTATGTCTCGAAATGTGTACAAACAATTTCTTTGCTATGTGGCCCATCTCTGTGCATGAAAAAAGTTCCAAAGAAAAATGTTGTTAAACATGTTAATAATTTTTTTTATTTGTCAGTGCACGCCTGCCTTTATTTGTGGAAAGCAATCAGTGATTTAACATTCAATGAAAAATATGATGTTTAATTTCCTTTTTTGTTTCCTCTGCAGACAAGTAATATTTAAATGTATGAAATGCTCTCGGGTGACTAGCTGAGTCAAGAATGCGTTGTCACATGATATTTCGGCAACTAAATTCATTGTCGCCATCTTCTGGTGAAGTGCCGGATGCAGCGGAAAGGCTCAGTTCTTATAGCCTGCCAGGTGGCCCAGTGCGTGTGAGTGTAGCGCGTCCGTGATTGGCTGACGTAAGAACTGCCCGGCCGCCAGGGTGTGGGGTGGTGCTCAGTTGGGTAGGGCATTTTGCATCATGCAGTCCTTGGCAGTGCCGCTGACGCACCGCTTTGATGACTGGCGTCCAAGCATCACTCAGTTGGTACCCGTTGTCTCGGATGACGAGGTTTGAGGCAAGACAAATTTCAACAGCTTCCGTGAGAATGCTGTCCCAGAAACTTCTAGTGTGCACCAGTACTCTGGTGATTTCAAAATCGAAGCCGTAGCCCTGTTCAAGGCCATATTCTGCCACTGTTGACTTTTCCTTTTGCCCTAGACGAATGTGCCGAGCATGTTCTTAACACCTCTGGTTGATAAACCGTATTGTCTGCTTGATGTACCTTTTCCCGCATTCACAAGGGATGCAGTATACCCCAGGCATCTGCAGAGCAAGGTCATCCTAGGGAGATCGCAAAATGTTTTTCAGTTTCGGCGGTGGTAGGAAGATGGTTTTAATCCCACTTTTGCCAAAACCCGTCCTATCCTCGACGTGGTACCAGAGTACAGCAGGAAGGCCAGATGATCCGGTGGCTCCTTATAGGTGTTGTTAAGCCTGCGTCTTGGTCAGCGGAAAGCCAGTGCTATCTGACATTCAGAATACCCGTTGCGTCTGAAGGTCTGACGCAGGTGATTCAGTTCCCCCGGTAGGCTGTCAGTGTCACATATCGCCTGAGCTCTGTGAACTAGTGCGGTGAGCACCGTCTTGCGTTGCGCTGGATGGTGGTGGCTACGTGCGTTCAAGTACAGGTCTGTGTGCATAGGTTTCCTGTACACAAAGTGTCCTAGAGTCGCGTCGGGTTTCCTTTCTATAAGGATGTCTAAGAAAGGCAGCCGGACCTCTTCTTCCACTTCCATCTTAAACTTGATGTTCTCGTTTATACTGTTCAAGTGATGGAGAAAAGCTTCCAGGTTGTCCCTTCCATGTGGCCAGGTGACAAAGGTATTGTTCACGTAGTGATAAAAGGCGCTAGGCTTCAGGGAAGCACTTGCTAGTGCCTTGTATTCAAAGTGCTCCATGAAGAAGTCAGCGATAGACAGCGACAAGGGACTGCCCATAACCACTCCATAAACCTGTTCATAATATTCCCCATCATATAGGAAATACGATGATTGGAGTGTGTGGCAGAATAAATTAACAAACCCGGGCTCAAAATGTTGTTCTAGTAGAGCCAGAGTGTCAACGATATGGACCCTATTGAATAAGTCTTGTGGACCCAGGCGGAGATGCTTGATGATGTCAACAAAACTCGTGGAGTTCTTTATGTGGTGAGGACATTTACCCACAAGTGGAGTCAGTAACCCAGTTAGGTACCAGGCAAGGGAGTATGTTGCTGAACCAAAGGCACTCACAATTGGCCGCAGTGGGGTGCCTTCTTTATGGATCTTTGGATGTCCATAAAGCCTTGGAGGAACATCTGCTTGGGGTTGTAGCTGTTTTACTGTATCTTCTGGCAGACCGGAACTGTTCAGTAGTGCTGTTGTTTTCCTTGCCTCATCGAGCACTTTGAAGACAAGGCACTAGCAAGCGCTTCCCTGAAGCCTAGCACCTTTTATCGCTACAAGGACGATACCTTTGTCGTCTGGCCACACGGCAGGGACAACCAGGAAGCTTTTCTCCATCACTTGAACAGTATAAACAAGAACTTCAAGTTTACGATGGAAGTGGAAGAAGAGGTCCGGCTGCCTTTCTTAGACATCCTTATAGAAAGGAAACCCGACAGGACTCTAGGATACTCTGTGTATAGGAAACCTACACACACACACACCTGTACTTGGAACGCATGTAGCCACCACCATCCAGTGCAACACAAGACGGTGCTCACCACACTAGTTCACAGGGCTCAGGCGATATGTGACGCTGATAGCCTACCGGGGGAACTGAATCACCTGCGTCAGACCTTCAAACGCAACGGGTATTCTTAATGTCAGATAGGACTGGCTTTCCGTGAACCAAAACGCAGGCTTAACAACACCGATGAAGAGCCACCGGATCGTCTGGCCATCCTGCCATAATCTGGTGCCACAACGTCGATGATAGGATGAGTTCTAGGAAAAAGTGGGATTAAAACCATCTTCCTACCACCGCCGAAACTGAAAAACATTTTGCGATCCCCCAAGGATGACCATGCTCTGCGGACGCCTGGGGTATACTGCATCCCTTGTGAATGCGGGAAAAGTTACATCAGGCAGACAATATGGTGTATCAACCAGAGATGTTTAGAACATGCTCGGCACATTTCTCTAGGGCAAAAGGAAAAGTCAGCGGTGGCAGAACACAGCCTCGAACAGGGCCACGGGTTCCGATTTTGAAAGCACTAGAGTATTGGCGCACACTAGACAGCATTCTCACGGAAGTTGTTGAAATTTGTCTTGCTTCAAACCTTGTCAACCAAGATGACGGGTACCAAATGAGTGATGCTTGGATGCCGGTCATCAAAGCGGTGAATCAGCGGCACTGCCAAGGACTGCGCAATGCGACGCGCCCTACTCAACTGAGCACTCGCTAGGCACTACCAGCATCACCCCCCACCCTGGCGGCCGGGCGGTTCTTACGTCAGCCAATCACGGACGCGCTCAACACTCACTCGCACTGGGCTACCTGGGAGGCTATAATTACTGAGCCTTTCTGCTGCATCCTGCACATCACCAGAAGATGGCGACAATGAATTTAGTTGCCGAAATATCGTGTGACAATGCATTCTTGACTCGGCTAGTCGCCCGAGAGCATTTCATACATTCTCAACGCCGAGAAAGACTTTGTTCTTATATAATATTTAAATGTTTATAAGCCTATAATTTCAGCTCTGTATAAAAAGTGCCAAAATTATTATCATCAGAAACTAGTATCCCACATGGAGACAAATTTTGAAACTGAGATAAAAAAGGGGTCAAAGATAAACATCACTTGTGACAGCAGAGGAAACAAAATTACTACATCATTCCACAATTTATCACATTAAGCTTTTAATTTAGTATAATATAACATTCAATAAAGGTGTCAACCAGACTGCATTGAAAATTTAAGAAGTAATTACATTAGAGCTGGGACCAAGGGTGGCTTGGATTATTGCTTTGTTCAGATTTTCAGTTCTTTCAGACACAAAGTATACTACAGTACAGTTTTTTATTTTGCCTTTAAAATTACATTAGGTACTTTATAATTTTATAGACCTGGGAAAAGAAGTCCCTTATTTTCTCCTGCTTCATTTTGGAGATCTTTACTGCTAAGTCCTCGAGTATCTTCAACAAAAGAAATTGTTTTCGAATGTACTCAGGTTGCTGTTCATACCATGGCAAAGTAGTGAAGTGAATGCTGCAGCATCCGTTGGTTAAGTGTTGGCATAATCTTCATCGTTGTCTTCACTGCCATCATTTTGAGGAGCACAAGTCACTCTAATAATATTCACAATTGTACTGTTGTCTAAGAACAGAAATCTTAAAGCATCACTGTGATTTTCTACTTATGCTCATGTCATTTCTACCAGAATCTCCAAATCCATCAACTATCATAAATAACTTATTCATCTCATCCAATATTTGGTCTTCATTGCCTTCAACAGTCACTGTTTTATACAGCAATAGGCCACAGTTGATTCCATTCATCAAATTTTGCCAACAGAATTCCGCAAATCAGCTAATATATAGTAAAAGAGGAATTTTTTTAAAGAAATATTTTCTCTATTGCTTTTTTTTTAAGATCAAATGATGTAACACCTATTGTTTCTTGATTCTATTCATTTTTTTTTTTTTTTTTTTAATTCCCTGGTCAACTGGTTAGAGAACTGGTGTCACATTCAGCAGAAGTAACATCACTTTGAAACTGTCATCTATCATGTTCAGTTTTTCAGAAGAAGGATGTGACGGAGCATTATCCAAAATAAGCAATACCTTGTGTAAGATGATAAGCTCAGCACAGGGGTGAGTGCTAAGCTGATCTGCCTTAGCTGTAACCGTGATTATACCATGGATAATTGTGGTCTGTGCTTTGAAACGTTAACTTCGTCACCACCTAATTAGATTAAACCCCAAATTAGGAATGATGACAGTTAATAAAGGTCACTGGTAAAAGTTGATAGATGATCACTATATTCTTCAATTTTAAACAAAGTCACAAAACTAAATTGGCATAAGACAATATTGCCAAAGAAATGTAAATGCAGTTCGATTAATATGATCAAAGCAGACCAAACCCCATTGATCAAAATAAAGCTCACTAATGCATGGAAGATGATAAAATTTCATCACACGCCCGAAAATTCAACTTGCCTGCCAATGACTGTTACTCAAGTTACACTATCATGCCACATGGCATATAATTCTGCCTCAGAGTAGCGTAGTCATGCTCTAACTAATTCTGCAAGACTGGGCTGGGTCTACCTGCACCTTACATCGTAGAATCGCGCTGCGTAGCGTGGTTATGCTCAGGTGACTTGAAACAAACTGGCCACGAGGAAAGCCAAGGGCTGCTACATATAGAAACACCTGTGGGTACAATACATTTTTCCTGTTCACATGGGAGCAGTCCAGTGATTTGATCAAATGTCGACCTTAAAGCTTGAAGATTCCATCATGCATATGATCTTGGCAACTTAAAATATTCCTATTGCTCTGAAATTTTGGCAGTAGCTAGGTTGATTAGAAAGTGTTAATTTTGATACTTATAAAAAAAAATTCATAGCTTCAATCGTTTGGCCATAAAAAAATTATTTTCTGAGATTCCAAAACTTGTTAATAACTTCTACAATTTTACAGCTATGAAGCTGAAATAACTTTACTTCTAATTGAATTTTTCATTTGATACCAAAAACTCCCTTTTTACTATTTTCAAAATGGTGAAATAAAACTAGTCAGCAAAAATAAAATTTATCTAATTAATGTTTCCTAAGCTATTAATCTGAAAGTGGCTTTAAACGATCCTATGTATTTCAAAATGACTACTGAGCGAATTTGAAGTCTCTACCCTTTTTTCTTCAGGATGATGCAATAGGAAATACTGTCTTGTTCAGATACTATCTCAAAACTGTAAAAATCTGATTTCTAGCTTGAATTAACTTATTAACTGACTTTAAAAATGATATGCAATGCTATTCAATATAATTCGTGGTTCCAAGAACAAATTTTGTTACACAGTTCCAAAATTTTTAGGTTACCTTATACTTGCCTACTTTGCCCCTTGCTTTACAATATCTTTTGGCATTAGAAATGAAATCATTAGTAAACCAATTGAGAATTTTTTTTATCATTCATCCATGCACTTTTCTGTGATCTGTAATACACAGGGAGGTAGGTGACACTTCTGGAATTCCTTGGTTTCTTACTCTTTCCAATGATCAACAATGTCAATGCAAGTACCATTAGCATTAGCACAGACCATAGCACCATAGCAGTAAATCCATCCTTGCTCACTTAAAACCTGGAGTGGTTGTTTCACATCTGCCTGCAAGAGATTTTCTAGAGAACACTTTCCACTTGATCCTAGTCTCGTCAGCATTCTAAACATCTTCTCTAGAATAACTTTCACTTTCTATAAACTCAAAACACTTTTGTTTAAGTGACAGTGCTGCATTAAGAACATCAGATAAAATTTCTCCTTCAATTTGCAGTTCTCTGACTCAGTGATGTGATTTGAAGTTTTTGAGCCAACCTGTAGTGGCTTTGAAGTCAGAAGGGCCATAAAATTTTCTGTCCACTTTCACCCTTTGAAATTTTGTTAAAATCACAGGCTTAGATTCAACTGTCAAACACTTATCATTCCTTTGAAAAGATGATGCCATTATGGGCATATAATGTTGATACGAAATAATAAAGTCAACAGAACTCACCAACACAGCAAAACAGAAATTACACCTGCTTTAATTGTTTTATTTTAAAAATAATGCTATTGAAAACTTTCAACTCAATGACAAAGGTGCATGACAAAAATTGTGAGTTTCAAATTTCTCCAAAACTCAAAACTGACAGCACATTGAAAAATTGTTGTCATGTTGCAGTTACAACAAACATTAAGCATCAAAGCCAGTGTCCGATTGGTCATAATGATAATACAACAGCGAACACTAGGTGTAAGGATTAAACTAATTGTACCTAGTTCTTTATTAGTGGAATTCCAAACATAACAAGGGCAAAGGTGTTCTGTACTGTATTGTAAATGAAACATAGATGACACTTCTGTAAAATAGTGCACAAGTTGTAAAATGATGATATTCATAATAAAAAAGTTGGCAAAATAATTTATGATCTACAGTACTTATTAAATTTTCAATACTTGGAAGATGTAACTGTTACTGAAGCAAGAAGGTGCCAAACAAGGTAGATAACATATGTAAGCAGCTAATACCTCTCCCATGTCAAATGATCTTTCCCATATAGCCTGGCCATTTCTGGCAGATACATCTTTTTTACCAAGAATTTCTTATCCAATACACTCCCAACCTTTCACAATCCCTCATATTCTGCCACTTTTCCCCAGAATCGATACACAAACAAATATAGCAGATGATAATGCCTGAAAAAAAATAAAAAATAAAATAAAGGTAAATGTTTCACCGCAATATCAAAATGATAGGGAAAGTAAACTCATCACTTACCAACATTATTTTTTCTGTTTTGTCTTCTGCAGCTGTGGTAATATAGTAAAGGATTCTTATAAACACCTGATGTCTCAATACATTGATTGCATGAATGTGATGACATCCAAGTTTTCACCCTATTGATGTGGTAAATTTTAAGTGCAGATCAAAAATTCGCATGCCATTTGTTGGCAGAAACCAACTTGTTCTTGTTGGCAGCAGTTGATTATTTTTGATAAGCTCCTTCTGCTAGGTGTTAGTATTCTCTCTGTTGTCACAACAGAAAAGTGTATGGTTGATGGACTCCTTCTGGCTACAGTTTGGGGTGGGTGAGAGTTTGGTTTGAGGTGTTTCTTGTATCTTGTTTGGATAAATTTAAGTTCAGTCATTACTGTGATGAAGTTTCTGGAGAGCTCATTTGTCATGCCAGCATTTGGTAGGGATGTATGAGTTTGTGCTGAGATGGTGACTAAATTTTGGTGATTCCATTCACTGTTCAATTTTTAAGATGAATGTTGATATGCAGTGTTACTATTGTACATTAATGCCTCTAAATCAAATAAGAGTAGTTGCTTTGTCCCTCTCACATGAAAAAGGAGTCACCAAAAATATTGTGCAATTGTGTCAATCTCATTTTTTTCCAGCATTCCTGCCTCCAATTTTTGTAAGTGATGGATTTACTTTCTCTATCCTCATTTTTTCTGGTAATCACAACACAATTCAAACTCTAACTTGACCAAAGCCAGCTGAAGTTCGATAATTCTGAACCAAATCCATAAACCAGACACTTTATCCTAGATATGAATTCTCCTTCTCAGAAAGCAATCATGCTTCCAAAAATTCATCCCATTCGCTTATACAGACTGCCTAAGTTCAAAAATATTTGGTCCAAAAGTGTGAACCTATTAAGATGCACAAAAGCTTTTGTCTTCTGCAAAGTAATATGAACTCATCCAAACCAACAACTCAAAGCCCACCAGGACATGCCATCTGCAATATGGCCCTCCTCAGACATTAACTGAACTGCTTCATCTGTTTAAGCTAGCTTCTACACTGGCATAAATTAAAAGTACAACACCCAGATAGGAATGGCAGAATTTTATGAAACTCTGTAAATATGTCCATGATCATACCCAGAAGAAGAAATGATAACAAATTGAAATGGATCAGGTTAAGTTTATTACCTTTAAATACAGTGTCCAGCAACAAGTGTGCTTACCTTGAGCACCTATAAATTCATAGTAGTTTGCGGCATTGAATCAATAAGTGTTTGGATGTCTTATTGAGGTATGTCTCTCTATGCCTGCATGTCTTGTGTAGCAAATTGTTGCAAGGCTTGTGTTGTGATGGCCACAGTATCAGACTGGATGTTATCTTGTTGGAAGATATGATTTGGATGGTGGCCATGAAGGTTATCACAATAGGGTGCAACAACCCATCCAACTAGTGGTAAGCTGTCATTATGCCTTCAACAACAACCAATTCAGTCCTGCATTCGAAACTGATTGCCCCCAAACCATGACACCAGTGGCTGAACCTGTGTTATGTTCTGAAATCACTGCAGGATTAGTTGTTTCTATGCTACGCCTGCTTACATGTTGTAGATTATCACTTTGCCACAGACAGAAATGAAACTTGTCTGTAAACACAAATGTATGCCATTCAAATGACCATTTGCATTCTGTGTTACATCAGGTTAGATTATGCTCGCAATGAAATCAGGTTAATGGACGTTATTGTATAGGGGTCAGAGAGTGTAACCCAGCTTCAAGCAATTAGTTTACAATCATTGGGGTTCGGGAGGTGTTGGTGGAGGGGGGGGGGGGATTTGACCTGGCTCTCTCTAAGCACTGCTTGGATCTGGCCTGCAAGCACCCATCTGCCAGCAAAAGCCACCCACACAATTTGGTGGCCTTCATATGCTGTTGTCCTTCCATATTGACCTGTTCCTGCTCTAGGAGTACTAGAGCCTTCTTTCATCCACTGTGTAACTAGTTTGTACAATGACATTGCACTATTTTTTTTACTTATTGCTTTACGCCTCATCGACGTCGAGATCATTAGAGGCGGGATGGGACTCGGGACAAGGAATTCGGCCATGGCCTTTTGAAGGAAACATCCTGGCATTCACCTGGAGTGATTTGGGGAAACCATGGAAAACCCAAATTTGGATGCCCGGACGGGGATTCGAACCGGCATCCTCCTGAATGCGAGACTAGAACATTAACCGTTCACCCCATGCTCAGTCATTGCACTATAGCCAATCCTTCGTGAGATTTCATGATATGATGCACTCATTTCAAACACACCAATTCTCCAACCTCTTGCACAGTTTGACATTTGGGTGTAGAGGGTCATCACTCTTCATCTTGGCATACCTGGTCAACAAGAACTTGTTGGTAAGAAAAAGTCATGTGACACCACACTGTTTACCACTGATATGCTAAAAACATAGCAATTTTGCATAATAAGTAGTACCGCAATTTTTAATAATTTAATATTCTTGATATAGGGATACTTGAGGTCAAATTTAGTTCATTTATCATAATTCAGTCTGCGTGTTGCATTTTTAATTTCCACCAGTGTATATTGGTCTCACAAGCTGTCAATCAGTATTTATGGTCAGAGGTAAATCACCCAGTCATTGCCCATTCTCTTAACACCTACTTCATTATAAGTTTCATCATAGTATTTTCTGAAACCATTACGTCATCTGAAGTCTGGAAGACAGAGCTGGGTTACCAAAAAATTCCAAATACCACACATTCCCATAGCTTGAATCTCTAATAGTAAGTACTCTTACTATTGCAAATACCATCTTTCATAAACCAAACTTTTTTCACTTTTTAATTATTTGCTTTATTTTTATCTTTAATCTTTATACAAAGTGATTCTTTCCCAGTTCCTATTACCCACAGCCAATTGCTTGCTTCGTCTACACATTCTTATTGTTTATAAATTTTACAGAGCCCCCCTGCCACCAGTCCATTTACATTCTCCTCTAACAATGAATCACTTGGCCTTATTCATGTGATGAAGTTGGATATGGGTACCTGCATGTAGCTGGACATGTGTCATTTACTCTCTCACATGATTAAGGAATTGGACAAAATGTTGAGCATGTGTGTTCTTTTTAATTGTTGTGGCTCTCTTGCTTTTAGCTATGATAAATGGTCAGTTTTATTTCTTCAACCTTGTTTGAATGTCTATAAGTAACTGAGATTTATTTACCATCAATAAACAGGCAGACAGTAGCACTCAGAGATCGGTACACAACCAGATAATACATCTCAGGAGTTGCATTATGATTGATGTACACCTTTGGGACTTTTCCCGTATTGCCTGAAATGTCTTGCACATTCTGAGGTCCTGTAACAAATCTAAACAGAAGAAACAGTTTTACTTTCACACAATATAGTTCTTTTAATTTTATAAATATCATTATGGTTACATGAAGATGCCATTTTTGTCTATATTTGTGTAAATTCAAGATGGCACTTTCAGCAACTACTTCTTTCTCTGTTTGGAGTTATAAAAGAATGATGAAAACTAGCACATAGGAGGGGGTGATGGAATGATGAAAAATACATGAAATTTTGTACTTTCAGAGCCTGAACCAAGAAGCACAGGAAAATACCTTTGGAAGGGAAAAATGCATTTATTCCTGTACTGCCCCTGAGATGGCTTGTACTTCTTTGCTGGGAGCGTTATAGGAAAGAACTGATGGTCCAAGAGGTTTTACTGTCATTATTAACAAAAATATTTTCAGCTTGTAGGCCAGTAAAAATTACAATGTTATGAAAGTTGGGAGCCTGAAAATCAAGAGGAATATACAGGCAAGAGTAACAAACATGAAATTTTATTTCACTGCTTGCATACAGCTTTTGATATCTCAATTCACAAGCCACTACCTAATTAAGTATCAACTGAGTATCCTGGAACAACTGTTCATAAATGTTTTTATATATATATATATATCACACATCATCAGGAATTTATTAATTTTATTGTCAATGATTATGCTGCCATCATACATAACTTTATTTCCTAGGTAGTTAGAGTGAGAAACTTATTCGATAATTTAGTTGTGTAGCCCTTCTGCAGGAAGACTTCATATTTTTTTTAATATCATCATCACACTGACCACCTCTACAATTTGTGGTGAGATCCTGGTAAACAATTTTATGTAGGGTACTTATATTTCAAAGTTAGAAATACAAATAAATGTGTGTCTGTACTACTTGTTTGATATTTATACATTAACAAAGTCATGAAAGGAGTGCATAACCACATTACAACTTTATTGACTGTAAATTCAATTAATATAGCTGGATTATATTCTCTCCTCTTTTATATAATTTGGTTATTATGTTGTATATTCATTTGGAGGTGAGCTAAGTTATTTGACATACACATGAGAACGTATATAGGAAATTTGTGCATCTTCTTCTATGTTAGATCTATTTTCTTTCTTCAAAGTACTAGATTTGCCATAGCCATCACTCAGATATATTTTTCTTTAAGTCAAATCATATTTAACATGTGTAATAGATTATATCTCAATAATTCTGTAACTATTTTTTTCATCTGCTTTCTGCTGCCTTCAGTACTTTATTCAACTCTTCTCTTAGAAACTACTGTAATCATGTGTTCCTCTATCACATGTCTGTCATTAATCCGAAATTTCTGTAGTAGTTTTCATGTCTGTTTTCATATCATGTCAACCAACTAGTATATGTCTCTCACTTCAATTAAAACTTTTTTGTATTAGTTTGTACTACATATAAATGTCAATTTCTACCTGTGTCGTAAAATTTGTTCTTTCTCTGTTTATTTCCCTTTCTATAGATTTTGCTCCTAATATTCACTAGATTTATCTGAGGATTTTTGTGTAAAACTCAAGCAGATGTTTCATTTTTTTTATTGGTTGGATTTTTTAGGCCTTCCTTGTCTTTGTTTGCTCTGGATTTTCACAGATGTTCAACCACTATTTATCAACACAAATCTCTGAAGCTGTTCCAGGCCATTGTACCCAATCCTTTTGACAACTTTTCAAAAAGCCATTTAGGCAGTCTCCTTTGCAGAGATTCATAATTTTAAATCTCAAAACAAAAAAAACAAACTAAGAAACATTCATCATATTTTATATCTTTAAATGAGCAATTCTTGTATATATTTTGGATCTTGGAAATGGCTCTAACAATTAAGATGAAATTTCACATTTAGATAATGTTTTGTTTTTTAAGATTACCTAAATAGGTGTCTTCCATGCAAAAACGTGATTTTACAAAAAAAAATTAGCAATTCTTGTATTTGGTATCTCGGAAACAACGCTAACATCATCTCGTAGACATTTAAAGGCCGATGTTAGTTCTTTTTGATTACAGCAAGGAACTCTTTATAACTTTAAATGAATAATTTTTGTACACTAGCTAACCCATGTGAGTAATATTGTAGTCAACATAATAATGTGGAAATAGGTAAATGCAAGTATTTTATTCATGAAAGGCATTTAATTTTGAAGAGTAGTAATAAATATAACTTTTACTGTAAACACTCATTGTTATTAAATGCTACATGTTTAATTGTAAAACATGTTTAAAATATATTGGCTTTGTCAGATGTCCTTTTTCAATCTTCTTTACAAAATTTCTTTGAAAAAATATTAGCTGTTACAATGTGATCATCCTTGACTTTTTGACTGTAGGAGTCTTTAACACAAAAAATAAGTATTAATGAATCCACAAACTTGTGAAAAAGCCCGTATGGATGTCCATACGCAAAAACAGGTTCTGATAAATTCAATTCTGCCTTTTGAAGTGCCTGACCTCATGCTTTATTAATGTTCGTAATGAAAGTTACTTCTTTTGGGAATAATTTTATCATCATTTGGAAAGGCATGGCTGATCAGAAGATGTGAGGTTACTGCAAGGTATGAGCACTGATGATGTTCTCGTCTAAGTGAATTACCACAAATCTTGCACCAATTATTAATACCTGATTAGCATTAAGAGTTGTATTTAACATAATAATAGCATTTTTCTTTAAAAGCAATTTACAAGATGGTAAACCAGATGATCTCGGAACTGGCTCTAGCCATTTGGAAGAAATTTCACATGAAGATAACGTTTTGCTTTTCAAGTTTGTAACACGATTTTACAAAAAAAGAAGCAATTCTTGTATTTAGTTTTCAGAAGCTGCTCTAACCTTATCTCGTAGAAGTTTCAGGTACCAGTAAGCCTTCTTCTATATAAATATATATTTGGTAAATCGAAAATGGCTTTTTACGATTTGTATGGAATTAAATATTTAGACAATGTTTTGCTTTTCAACTTTACCTAAATAGGTGTCTTCCCTGCAAAAATGTGATTTTACAAACTACGAGCAATTTTTGTATTTGCTATCTCGGAAACGGCACTAACGCCATCTCGTAGTAGTTTCAGGTACCAGTAAGCCTACGGATGGTGATTCTCTCTTTGGTAGAGCAAGGAATTTTTATATCTTTAAATGAACAATTCTTGTGTACTAGCTGACCCTGGCGAATAGTATCACTGCATGTTTAAAACATTTAAAAATAGATATTGGCTTTGTCAGTTGTGATTCTTTACAAAACTTGTTTGGAAACAATGTGACCAACATTTACTTTTTGTCAATATGTATCTTTAACACAAACATAAATATTACTGAATTGTAAAAAGCCACTATCATTAAATACTACGTGTTTAATTATAAATCATTTAAAAATTAGATATTTAAAAAATAGATATTGGCTTTGTCAGATGTGATTTCTTTCAAACTTCTTTGAAAACAATATTAGCAGTTATAATGTGATCATGAACACAAACTAAATATAACTGAAGCTACGATGTCGTGAAAAAGCCTGTACAAGTGTCCATATGAAGAAACAGGTTCTGGTAAATACAATCCTGCACTTTGAAGTGTCTGAACTTGTGATTTATTAATGGTTCATAATGAAAGTTACTTCTTTTGGGAATTGTTTTCATATCATTTGGTAAGGCATGGTTGATTAGAAGATGTGAGGTTAATGTGAGGTATGAGCATAGTTTTATCAGAGTGAATGAAATTAGCACTGATGATGTACTCGTCTAAGTGAATTATCGCTAATATTGCACCATTAATTAAACCCTGATTAGCATTTAGATTTTTATGTAACATAATAATAGCATTTTTCTTTAAAAGCAGTTTATGAGGTGGAAAACTGGACGACCTCGGAAATGGCTCTAGCGATTTGGATGAAATTTCATATGTAGATAACATTTTGCTTTTTCAGTATCACTATTTTACAAAAATAAGCAATTCTTATATTTGCTATCTTGGAAACGGCTCTAACCTCATATCGTAGAATTTTCAGTAAACGTACTGGTGTTAGTTAAGACCTTCTCTTTGGATAGAGCAAAATGTCTAGGAAGCCTTCAAGAAAAACATTTAAATTTACTCAAAATTCATGAAATATCTTGTATACTAAATAGAAATCAACTTTTACTTCTAATTTAATATATTTTGCTCAAAATACTACTACGCTAACGAAGTAAAAAGATATACACATATGAAACTCTCTCTAAATAGCCTTGCATTCTTTGGCTTTTGTTATTTCATCTATATCTATAGCATAACTTAACTAGGAAAAGTCTGTAGATATGAGATGTTTTAAAGGAAAAAAAGAAGAGCTACAGGTATTTTTGATAAGCTATAGTCAAGAAATCAACTGTGTTTTTTGTCTGCAAGTTCAGACGAACATGATTCATGCAAAAAATACAGGCCAGATTTTGATGCAGTTTTATGCGAAAACTGCTGGCTGGTGTTTCATGGGATTTCCATTAAAGTAAATATTGTGATAGGTTAAATAAGGCATGATTCATTTTGAATGTGATATTAAAAAAAAATTAGGATAAATTTTAATTTAAACAAATTCAGACTCATTGGATTTTGATGAGGTTTCGATTAATATACAGGGTCAATTAGGATATGTTTCAATTTGATGTGACATAGCAAAAATAAATAAAAATTTAAAGATAATTTTTCATTGAATGTAATTCACCTAAATGCTACTGGTTGTACATTTAGGGTTTTGATTAATGTATGGCCCCTGGTACCAAGGGAAAAATAGGGTACGTTTCAATTTGATGTGGGATTGTAAAGTGATAAATTTAGGACAATGTTTAGTAATTTAAAAACTATTGGTTGGATTTTGATTAATGAACAATCCATTATCCCCTGGATACAATAGGGTAGGTCTCATTTTCATACGATATCTAAAAGCTTGTGATATTTGAAATGATTTTTTCTGTGAATGTGATTCACCCAAAAACTATTGTTCAGATTTTGATGTGAGACTCATTAAAAAGGCCTGTGGTACTGCAGGTAAAAAAGGGTATGTTTAATTTTGATGTGGCATTGTAAAGTCGATAAATTTAAGATAATTTTATGCTGAACGTGTGTCACCTAATAAGTACTGGCTAGATTTTGATGGGGTTTCAATTAATGTACAGCTAATGCTCCCATGAGTTAGATGTGTTTTATTTAGATGTGATGTTGAATTAAGAAATTAAAACAAATTGTCCAGAAATCAGTATCCATTTAAAGGTAAGTTACTTCTCACAGCCAAAATTTTTATTGTGATTTCAGCCTTTAAGTGGAATCATATTATTCAGACGAATGAAGTTACATTTAATTGTAGACTCCCTTAATTCAGAGCAAAGTTAGGTTCAGTTATCCACAGGGGTCGTGGAACATGAGGTTTCTGATTATTTTGGATTAAGACAGTTTAACAGTCTATGTGAACAAAGTTGCAGGCAACTACTGATTTAATATAAGGTATCAATTGAGGATTACTTTCCGCTTCCATCCAAAGTGAATTTAAAACTATAACTCAGAATTCACTGTAACTGCAGAAACGTCTGTTCTGTTCCACTGATATTGTATCTCAGAATGTTATAATAATACTTCTAATTTCATCATTTCCGACTCTGTCATTTTCAGATCATTAGGAATAGGAAAGAACTGGGGACATGGAATGGGAAGGAATTTTGCCATAACCTTTTTTAAGGAACTATCCCAGTAATCACCTGCAGTGATTTAAGGAAACCTTAGAAAACCAAAATCTGGAGAGCAATATGAGGGTTTGAACCGGCGTCCTTCCAAAAGTTGGCATACAATTTCAGACATGAAGGTGTGGAAAATTTTCTTTTGTAGCTAACAGAGTCACGGATTGAAATTACCAGGGGAAGTGAAGAATAATTTAACAGAAATACTGTAAGAATTTAAAATTAAAAAGCATAGAGGGCAAAAGTTTGGAGATACAAGAAGGGGAAAATTGTGTGTATAGAGAAATCGACACCAGAACTTGAGCTCCATTGCAATTAAATTAAATCACACACCTATTCCTTCATCAAGTCAATCTCTACCAATAATATTTAACAGAATTCTTCTGAACGTCTATTCCTTCCACCAGAACATGTAAATCAAACAATACAAAAATATTCTGTTGGGATCTTAAATCAGGTGCTATCCCTTCATTCATTTATGCATATGATACATGAGCACTTTTTAGATACTAGCATTCCTACCTCACTGCATAGCCTTTTTTCTTGTCCCAATGTGAATAAGTAAAAAATTGTTTCGGTCATTGGTTCCTCAGAGTTATTACGTGGTCTTGCTTATTACTGCCAGGACCATATTCTTGATTTTGAGCTGTTTATCCAATTCTCTCAAGCTAATAACAATCACATCCCAGGTTCCAATTTTTATTGTTATAGCTGTATAAAAGCTTTTTCTCCATAACCTAAGATTCAGCTGCATGATTTCGGTGTCCATCTGTTATTTGATTGAAATGAAATTTTTATGTATAATTATTAGTAGCAGAATGTGATTCTGCTGGTTTGCCTATCAAAATATGGCCACAATTTTTTTTTAAATTATATTAAAAAATATTTAAAAAAAATTTGAACACCTTTTTAAAATTTTTAAAATTATAACTCAAAGAGAGACATGTGTTGCCTATGTAAAAGTGGACACAAGAAGGGGTTGCCAGCTGTTAAAGTTAGCGCACCACACTGTCTGACAGACAGTGTGGTTAGTAATGATGCTAATATTATCATCATTTATAATATTTCTAAAAGGTGTTTTTTTTGTCACAAGCCATTGTCTCTACATACCTAACTGAAATCGATAAATGAGATATCATTTTAAAGATTAAGGTCTCTGCTTTGTTTTAAAAAAGGAGTTTTTCCAAATTCGACCCTTAAAGGGCAAAAATATCATTATTTCTAAAATTGTGTTTTTTTTCTCCCATGAGCCATTTATCTCCCTTGATACCTAACCAAAACTGATAAAGGAGGTATTATTTTGAAGAATAAGGTCTCTGATTTGGTCCCATCATATTTTAAGATAGGATTTTGTTTTGCAATTTTACCCTTAAAGGCCAAAAGTACAATGTGTTTTTGTTATGAGCCATTTATCTCTTTTAATACCCAACAGAAATCAGTGAATGAGGTATCATTCTAAAGATTAAGGTCTCCACTTAGATAACATCATAAATTATGAAAGAAATTTTTCAAAATTTGATCTTTGATGGGAAAAAGTAATAACTATGAAGGTTGTGTGTATTAGACAGTTCAGAGCCAAGCCGCTAGGTAGCAACAGCAAATATTACAGAGATATTAATAAATTGCTTCATTGGCAACAAAAAGGATTGAGCGTGTTAATGGTAGATAGTAGCACCACATACTACAGAGATATCAATAAGCTGTCAGTGTTAATTTTTTTAACAATAAGCAGCTTTGCAGATATTTTATTGTTATGGAAACATTTCTGTTTAGGTACACAATTCCCATGTAAATATTTTATTCACAAAATTTACTCACGGGCTATTATCACAGCAAGATAAATCGCTTTTTTTTATTTTTGCTTATGGATTTATGCCTCATCAATGTCGAGGTCATTAGAGGTGGGAAAGGACTGAGGACAGTTAACTGGAAGGAGTTCAGCCATGGTCTTTTGGAGGAAATGTCCTGCATTTCACCTGGATTGATTTGGGGAAACCATGGAAAACCCAAATCTGAATGCCCAGATGGGGATTCAAACCTGCATCGTCCTCAATGCGAGGCCAGAAAACACATATCACAGAGATATGGATATGCTGTGTGTGTTCTGCTCAGGTTAGTTTTATTCCATTAAGGTCAGTGACAATTTGTTAAAATTTACTTTATACATTCAAAAGTTTTTCCTATTTATTTCATAACAAGTTGTAAGTTACCTCTGGAGCCCAACAAATAATTTTTCCTCGTTATCTTGTAAGATGGGTTCCTGACATTTAGAAACTTTTGGTGGAGGGGACTAGGAGTTAACCATATTACAAAATTTGGATTGATCTGCAACATCATAGAGAAAATACACTAAATAAATAAAAAAATGTTACAAATGAGGTAGTTCTTCTTTCATTCTATTCATGCTATTCACTATTCATAGCGTTTTATTGGTGTAATTTTTACATGAGTCAGTGATTCAAGCCCACTACAGAGCGCTTATGAATAGTTCTTTTCGGATTCTCGCTTTCGTTCCCAATATCTCTGGAGCCCAACAAATTTTTCCTCTTTATCTTGTAAGATGGGTTCCTGATATTTTGAAACTTTTGGTGGAGGGGACCAGGAGTTGACCATATTACAAAATTTGGATCGATCTGCAACATCATACAGAAAATTTGTAACAAAATTGTTACAACATCAAAAAAGGAAAGGGAAATGTTTAAAATAACAGTAAAATGTTTCACAATGATAGTCAGTGATAACCTACTTTTTAACTGCTTAATGTCTCTTAACAGCGAGGTATTTAGAGACAGGAAAGGATGGGGGTGAGGAATGGGAAGGAATTTGGCCATGGCCTTTTGAAGGAAGCATCCCGGCATTTGCCTGGAGTGATTTGGGAAACCATGGAAAACCCAAATCTGGATGCCTGGACAGGGATTCGAAACGCCGTCCTCCAGAATGTGAGGCCAGAACGCTAACCGTTACATCACCAAGCTTGGTGATAACCTACTGTTGAAATGAACCTTCAGTTAGTAAAATTTTATTTTTACTTACATATTATTTACCATTAGATGAAAATATAGAAAATAATTCATCTGTTAAATATGGCTTTTGCAAGTTAGTTTGCCCTATATTACTAATATCCATTTAATTTCACTTCTTAAAATCAAAATCAAATTAATTATTGAAAATTAGGAAGTATTAATAAAGTAAATCCATAAACAAAACACACTTTACATACTTTGATGTAAACCTTAAACATGTACAGAGGTAAGACACAAGGCAAGCAGTTCATGGTGTACGTACTGATATTTACCACATGATTGAAACCAGAGATTGACAAGGTGGGAAGGGTGAGTATTAATAAAAATTGAAAATTATGGAAAAGTGTACTCTCTGCAAAGAGTCGCACAAAGTAATGAAATAAAACAATAATAATTCATATCAGAAAAAATGATTAGATGCAATGAAACCGAGGAAGGATAGGAAAATTCAACCCCACAATTACCATAGATGGCAGCTGGGAATGACAAGCACAAAAAAGACAAATAAGTGTAATACAATAATACACTGAGCAGGCATCAGTCTTGGACAATTATACTAATTCAAACAACAGGAGTATGCAGTGAATTTACTGAGCAGGGTCTCACTGACTTGCAAAAATAAGGATCAACACTGAAATTTTGCATTACATGGGTTTGTCATGTTTTGTTCAACATATGTGGTAAGTATTCATTTGAATTACCCTATCCTTCCTAAATTTGATATAAATAAATAAATAGTTGTATATGAGATGTAATTTAAAAGTAATGAGAATTTTGAAATTGCGCATGCTGTAGCTTGTTTATGGACTTGATTCTCTTTTTTTGTGTGTGTGTTCGTAGAATGGCTGTAACATAGGTGTTAATTTTTGGGTAGCAGAAATGTTTAATTTGTATTCAGTGTGCGAATGAGTAAGGCGTATGTCAGTGTGTTTAGTGATTTTTTGTGCAGCAAAATTTCGGATCAGACAATTTGTGGAATGAAGCACTGCGAAGAATTTAAAAAGTTAAAGAAGGTCTTATGCGTCGAACCTATGTCACACTCACAACCACGAATTTACGAATGGTACAAACACTTTCAACAAGGGTGAAGAGACATCAAAGATGATACAAGTTCTGGGTGTCCAAAACAGTCCACAGTGATGAAAACGTGGAAAAAATTACTAGTAGAAGAATTATCATTAGAGAGCTCATACAGTCAACCAGGAGTATGATATTTCGTGAGTCAATAAAGAAAAAATTACCCAAATTTTGGAGAGGTAACTTGCAGATATTGCACCATGAGAATGCACCACTACAAACCACTTTGCTTATCCAACAGTTCTTGGCGAAACACAAAACTGCCATGATGCTCCAACTACTCTATTCTTCAGACATGGCACCCTGTGACTTTTTCCTCTTTGTCAAACTGAAAAGTACACTTGATGGACAACATTTTACAACACTACAGAGTTTCTCACACTGGAAACTATGTTGGCATAAGTGCATAATATCAAAGTGGGTCTTCTTTGAAAGGGGGGGGGGGAGGGAGGTATAAACATTTAAGATTAAATAAATACTTTCTGGAAAAAATAAAAATTCTTGTTACTTTTTGATCAGACCTTGTTTATAGTAAAAATAAGTCATGTGCCTGGTGTCAAGGTTATGTCCACCAGGCATCATCCAGACCTTAACCTCTAGCATGCCTCACCAGAAAACTTAACACTTATTTTTATTATATATGTATTGTTTATTTATTTTTGTTTATCTATTAAATATAATTTTTAATAGTTTCAGACTTTCTCCTCTCACCACCGTGTCAATACCCCCTTCCCTATTAGTTCATCATTCTTGTGGTAGATCTGGTTGTTTACATATATTTCACCTTGCCATACAACATAAGCAAGATTATTCAACAAAATTTTGGTAAGTGTGTTCATATGTTTATGTTTGTCAAGCCCTCCAGCCTTCGTCCGTGGTGATGAGTTGTTTTCCCTCCCCTTTCTTATTTTTAGTGCCTAACTGCAGTTTCATTGTTACCATTTACCTATTTTATAACTTTATATGACCTTTTCCAGAGAATATACCTTCCCATAATTTCTCATCCTACCCCTCCCATCTGGTTCATTTCTGGCTTCAGTCATGTTGGGAGTCTTAGTGTGTACACATCTGATATCATTGCCATATGTTTAACCTCTATACAAAATTAAATGTATATACTGAAATTATGTAAGGGCATCTTGCCTTCATTTGTTATAAGCAGTGGGTTTATTTTCCCTGCCTTTACTTATTTTCACCGCCTACGACATTTTAAAAACAACTATTATCAAATTAGGTTCTGATACAGAAATAAAATACAAATCAAAAACTAGTGAACTCAATTTCTGCAACTGTGGAGCTCTAAACAAAACATACCTTCCATAATGAGACGTTGAGAATGGTGTAATAGGATGACGTGGCATTGATCCCCCCTGAAGTTCTGTTTCCATATGGGCAGGAAGAAGACTTGTTACAAGATATCTGTACACGACTTGCATGTCAGAAGGTTCCAGCCCACTCCTGAAAAATTTAAAAACTATTTTTTATACACAAAAGAAATTTTAAACTGTATTATCCAATTTATGTTATAATACTTACCACACAAGCTGATCATTGTAAAGGAAAGCAGTGTATTTTACTTGATGGAACATTGCTTCAATTAAATTTACAAAGCACTGCACTCTGAGAAATGTTTGTTTATCGAGTGGAAGGAACTGAATTCCTTGAAACACATCCAATATATCACAGTGGTTGAGCTTCAATGTTGTTAAATACTGTTCAGGAATTGAAAATAATTTTAATATTTTTAGTGAATTGTCATTGTTAAATAAATTATATAAATTACTTGCACACTAATCCAATAAAATTAGAGTTTATCTTCCAAAAGAAACTGATATGGAATTGATGAATACCATGAGTATGCCATATAAGATTTTATACATAGTACAGGTTGGAGTAGAATAATCCCTTGACATGACAAAACCTTGTTTAGAAAGAAGACATAAATTATAATTTTCTCGACCACAAAGTCAGTTACTTCTGCATATCGGAATGGCTGATATAATAAATTTTATTTTTAAGTAAATATTATATTATTTATTACCACTAGTTATTAAACAAAATGATACACAGTATTATGGGCTTGATGCAAAAAATATCGATAATCAACTGACATATGATCTGACTAACTGCAATTAAGTCTGATATGTGTGAGTAATGTGCTGACTAGAAGGTGAAGTCACCCTCAACAGTTATTAGCTAAAAGAAGGCAATCTTTGTTAAATATTGTTATTATTTATTGCAATTGAGCACATGCCTTAGATCAATATTCCCCCTCACCTAATTTTACATTACATCAATTTTCACTTTAAGTTCATTCAAATTTTGAGGTAAATTGTTCAGCATATCCCTCTATAACTTATTCCATTCCCTGATTACCTACAAATGGGAACTTTCCCACTCCCGATTGCCTGAATTAAAGTGTTAGTTTACGGTTGTAGTCATCTCTTCTCTCTTCCACATACCACAACTAATCCACAACTCATTGTCAATGTATGGCTCATACTCGCCCTATACTCTCTTCATCTGCCTCTTGTCTTCCAGCGGTGATCAACTCATCTCCATCATATTACGATTGTTCTTTGGTAATTTCTGAAAATAAATCTATTAATCCTCTTTACACCTACTTCTTCCCCGCCCCTTTCACAAATGCTATATTTGACAGTCATAATTAGGCTTTCATAGGATTCATCATAATTGTGCACAGACTTCTCTAAGGTTTTGTAGCAAAGTTCCCGTTTATTCTTGATATGTTCTCTCATTAACCACTCTAACAGATTCAGTAGGTTGAAACCTTCGCCTAGTATCTCTCAAACGCACCTTGCCCAAGTGATGATATTTGAAATCCAAAATGGTCTAGACATTGAATTCATACTCCCCATCAGATCACTGTAGACAGTACACCAAGAAAGATAGTTTCCAATCAAATGGATTCAGTGTGTGGCAGCTGAGCTTGTGGATGTACCCACTGTGTTTATAGTGTATTTTTGGCACTGCTGCACTTCTCCCTTCCAGTTTTGTGAGTGATCATATCTTTCCTTTCCAGTTTAAAATAAATTCATAGCATTACTTCCTATTCCATTGTTGCTAAGCTTTTTTTTAGTAATATTCTTTAGATTTTTTATCATTAAAGGTTAAAATAATGTACAGGATAATTTATAACCAAGGTCAAGGAATTGCTTGGCTTATTTCAACAGTAATAAAGTCTTTTCTGTTCCTGTATATATCAATGCTAAACTGGAAACACCAGCATGACAAAAAGAATTATGACAAATGCTCTATATCATGTATCAGCATTCAAAATAAAAAATAACTATATATACCATTAACACTAGGGAATTATGCAGACAATTCTGCAGTCTTAATGGAGTTTAAAATTTTTCATAGGTAGGGAAGTGAGGGACTGGAACAAATTATCTTAAGGATATAATGAACAATATACCTCAGACCGTGAAGCGTTTTTTAGTGAAACTATATATGCATTGTAAGTACGCACGTAGGGAAATTGCCACGGGGGCATGAGTTCCATTCAAATTAATAATAATAATAAAATACCTTTTCTCCATTCAAAATTAATACAAGAAATCTTAGCGAAGGAAAGGGCATTTTTGAATTCTGAAAGTTCTGTACCAATGTATTGTTGCATTATGCTGATCCTGTACCATTCAGAAATGGGGATCCAGTCCACCATTTGCATAAATGATTACAGAAAAGCACTTAAGAATGGCAATCAGTATAGTTAGTATACCAATGAACAGATTGTACCACCCTGGACCAGTACCATAAATGAAATTCTTTGTGGCATTAGAAATAAGTTAAGCATATTGGGTAATATCAAGATGGGGATACCGTCACGGCCTCGCGTAGTAAACACATAGATCACGTAGTGTAGGGGAGAGTAGGGATACTTGAGCATATGGGATACTTGAGACACTTCCATTTTTTTTTATTAGTAAGGCAATTTGAAATGGCAAGATTGGCATCCTATTAATACTTGTTCTATGTACCAGCTAGTCAGAAGAAATGAGTTGGCTAAATGGTCAGTTACAGATTTTATGGAGGGTTTTAATTTTTTGTGGCCTCACAGTAAATATTTATGTATATGAACTAATAATTAATTTTCTTCAACTATTTGTCACTAACCTAATGTATGAAGATAGGTAGAAAGCTTACTACATTAGTTCTTATTTGGTACTAACAGACTTTAAAGAAAGTCTCACATAACGTGGAGATTGAGTAAACAAAATTAGTGGAGCGTGTGGGGATACTTGAGACAGACAACCTAGGGATAATTGAGACATGTCACAAGTATCCATGTATCAAAGATAGCAACATTTTTAGTGTTTACTTTTGATCTATTTGCTATATAATTTAATTAAACTATAGGCAATATATCCAATTACTTTTATAATTATAAAAGATAGGCCTACCTGTAAAAGTAATATATTTATAAATTTTAACTGTACAAAAAATTAAAAATGATACAGTTTAACAAAAGGAAGGATGGTCGCAGTTGCCATAAACATAATGCAGGAATCCTGCAGCGAAGTAGTTGAGGGAAATACAATACTCAGAGCGGTTGCAATGAAGTATAACATAGACTGAACAATGCTTTCAACGTACATAGTAAGAAATAAATCAGGCCCAGAAGAAGAAAATTTATCATGAGCTGATTGAAAATATATATATATATTTTTTTTTAATAAGTCAGGAAGGGAAATGTTTTTAAAGCATCCAAACTTCATTATGGGTTGCCCACAAATATGTATGTAAATTAGCTTACGAATTTGTTGCTGCAACTAGTAAAAATGTTCCGACTATGTAGGATATTAACTCTTCTGTTCTGTTTGTGGTTATTTGTGAGAAAGGTTTACAAATTAGATAGCCGAACAGTAATAACTGGTTATTAGTTGATAAAGGGCGAATAGAAATGTTGCTAAAGACACCTTGTGTACTGTCAAAAAATTATGTTACAATTTTTATTTTTAAAAATTGGATCTGGTGAGTGGTTATTGAATAATCTTTGACCCTATGATAATTTTAATTGTTGGTACACCAATTTACATGACAGATTTAGCTATTTTTAAATAACATTTGTAACTCCTTAGTATTTGGCGATAATACTAAATATTCAACTAGTGTTAATTTTCTACCTAAATTTAATTGTGTAGGTATATATCAAGTGCTTTCTTATTTAAAGCTGGTATCCCCAGCATGGGGATACTTGTTTGAAGAAAAAAATTTTATGCTATAATATAATGCAAAACTAGCTGTTATTTTTATATTTTTGAAATTAGGAAACATTGTTCCTCCAAACACAATATTTTAAAAATTGAAAAGCTGCTAAATAAAAGCTACAAAAATGTTTATCTCACAAGTGGCTCATGTATTCCCACTCTCCCCTATATGAATTCATTGTGACGTATTCAGTCTGCACGTTCCAACACTGTAACAGCTATAGATATGAACTGAAAATTTGATATCTGCAATATCGTGTGTTTTGGTTACATTTCACTTTGGTCCAGGCTGCATTACGACCGAAACGCATATTTATAAAATATGATTTCGTCAATCATCTTTTGAGTTTATGTTGTAATGCAGCCTGGACCATACGTCACAATGACGTCATATATATCATGTGATCTGTGTGTTTACTATGCGAGGCCGCAGCGGTATCCTCATCTTGATATTACCCAGCATATTTTCTAGCAACAAAGTGACTTAATGAGTGAAAAATATTATCTCTATCTAGCACTGTGTAAACAAATCTTTGATGCCAATGACAGCATCTATAGTAGCCCACTTTGTTATATCTGAGGGATTTAGTTTTCATTGATAACTTAGACTAGCTTGATTTTTTGGTTACAATATACTGAAATGCGGCCTGGACCATAATGAAAAAACGTGCAGTTTGGTACAGCATAAGGCACAAGGAATTTAATTTTCATTGATTGGGAGATTCCACAATAACAGTGGGATCACAATTATGTGAATGGATTGTAATGTGGGCTGGACACGCACGCACACAAAAAATCGACAAAGCCAGAGGAACTATACACTGGGCATGCGCAACTGGTGTTTTGTTGCTACGGGTTGTGGTTAGATTAAAATGCAATTTGCACCCGTGTAAAAACATCACCAAAGGAACAAGGAAGTTTACCTATATAATTAATTTTTAGCAGCTGATATCTTGAGAATTAAGTGAGATATCAAAAAAATTTGTTCTCCACTATCTGTCTGGTCTAGTCACATACGAATCCATCACCAAATTGCAGCACCTTAGTTATTATAGAGTTGCTGTCACTTGATTTTCAGGTGGCAATATACTGGTAGTTAGGCTGGAATGCAACGTGGTCCAAAATGAAAAATCATGCACTTAAGCACAACATATGGCATGAGGACTTTAGTTTTCATTGATAACTTACGCTTGCTTAATTTTGGGCAGTAATATATTGGCAGATAGGTTGGGATGCAGTCTGGACAAGAATAAAAAACAGACTATTTAGTACAGCATAAAGAATGAGGAATTTTGTTAAGAAAAAGTTTAGGTGTCGTTCTATGAACGTTGAAATTATCGTCTTGCTGGAATGATAACTGCGGGACAAGTAGCATAGTTAATTTCATTTGGTGCTCTTAGCCAGCGCTGATTTGAAGTACATGTAATACTATTTATTCATAAGGTATCATGAAATCTAGCCAGAGATTTTACATTCATTGCTGTAGATGCTATCACTGAAGTCAAACGCGTTTAGAAATGTCTGCCAACTTCACTGCAGATGCTATCGAATATGGTAGCCAATGTTTTTTGTGGCACTATGTCAAAGGTATGTTTCTTCCTGTTTTATAAGCACTTTTTCCCACACGAACATCGGGTAGCAAAGGGACAATTACTTCTCGGTAAACCCTTATTGGAACATCACCTTAATCTGGAACCATTAGCTTAAACTGCAGTAAATATTGTACTGTGACATCCAGAAAAATGTAATCACCCTTGAAAAGAAGTTTTCTAATTTCTGCTTCAAGTATCCAACATCTCCATCCTTACTGTCAAGAATTGATGTAAAAGAACTCTTGAACAGTCTAAACATTTGATACGATTGTTTCAATACAGCCAGGTACACAGTGTCTTGGACATCATCACTCTGGTATTCTAAATACTCAGAACCATCTTTCATTTTTGACACACATGGAATACTTATTGTCTGGAAATAAAGAATGCAATCAAAATAAAATTTACTAAAGTTTGAAATGTAACACAATACTATAATTTTGAGCAGATTTTTTTTTTTTTTACTTCAGTAAAATCTTAGTTTTACTACTTTAATATGTATGTTCTCAAAAAAGTAAATTTATCAGTAAAATGTGTACAATGCACACTAAATTAACTGCTAGATAGAGATTAGATTTTTTTTACCATGACCATCCAAAATCCACTTTCTGGTTTGTAATACAGCTGCCTTGACTTCTGTGTATGCAGAGATTCACACAGCTGATCAGGACTAAATGTGCTGCAAGTAAAGGATCCCATGTAATCAATTTCGTAGATTACAGAGCTGAATAAACACATACTTTCCGATTCAAATTTACTTACTCCGTGAATTTAATAATTGCCTCACTGAGGCCAACATTTTTCATCTGTGTATCGAGATCTGTTTGTGGCGGATAGTAGTAAAGTATATTTTTTAATTCCTGCAATGAGAATATTGTGCCCACTTTTAAAGACAGATATTTTCCATAATATCATTAAATCCTGGTAACAATATAGGACCTAAAAACATACCTCCCCTTCTTTTTGCCCATAAGAAGAGTTGTAAACATAAAAGTTTTGAAGGTTAACTTCAGTTTTTGCTGTCATTATTCCATTTTTAGAGATGATACTTAGTATTATTATAGCTGACGGCTGCGCTATAATATAGTAATTATACTAGAAGGAACTGGCCATCTTTAATCAGCTTTCATCATTTATATCTAACCACCCCAATCACTCATATTACAATAACAAAATTAGTCAGAGCATTAGTATCACAACATTACATAAAAGTAGTAACTCTGACTTGATTGCTGATTACAGTGTAATCCTTGGACTCTTGTGCTGCCATCTGTTGTGAGTAGCAGACGACATAGGAGGTGTGGGGTGCGATAGTTGAAAGTCTTAGAACGACGTTCTTTCGAACACTGAATACTAGCTTCTAATAACTTCATGTTTGCTGGTAAGGAAATAGCGCAGCTTCTCGCAGTCGAATTATGTAACAGTTAAAAAGTGTTTAATCCGAGAACAAATACTTTTTTTACTGTGCGCTCTTTATGTGAAAGTATTATTTCCACTCCTCGAAGCTAATAATATCTCACCGAATAAGTAACGAACAGAATTTTAGTTCAGAGACGCGTGCATCCTGTTCGCAAAACCAATGCGAATAATACTGAGTAAATTTAAATAAGGAATACTTTTTGTAAGCTTTTCTGTATTGACAACCAGCAACACTTTAAATAAATATTGCGCTCATCGTTCTCTCACGATAGCCTGTATTACTCTAATCGTGTTATTCCAAATAAATTCCTAGTTCGCCTATAACGAAACGACGAAGAACTCGACTAAAAGTACTACGACAAATATTTTTTCAACTCTACTATATCAGCCCTTCTACTGTCACAGCAATTGGTGAGTAACAAGCGCGCAAGTAGATAATGCTACTATGATAAGATGAATAAAAGTTTTCGATGCTCCGCTCTAGTAATATGATGTTACACCCTGTATCTTTATCTGTGTAAGTGAAAATTGTAAGCAGCATTTCAAATTACCTTGCGGCTGAGAGTTTCGCAGCAACAGCGTGGAATTCACTAGATTTTTGAATCGCTAGTCGTCTTTATTACATAGAGACAGAGCAAGTAATTGTTTCTCTGCTCAGACTATCTGCTTTCAAGTGTTAAATAAGAATAAGCAGTTTGTTAAAAAAAAAAAAAAAAAAAAAAAAAAAAAAATCCCTCGAATGGCGACAGTGGTTTTAAACATTTTAGGTGCGCACATTCCCTTTTTGTGCTGAATCGTAGGAAGAAGTGGGCGATAACTCCGGACGTCTGAAGTTATAGTGTCCGTTTCTGCCTTCAGATTCACAGCAAAAATATTCACACGTCACCGCTCTTTCGGTTCCCTCGTAGGTGTGCGCTTAGTTTCTACGATGTAGCCGTAGCGTACACTGCAGACAAATTGTTATCGGAAGGGTAACTTAAAACGTGATTTCCACTCATTTTTTTTAAAAACAACAGTAATTTTTTAAAACTTTTTCGTTAAAATAATGCCATTACAAGCATTATGCAGCCCTATGTTCGTTTAACTGTGTTTCGAAGAAAAGGAATAATGTTGCAGACTGTGAGGTAAAATGGTAATGTCTCAGTTTTTATTTTATAAAATTAAGTATGAAAGTTACGTTTTTATCTCGTGAAAATAACAATGCTTTCGCGCAATAAATTACTTTTACTTGTATTTTTTTTTTTTTTTTTTTTTTTGCTATATTGTAAACTAATAATCCTGAAAGGACTTGTGCTTACAACCAGCGGCCTAACAAATTTTTATAATATTCAGTTCATTGTTATAATCTGCGCTGCGTCCTTAGAAACTTGGCATAAAGTGCAATGTTTCTACTTTCTATATTTCTGAGAGAGTTGTCCATAGTTTATGAGATGCCGAATCATCGGATATGCACAGGAAGACTTATGTCATACAGTAGCATGTATATAAAAGAATAGGGAATGTTAAGGACGTATCGGTTTCGATAGACATCACAGATTCACCAATATTTGTGGCGCTTATGATCCATGTTCATTGCAAAAATAGTACATCTATGCACTCTTTAATCGAAAGATTGGTTTATACATAGAAGGTTCTTGTTCTGATACGAACAATAAAAATACGCGTTAATTTGAGTTATGTTGCATTGCTTCTACGCATACATACATAACTAAACTATAATGAATCCCGAGACACTTATGGTTCGAACAGGCACTGTTTGCGTTTCTTTGAGAAAAGGTTTTTGTTTTAACTTGATTAGCTTGCTTGAAGCCTTATGGTATTCATTTTCGCTCTGATCTTTATGATGTTTTTCTTCGATGGAAATTTTTGTTCCAGTCTAAACCGAAAGCCGAGAACCATGTGTACTTATTGTCTTTTTCGAAGAGAGTTACGTTTACATTTTCATTTGTTATGATGAGTGACCTTCACTAGAACATGCAACATCAATAAAAATTAGAAGCTAGTCTGGCGGTCGACTAACAAGCTGCGTAAGGCGGTGAAGACAGGGTTGTTCAAAAGAATTAATTTGTAAGGAAAAACGTTTGGTGCAACAACTATAAACATTTGCAGTTATCACATTTTATCAGTTTCCTTCTTTATTCTTAGGATTTTTAAGAACTTTAACTTCCTTTGCAATCATTTCTATTTTTCTCTCTCTCTCTCTTTTTTTTTTTTTTTTAAATCTTTGGAACACCATCGGGTGTCTAGTGGCACTGAACTCACGATTTCCTCCAGTGTCATGGTCACTGACCTAATTAAAAGGGAAGGGAGGATGTGAATATTGTGTAGGTTTTTTTTTTTTTTTTAGATTTGAACTGCGTAACGTCAAAACAGTCGCATAGTTAATTACGTAAAATTGCATGAAAACCAAAATCAAGACAACAGGTAAGCCCGGCCTGCGCTGCGGTTTGAACCGCAGCTGAATGTACGTTCAGTATAGACTATAGTGGCGCTTTATTGGGCACAGCCAAACTATTGGGTTCATATGCCAAGTATCGCTTATTCGAAATGGAATTAGGAAGAACTTAAAAATTCTTATGGTGCAGTAAATATTCACAAAGACGTCTCAACCGTATCAAATAATTTAGGCGTACTACTTTTATTATGATTGAAGGCTTCCCCAGCATCCAACAAAATTATTTCAGAAAATAGCCTAAAAACAGCAATCAAGACGGCCGGTACGCGAGGGGAAGGGGGGGGGGGAGGGAGGGCGTGGGCTCGTGCCCGGTAACGATGTAGCTCATCGATCCAGCGTGCGGCACCTCAACACTGAGCCACACTGTTGTGACAGATGGGTTCGAATCCTGGTCCGGCGATCCAAATTTACGTTTCTCATTATTTTCTGAAGTTGCCATAGGTGAATTCTGTTCTGGTTCCTTGATACAGACTAATGACGATTTCTATCTGTTTCTTCTATCTTGTATCTGCAGCTGTTGTCACTGAATTTCTTAGAAGTGTTTTCTAACTACATCTAAATACTCGTTTTAACTTAACTACAGTCGTAACTTTGAGCCGATTATCATTTTACTTTTAAAACGCTAATTTTTACGTGACGACCTCCTTGTGCTGCGTTATATCACAAAAATATTCAAATGCCATCGATTCTTAGTAATCCTTCATTGGAAGGAGAATACACCTGTTCAGATCCCAGTCACGCCAAACTGATTTCAGGTTTTGGTGGTTTACCGAAATCATTCCAAGCAAATGTCCTTATGATTCTTTCAAAAAGGCCATGGTCGAATCCCTTCCAGTTCCAAGTCCCCTGTCCCACCTCCAAAGATCTCAGAAAAACAAAAGAAAAAAAACCGTAGTGTTAAATTGAGTTTGAGATTTCGTAGGAGTCTTAAAAGAAAGTTTGCTACAAAGATAGATTTCCCTGTTCTTTTCATCCGAATTTTTGCTTAAATTACAGTTGGTTGATAACAGTGATGATTCCGTGTTAATCGTACCGTATTGTCATTGTACTGTTTACGAAAGAAAAGAAAGAATGAAACCGAATTTCCAGTATTCCTCTCTTGAAAGACAACAACAGGACTGCCAGGCACATCCCATGCAGGTGGGCGACTCACGATCCACAACGCTGTACGAGCACTGGGGGTGAGTGGGAACGCCTGACATTCGGGAGGAAGCTGTTCACATCCTTGTCCGGCAATCCATCCGACCAATTACCAGACGAAAAGAGTCACTAGGACTCTGAAGTTCCGCTTGACATATATGTTTGTTAACAAACCAACGTGCTGCAACTGCATCGCATTTCGCTCGACACCTATGTTACTACTACTTTTAACTATCTTTCTATCTATAAAACAAAACCTTCGTATATATGTTCCAGAAAAAAAAAGAAGAAAAAAAAAAAAAAAAAAAGGAAACAGGTTTCGATGGGGTTTTCATCGTTTCAAAGCTTAGAATCAGTCTTGAATTGTTTGACATATGTCATGTTTCAACGTTACATGACGACGGAGCAGTAAAGGTACTGCGAAAACACCACAGATTTTACATCAACAAGATGTTGCATACGTCATACTTCGTAAAAAAAAATTACGGCAGTTACCGGTTCCTTCCCTAAATTTCGGTTATCCAGTCTTTAAACCGTATTTAATGTGAACGACACACGTAGAAACTACGTAAATTGATAATATTATGGAAAAAACGCCAGAGAACTTCTTTGATTATTAAAGCTACGATCTCAGGTCACACAGCTACAATCTTTGACGTTTGAAGTGAAATTATATTCATTGTTCATAATGAATAATGAAAGAAAACTGTTTAAAGACTGTTGTATTGGCATTTAAAGCAGTTTAGGAAAACAATTCTGGATACTTGTTAATCAGCTGAAGCTTTTTTCGTAGAACTACAGATCGTGACACATTATATAGGTGCCAGTTTCTATTATAATATAGCACGTATTCATTTTGAAATTAATTATGTTATTCAGTATATCCAATTTTAATATTTTCTATCATTTATTGTTGACCGATTTTGTTTTTCTCAAATTTATTGAAAAATTAATAGATATTTTTTTCTTCTTATTATTGCTTTACGCCTTGTCGACGGCTAAGGTCGTTAGAGGTGGGATGGGACTGGGGACAAGGAACGGGAAGGAATTCGGCCATGGCTTTTTTGAAGAAAGCATACCGGCATTCGCCTGGGGTGATTTGGGGAAACCATGGAAAACCCAAATCTGGATGCCCGAAAGGGGAAATCGAACCCGAGTCCTCCCGAATGCGAGGCCAGATCGTTAATCGTTCACCCACCACGCTCGGTCATTGTTCTTATGGCTGCACGTATGGCTGGTGTTATTTTGATGAAACTTGGTACACATGTTTCTGATTGAGTAACTAAAAATTTTGAACCAATAAATCAATCCCAACCAATCTCCTTTGTGCTACACCGGGCGTTAATCGTTCAAATACATATAGTAAATAGAGCGAGTGACATGAAATTTGGTTCACAGGTGCAGAAAATTTGAATCTGTTATGAACTTCAAAATTTTTGACAAATTACGTTATAACTTAGAAACTTTTGAATCGATTTTTATGGTATCTTCACAGTAACAAACCTTACATTCTGATTTATGAAATTTGAAAGCTTAAAATCTGACTCAGAATATGCCGTATGTCTTATGATACTTCATGACCTTCCTCCAGAGCAGGAAATGAAAATGCTTGTGTAATCTCAAAATTTTTAGCGTCATCTTTCACTCAAGATCATAATGAGACGTCTTCAATACGGACATGGAAATACTATGACACCTCAAGTTTCTTGTCCTAAAGGCTTTCGTCAAAATGGAATTATGTTGATAAAAAACCTAGAATGACAACTCCCCCCCCCCCCTCCCCCACCTTCCTCCCTCGATCGATTGGAATAACAGTATAAATGTCTAAAAATGTTGTTTTCCGTAAATACTGTGTAGAATTTGACACACAAGTTTCAAATTGAGAAACTAAAATTGCTGCATGTGTAAATCAAGGTACTCTGCTAATTACGAATAAAAGCGTTGTTTCTCTCACTCTGAGAAAAATTTCCTTCGGCCATACTTTTTTTACGCCTCGTCGACGGCTAAGGTCATTAGAGGCGGGATGGGACTGGGGACAAGGAACGGGAAGGAATTCGGCCATGACCTTTTTGAAAGAAGCTCCCGGCATTCGCCTGGAGTGATTTGGGGAAACCATGGAAAACCCAAATCTGGATGCCCGGACGGGGATTCGAACCCGCGTCCTCCCGAATGCGAGGCCAGAACGTTAACCGTTCACCCACCACGCTCGGACCTTCTGTCATAACCTCTACACTGTAAGCGGAGTACGTACCAGACTTCAAATTACCACAAGTTACTTATTTAGTTGATCAAAAACACAATTTCGTATTTAAAACTTTGTTAAGTTATATAAACAGTCTCACAACCAAATAAATGTTGTCAAAAATATTTATTTTTATCTATCTCAGCGTGTGGAGGATCATCGTTTAGATCTTGTTATGCCGAAGGCTATATAAGAGATTTTTTCCCTCACAGCTAATATGGTACCGCAAGCAGTCGTCAAGTGTTCAGACCAGTCTTTTTTCAGGTCTATTGAAAAATGATATTACCTGGAAACATGAAATTTATTTTCCATAAGACCATTCCTGCATTTAAACAAAAAATACTAAAAAATCTACATCCAACATAATTTGTAAATTTTTATTCTGTGGTTAGTTTGTCTTTTATTAATAACTAGCATTTTCTCGCTGCTTCGCCCACGCGTACTTTGGTGTGCACAGGAATGCGTTTATAGTTTGTTTTTCTTCTAGTAATAAAGCATAAACGTTGGTAACTTTTACCGTAAATGAAATTCCTGCAATTTCGTTACTCTTATTTGCGTGTTGTTCTTTGATGTAGTGGTTTGTATTCTAAATGATGAAATTAATAACCAAAGTTTTCAGTCAAAAACAATATTAATGGAATTAAATGGTGGCGAGCTTATGTGTGTTTTAAGTTTACTTCTTTGGTGGGTATCTCGTAAATGAGTGTTCATTTGAGATACAGTGTGATCTGTGGCGCTTAAATGTTCTCAGTACGAACTATAGAGCGTTCAGTTAACAGTGAAAACTCGAAGTCAGTCTACTCAATCCCAATTCCGCTGCACTTGCGATTGGGAAAGTTACCACTTGCACAATGAGTTTGTAGTTTCAGCACGAGGCCTCCCCAGCGGCCGTTTTATAGGTGCTAGAATCCGTCATCGGGGATACCCGAATATAATTCATCTCCCCCCTCCCCCTCCCCCTCAAGAATGATACCGCAGATCTCTAACCTCTCCACAACGCCCTCGCCGCGGGATTGGGCTCTTCCGAATCACCCGCCATTGCAGCGGGGACGGCGAACAAGGCGCGTTTCGCCGCCCATTAAGAGTGCCCACGGGGAGACACGCGGAGCCAGCGCCCGCCATAACCAGGGTGAAGACCCTTCCAAAACCTGGCCGTATAGATTAAGCATCTCTGCTATTTCCACGTGCGCCCGCCCCACGCGTCCACGCAGGGGCAAAGGCGAAAGCCGTAGCAAACAGAGCAACAACGCACGCCTCCCAGCAGACGACCAACAGCACTAAAACCGCCAGCCAGGGCCGGCGTTAGAGGGAGGGGGGGGGGGGGGTAAGCGGGTCAAAAGTACCCGGGCCCCGCCGGCTGATGGGCCCGATCATCGACTTAGGGGCCCTCAGGCCATGAAGCCAAGAATACGTCCATTGTCGCTGGCCATTTTGTAGAGCTAAAAAAAAAGGTCGCCCATTTTACCCAGGGCCCGGCTCTGCCGCTAGCTGTCCACAGGCCCACGCTCTACGGGCAAGCTCCTAACGTGACACTGTGACACTCTCGTCTAAGCTTCGCAGAGCACCGTCGTAGTGCACGAACGCACCGAAACGCTCCAATGGTGTCGCTGGCCCACCTGGGTCAGATGTTCGGACCCGTGCACTACCAGTCCGCACATATAAGACGACCTACTTTTGCAGCAAATAGCTCATACCGGTGGCAAGGGGAGCCCAAGATTCTTTGATCACTGATCACCGGTCCCAGCGAGGGCCAATCTGTTCAATCTGGAGACGACCCCGGCCGTTGTCAGATCACACCAGCTTACCGGTAACGTCCGTTGCCTCCCGTCAGGGTCGCGTCACCTCCTTACACCTTTAGATCCTACCGCGCGCCGTGAGCAACAGAAGAGGGTCAAGCTCTCTAATCGGCATCCATCGGTCCTACTGCCCGGGCGTTGGCAATGAGTGCTACCGGCGGGAGGGTTACACCACTCTACCCCACTACGAACCTGGTCTTCCTTAGACCAGGATCACAGATCCGTTTGTTTGGTCTATACCGGCGCCAGGGGGAACCAATTCCCCTTATCACCGACGCCCACCTTAGCAGCAGCCACACCCGAAAACCAGAATGCAACCCCACCTTCTAATGGCAGATGCCGGCTTACCGGTACCGTTTAGAGCAGTGTTTCCCAACGTGGGGCCCTCGCCCCACAGGGGGGCAATTTGGTTTTTTTAGGTGGGCAATTTAGAAATTGACTTGATACAACTTTACTGCTTTCTCTTTGAGTTATTTAAACACAATGCCAGATATGGT
>JARYHS010013631.1:96021329-96065357 GCA_031002005.1 Vandiemenella viatica
GTACTTACTATTAGAGATTCAAGCTATGGGAATGTGTGGTATTTGGAATTTTTTGGTAACCCAGCTCTGTCTTCCAGACTTCAGATGACGTAATGGTTTCAGAAAATACTATGATGAAACTTATAATGAAGTAGGTGTTAAGAGAATGGGCAATGACTGGGTGATTTACCTCTGACCATAAATACTGATTGACAGCTTGTGAGACCAATATACACTGGTGGAAATTAAAAAATGCAACACGCAGACTGAATTATGATAAATGAACTAAATTTGACCTCAAGTATCCCTATATCAAGAATATTAAATTATTAAAAATTGCGGTACTACTTATTATGCAAAATTGCTATGTTTTTAGCATATCAGTGGTAAACAGTGTGGTATCACATGACTTTTTCTTACCAACAAGTTCTTGTTGACCAGGTATGCCAAGATGAAGAGTGATGACCCTCTACACCCAAATGTCAAACTGTGCAAGAGGTTGGAGAATTGGTGTGTTTGAAATGAGTGCATCATATCATGAAATCTCACGAAGGATTGGCTATAGTGCAATGACTGAGCATGGGGTGAACGGTTAATGTTCTAGTCTCGCATTCAGGAGGATGCCGGTTCGAATCCCCGTCCGGGCATCCAAATTTGGGTTTTCCATGGTTTCCCCAAATCACTCCAGGTGAATGCCAGGATGTTTCCTTCAAAAGGCCATGGCCGAATTCCTTGTCCCGAGTCCCATCCCGCCTCTAATGATCTCGACGTCGATGAGGCGTAAAGCAATAAGTAAAAAAATAGTGCAATGTCATTGTACAAACTAGTTACACAGTGGATGAAAGAAGGCTCTAGTACTCCTAGAGCAGGAACAGGTCAATATGGAAGGACAACAGCATATGAAGGCCACCAAATTGTGTGGGTGGCTTTTGCTGGCAGATGGGTGCTTGCAGGCCAGATCCAAGCAGTGCTTAGAGAGAGCCAGGTCAGATCCCCCCCCCCCCCCCCCCCTCCACCAACACCTCCCGAACCCCAATGATTGTAAACTAATTGCTTGAAGCTGGGTTACACTCTCTGACCCCTATGCAATAACGTCCATTAACCTGATTTCATTGCGAGCATAATCTAACCTGATGTAACACAGAATGCAAATGGTCATTTGAATGGCATACATTTGTGTTTACAGACAAGTTTCATTTCTGTCTGTGGCAAAGTGATAATCTACAACATGTAAGCAGGCGTAGCATAGAAACAACTAATCCTGCAGTTATTTCAGAACATAACACAGGTTCAGCCACTGGTGTCATGGTTTGGGGGCAATCAGTTTCGAATGCAGGACTGAATTGGTTGTTGTTGAAGGCATAATGACAGCTTACCACTAGTTGGATGGGTTGTTGCACCCTATTGTGATAACCTTCATGGCCACCATCCAAATCATATCTTCCAACAAGATAACATCCAGTCTGATACTGTGGCCATCACAACACAAGCCTTGCAACAATTTGCTACACAAGACATGCAGGCATAGAGAGACATGCCTCAATAAGACATCCAAACACTTATTGATTCAATGCCGACAAGGTACTACGAATTTATAGGTGCTCAAGGTAAGCACACTTGTTGCTGGCAACTGTATTTAAAGGTAATAAACTTAACCTGATCCATTTCAATTTGTTATCATTTCTTCTGGGTATGATCATGGACATATTTACAGAGTTTCATAAAATTCTGCCATTCCTATCTGGGTGTTGTACTTTTAATTTATGCCAGTGTAGAAGCTAGCTTAAACAGATGAAGCAGTTCAGTTAATATCTGAGGAGGGCCATATTGCAGATGGCATGTCATGATGGGCTTTGAGTTGTTGGTTTGGATGAGTTCATATTACTTTGCAGAAGACAAAAGCTTTTGTGCATCTTAATAGGTTCACACTTTTGGACCAAATATTTTTGAACTTAGGCAGTCTGTATAAGCGAATGGGATGAATTTTTGGAAGCATGATTGCTTTCTGAGAAGGAGAATTCATATCTAGGATAAAGTGTCTGGTTTATTGATTTGGTTCAGAATTATCGAACTTCAGCTGGCTTTGGTCAAGTTAGAGTTTGAATTGTGTTGTGATTACCAGAAAAAATGAGGATAGAGAAAGTAAATCCATCACTTACAAAAATTGGAGGCAGGAATGCTGGAAAAAAATGAGATTGACACAATTGCACAATATTTTTGGTGACTCCTTTTTCATGTGAGAGGGACAAAGCAACTACTCTTATTTGATTTAGAGGCATTCATGTTACATAGTAACACTGCATATCAACATTCATCTTAAAAATTGAACAGTGAATGGAATCACCAAAATTTAGTCACCATCTCAGCACAAACTCATACATCCCTACCAAATGCTGGCATGACAAATGAGCTCTCCAGAAACTTCATCACAGTAATGACTGAACTTAAATTTATCCACACAAGATACAAGAAACACCTCAAACCAAACTCTCACCCACCCCAAAGTGTAGCCAGAAGGAGTCCATCAACATACACTTTTCTGTTGTGACAACAGAGAGAATACTAACACCTAGCAGAAGGAGCTTATCAAAAGAATCAACTGCTGCCAACGAGAACAAGTTGGTTTCTGCCAACAAATGGCATGCGAATTTTTGATCTGCACTTAAAATTTACCACATCAATAGGGTGAAAACTTGGATGTCATCACATTCATGCAATCAATGTATTGAGACATCAGGTGTTTATAAGAATCCTTTACTATATTACCACAGCTGCAGAAGACAAAATAGAAAAAATAACGTTGGTAAGTGATGAGTTTACTTTCCCTATCATTTTGATATTGCCGTGAAACATTTACCTTTATTTTATTTATTTTTTTCAGGCATTATCATCTGCTATATTTGTTTGTGTATCGATTCTGGGGAAAAGTGGCAGAATGAGGGATTGTGAAAGGTTGGGAGTGTATTGGATAAGAAATTCTTTGGTAAAAAAGATGTATCTGCCAGAAATGGCCAGGATATAAGGGAAAGATCATTTGACATGGGAGAGGTATTAGCTGCTTACATATGTTATCTACCTTGTTTGGCACCTTCTTGCTTCAGTAACAGTTACATCTTCCAAGTATTGAAAATTTAATAAGTACTGTAGAACATAAATTATTTTGCCAACTTTTTTATTATGAATATCATCATTTTACAACTTGTGCACTATTTTACAGAAGTGTCATCTATGTTTCATTTACAATACAGTACAGAACACCTTTGCCCTTGTTATGTTTGGGAATTCCACTAATAAAGAACTAGGTACAATTAGTTTAATCCTTACACCTAGTGTTCGCTGTTGTATTATCATTATGACCAATCGGACACTGGCTTTGATGCTTAATGTTTGTTGTAACTGCAACATGACAACAATTTTTCAATGTGCTGTCAGTTTTGAGTTTTGGAGAAATTTGAAACTCACAATTTTTGTCATGCACCTTTGTCATTGAGTTGAAAGTTTTCAATAGCATTATTTTTAAAATAAAACAATTAAAGCAGGTGTAATTTCTGTTTTGCTGTGTTGGTGAGTTCTGTTGACTTTATTATTTCGTATCAACATTATATGCCCATAATGGCATCATCTTCTCAAAGGAAGGATAAGTGTTTGACAGTTGAATCTAAGCCTGTGATTTAATAAAATTTCAAAGGGTGAAAGTGGACAGAAAATTTTATGGCCCTTCTGACTTCAAAGCCGTTACAGGTTGGCTCAAAAACTTCAAATCACATCACTGAGTCAGAGAACTGCAAATTGAAGGAGAAATTTTATCTGATGTTCTTAATGCAGCACTGTCACTTAAACAAAAGTATTTTGAGTTTATGGAAAGTGAAAGTTATTCTAGAGAAGATGTTTAGAATGCTGACGAGACTAGGATAAAGTGGAAAGTGTTCTCTAGAAAATCTCTTGCAGGTAGATGTGAAACAACCACTCCAGGTTTTAAGTGAGCAAGGATAAATTTACTGCTATGGTCTGTGCTAATGCTAATGGTACTTGCATTGACATTGTTGATCATTGGAAAGAGTAAGAACCCAAGGAATTCCAGAAGTGTCACCTACCTCCCTGTGTATTACAGATCACAGAAAAGTGCATGGATGAATGATAAAAAAAATTCTCAATTGGTTTACTAATGATTTCATTTCTAATGCCAAAAGATGTTGTAAAGCAAGGGGCAAAGTAGGCAAGTATAAGGTAACCTAAAAATTTTGGAACTGTGTAACAAAATTTGTTCTTGGAACCACGAATTATATTGAATAGCATTGCATATCATTTTTAAAGTCAGTTAATAAGTTAATTCAAGCTAGAAATCAGATTTTAAGTTTTGAGATAGTATCTGAACAAGACAGTATTTCCTATTGCATCATCCTGAAGAAAAAGGGTAGAAACTTCAAATTCGCTCAGTAGTCATTTTGAAATACATAGGATCGTTTAAAGCCACTTTCAGATTAATAGCTTAGGAAACATTAATTAGATAAATTTTATTTTTGCTGCCTAGTTTTATTTCACCCTTTTGAAAATAGTAAAAAGGGAGTTTTTGATATCAAATGAAAAATTCAATTAGAAGTAAAGTAAAAATTATTTCAGCTTCATAGCTGTAAAATTGTAGAAGTTATTAACAAGTTTTGGAATCTCAGAAAATAATTTTTTATGGCCAAACGATTGAAGCTAAATTTTTTTTTTTTTTTTTATAAGGATCAAAATTAACACTTTTTAATCAACCTAGCTACTGTCAAAATTTCAGAGCAATAGGAATATTTTAAGTTGCCAAGATCATATGCATGAAAAAATCTTCAAGCTTTAAGGTCGACATTTGATCAAATCACTGGACTGCTCCCATGTGAATAGGAAAAATGTATTGTACCTACAGGTGTTTCAATATGTAGCAGCCCTTGGCTTTCCCCGTGGCCAGTTTGTTTCAAGTCACCTGAGCATAACCACGCTACGCGGCGCGATTCTACGATGAAAGGTGCAGGTAGACCCAGCCCAGTCTTGCAGAATTAGTTAGAGCATGACTACGCTACTCTGAGGCAGAATTATATGCCATGTGGCGTGATAGTGTAACTTGAGTAACAGTCATTGGCAGGCAAGTTGAATTTTCGGGCGTGTGATGAAATTTTATCATCTTCCATGCATTAGTGAGCTTTATTTTGATCAATGGGGTTTGGTCTGCTTTGATCATATTAATCGAACTGCATTTACATTTCTTTGGCAATATTGTCTGATGCCAATTTAGTTTTGTGACTTTGTTTAAAATTGAAGAATATAGTGATCATCTATCAACTTTTACCAGTGACCTTTATTAACTGTCATCTTTCCTAATTTGTGGTTTAATCTAATTAGGTGGTGACGAAGTTAACGTTTCAAAGCACAGACCAGAATTATCCATGGCATAATCACGGTTACAGCTAAGGCAGATCGGCTTAACACTCACCCCTGTGCTGAGCTTATCGTCTTACACAAGGTATTGCTTATTTTGGATAATGCTCCGTCACATCCTTCTTCTGAAAAACTGAACATGATAGATGACAGTTTCAAAGTGATGTTACTTCTGCTGAATGTGACACCAGTTCTCTAACCAGTTGACAAGGGAATTAAAAAAAAATGAAGACAATCAAGAAACAACAGGTGTTACATCATTTGATCTTCAAAAAAAAAAAAAAAAAAAAAAAAAAAAAAAAAAAAAAAAAAAAAAAAAAAAAAAAAAAAAAAAAAAGCAATAGAGAAAATATTTCTTTTAAAAAAAAATCCTCTTTTACTATATATTAGCTGATTTGCGGAATTCTGTTGGCAAAATTTGATGAATGGAATCAACTGTGGCCTATTGCTGTAAAAAACAGTGCCCCACTCTGTTGAAGGCAATGAAGACCAAATATTGGATGAGATGAATAAGTTATTTATGATAGTTGATGGATTTGGAGATTCTGGTAGAAATGACACGAGCATAAGTAGAAAATGACGGTGATGCTTTAGGATTTCTATTCTTAGACAACAGTACAATTGTGAATATTATTAGAGTGACTTGTGCTCCTCAAACTGATGGCAGTGAAGACAACGATGATGATTATGCCAACACTTAACCAACGGATGCTGCAGCATTCACTTCACTACTTTGCCATGGTATGAACAGCAACCTGAGTACATTCGAAAACAATTTCTTTTGTTGAAGATACTCGAGGACTTAGCAGTAAAGATCTCCAAAATGAAGCAGGAGAAAATAAGGGACTTCTTTTCCCAGGTCTATAAAATTATAAAGTACCTAATGTAATTTTAAAGGCAAAATAAAAACTATACTGTAGTATACTTTGTGTCTGAAAGAACTGAAAATCTGAACAATGCAATAATCCAAGCCACCCTTGGTCCCAGCTCTAATGTAATTACTTCTTAAATTTTCAATGCAGTCTGGTTGACACCTTTATTGAATGTTATATTATACTAAATTAAAAGCTTAATGTGATAAATTGTGGAATGATGTAGTAATTTTGTTTCCTCTGCTGTGACAAGTGATGTTTATCTTTGACCCCTTTTTTATCTCAGTTTCAAATTTTGTCTCCATGTGGGATACTAGTGTATGATGATAATAATTTTGGCACTTTTTATACAGGGTTGAAATTATAGGCTTATAAACATTTAAATATTATATAAGAACGAAGTCTTTCTCAGCGTTGAGAATGTATGAAATGCTCTCGGGTGACTAGCCAAGTCAAGAATGCATTGTCACACGATATTTCGGCAACTAAATTCATTGTCGCCATCTTCTGGTGAAGTGCAGGATGCAGCAGAAAGGCTCAGTAATTATAGCCTGCCAGGTAGCCCAGTGCGAGTGAGTGTTGAGCGCGTCAGTGATAGGCTGACGTAAGAACCGCCCGGCCGCCAGGGTGGGGGGTGGTGCTGGTAGTGCCTAGCGTGTGCTCAGTTGAATAGGGCGTGTCGCATCGTGCGATCCTCGGCAGTGCCGCTGATGCACCACTTTGATGACCGGCATCCAAGCATCACTCATTTGGTACCCGTCATCTTGGTTGACAAGGTTTGAAGCAAGACAAATTTCAACAGCTTCTGTGAGAATGCTGTCCCAGAAACTTCTAGTGTGCGCCAGTACTCTGGTGCTTTCAAAATCGGAACCCGTGGCCCTGTTCGAGGCTGTGTTCTGCCACCGCTGACTTTTCCTTTTGCCCTTGACAACATTTTGAGCCCGGGTTTGTTGATTTATTCTGCCACACACTCCAATCATCGTATTTCCTATATGATGGGGAATATTATGAACAGGTTTATGCAGTGGTTATGGGCAGTCCCTTATCGCTGTCTATCGCTGACTTCTTCATGGAGAACTTTGAAGACAAGGCACTAGAAGTGCTTCCCTGAAGCCTAGCACCTTTTATCATTACGTGAACAATACCTTTGTCACCTGGCCAAATGGAAGGGACAACCTGGAAGCTTTTCTCCATCACTTGAACAGTATAAACGAGATCATCAAGTTTACGATGCAAGTGGAAGAAGAGGTCCGGCTGCCTGCCTTAGACATCCTTATAGAAAGGAAACCCGACAGGACTCTAGGACACTCTGTGTACAGGAAACCTACGCACACACACCTGTACTTGAACGCCACTAGCCACCACCATCCAGTGCAACGCAAGATGGTGCTCACCACACTAGTTCACAGGGCTCAGGCGATATGTGACGCTGACAGCCTACCGGGGGAACTGAATCATCTGTGTCAGACCTTCAAACGCAACGGGTATTCTTAATGTCAGATAGGACTGGCTTTCCGTGAACCAAAACGCAGGCTTAACAACACCGATAATGAGCCACCGGATCGTCTGGCCATCCTGCCGTAATCTGGTGCCACAACGTCGAGGATAGGATGAGTTCTAGGAAAAAGTGGGATTAAAACCAACTTCCTACCACCGCTGAAATTGAAAAACATTTTGCGATCCCCCAAGGATGACCATGCTCTGCGGACGCCTGGGGTATACTGCATCCTTTGTGAATGCAGGAAAAGGTACGTCGGGCAGACAATACGGTGTATCAACCAGAGATGTTTAGAACATGCTCGGCACATTCGTCTAGGGCAAAAGGAAAAGTCAACGGTGGCAGAATACGGCCTTGAACAGGGCTACGGCTTCGATTTTGAAAGCACCAGAGTACTGGTGCACACTAGAAGTTTCTGGGACAGCATTCTCACGGAAGCTGTTTAAATTTGTCTTGCCTCAAACCTTGTCATCCGAGACAACGGGTACCAACTGAGTGATGCTTGGACGCAGGTCATCGAAGCGGTGCGTCAGCGGCACTGCCGAGGACTGCACAATGTGACGTGCCCTACCAACTGAGCACATGCTAGGCGCTACCAGCACCACCCCGCACCCTGTTGGCCGGGCAGTTCTTACGTCAGCCAATCACGGACGCGCTACATTCACACGCACTGGGCCACCTGGCAGGCTATAAGAACTGAGCCTTTCCGCTGCATCCGGCACTTCACCAGAAGATGGCAACAATGAATTTAGTTGCCGAAATATCATGTGACAATGCATTCTTGACTCAGCTAGTCACCCGAGAGCATTTCATACATTTAAATATTACTTGTCTGCAGAGGAAACAAAAAGGAAATTAAACATCATATTTTTCATTGAATGTTAAATCACTGATTGCTTACCACAAATAAAGGCAGGCGTGCACTGACAAATAAAAAAAATTATTAACATGTTTAACAATATTTTTCTTTGAAACTTTTTTCATGCACAGAGATGGGCCACATAGCAAAGAAATTGTTTGTACACATTTCGAGACATACTACTTGTGATTTTCTTGACGAATAATTCAATCTGAATGGCTCACCTATGCATGTGAATAAGGTTTTGAACTGAAATATTGTACAATGTCTTTGTCTTTTGTTGCATTTGTCACTGCTCTCCTGCTTTCATCTGTGGAAAGTGATATTTCTGCTTGCCGCAATCTTTGCTCTACTCATTCTCTGGAAGACTTTTCCTTTTTATTATGATCATAATAATAGTTGATTGTTTGGATTAATGAATTTCCGTCATTATGAGACTGACATTTGTGATCAGAAGATTTCAGATAGTTTTTTATGCAACAACAGTAAAGCATTTCAGTTTGTAGCTTTAATCTATGCTGTATAATTTCTAAACTTTTTTTTTTAACAATCTTTTCTGATATTTCAGGGTCATTAATTTTAAATATGGACCTGTTCAAACGGCTTGATATATTCTTGGGACCACAGCTAACTACACTGGTGTCAGAAGTTGCTGAGCAATGTGCCAAACAAGCTGCAAATAGTGGTGCCAATTCGCCAGATACTAGTCCCAAGTTTGTCTACTTCAACCAGCTTAATCTAGCTCAAAAGAGTACTGTTCATCTTGATAATAGGCGAACAGGAAATGTGGCAGTTACACCAGAAGTCTTGCGATTATTAGCAGATATTAATGCAGATAAAGCAAGGTAGATTACTTGTTGTAACGGATATGTAAATTTAAGTTAAAATATGCATATTGCCATGTCTGCATTGACTTTTGATTAAGGTTTTGCAGTAATCATCAAATTAGAAAAAATAAAGCACCACTGAATGCTGTTTAAAACACAGTGGTTAGACAAAGCGTGGTGGGTGAATGGTTAACATTCTGGCCTCGCATTCGGAGGGATGTTGGTTCGAATCCCTGTCCGGGTATCCAGATTTGGGTTTTCCATGGTTTTCCCCAAATCACTCCAGGCGAATGCCGGGATGCTTCATTCAAAAGGCCATGGCCGAATGCCTTCCCGTTCCTAATCCCCAATCCCATCCCACCTCTAATGACCTCAACATCAAAGAGACGTAAAGCCATAATTAAAAAAACAAACACAATGGTGAAGAAAAGCACTAGCATACTAATTGATAAAGTAAACTTGATTGCATCTAAAATTCCATTATTACTTCCATTATTCTTAAATTATATTAGGTATATAAAATTAGTGGGATGGTTTTTTTACGTCTGGCTTTGCGCCTTTTCGACGTTGAGGTCATTAGAGGCAGAACAAGGAATAGGAAGGATTTTGGATATGACCTTTTGAAGGAAGTATCCCAGCATTTGCTTGGAGTGATTTGGGGAAACCATGGAAAACATAAATCTGGATGGCTGGACTGGGAGTCAAACCTGCATCCCCCCAAATGTGAGGCCAAAACATTACCGCTCACTAACTATGCTCAGTTTGTTGTTATGATATCTGGCCAAAAAAACATAGCCATTTTCATTCCTATAAAAATAGCAAAGTGTTGCAACATTCGAATCCTACACTTTTCTTTCTCTCTTTTCAGAGAGTTAATCTATTATTTATTTTGAGTCACACTAACAAAGTTCTGCTAGGATGTTTTTTTACCTTTGGATAAAAACATTAATTATAGTACAAGGAAGCTATAATGAGTAAAACACAAAATTATGAATGGTTTTCCTGTTTTAATTAAAGTTAACCCTTTGACTGCTGTTGACGTGTATACACGTCATGCTGCCTGCTGGCCCCGAGTACTAATGACGAGTTTAGACGCAGCCGCCGGTTTTCCACTGAGTGCTGTTGACGAGTTAAGCTGCACCCGCCTGCCGCTACCTGAGTGCTGATGACGAATATAGACGCGCCGCTACCTGAGTCGTACAGCGGATTTCACGACCCATTTCTCAATAACCTTTTGCAGTTCTGGTCGCTAGCTTATCGTCCAAATGTTTGTCTGTAGGGAGCCTAGGCGTTGCTCTACAGTTCACTATTCAACAGAAATTACATCAGTCTTGTTTGTGTCTGTATTTTATGAAGAAAATGGCAAGATGTCGTGTGCATTGAGGAAGAAATCATGGAGATTCTTACGAGGAGTGACACCGAGGATGAACTACTCGATTTTGATGGAAGTGATAGCTTTTCCACAGAATCGGAAGGCTGTAGTCATAAACCATACTCATGAGCAGGGGTGACAATGCAGTCTCATGTTTCAACAAGAGATGTTAGTTGTTCTGAATCTGAAGAATAAGAAAGTGATAGTGAAATGCTTATGAAGAAATTACGTCTTAGTGATAAATCTGACTGGAAAGAAAATGATTTTCGTCCAGTTAGTCACGCATTTGATGATACGCTGTCGGGACATGTGTGTCAAATAGGGATGTGCCAAATATTCTGTCAGTTTTCATGTTATTTTTTTAGAGAAGAACTGATGAAATATATAGCTGATGAAAAGAATCGGTTTTATATGACCGCTATGGAGAATATTCCAGAATCAGTGCATTCTCGAATATCAAAGTGGAAAGATACTGAATATGATGAAATTTTTTGTTTCTTCTGATGCATCGCGTGAAAAAAATTGAAAATTAGCTAATATTGGACCAGAGATGTTCTTCTAAATACCGCAATTCTTGGTGAACTTATGTCCAGATACTGCTTTTTGTTACTTTGGTCAGGTTTCGTGAGATTGCTCTTTAAAATTCAACAAAAACACGCTGATACAATAAGGAACATATAAAAAATTGCAGTTGTTATAAATGGATATGCAGGAAAGAACAGAAAACTATTAAGGTAAATTTAAGAATCACGATGCTTTCGATATAAGCTGCGAAAATCTACTAAAAATACAAGCAAGATATATTTATTAGTGACGAATAATAGGGTTACTGATTGTTTGACTCTGCAGTAATTTATTTGCAGAGAAACTATGTAGTGAGAGTATTTGTTGTGTATCAGCCGTGAGAGGTCACGCCAGAAATGTTCAGCACTGGGCGGGTGGGACAGCGCACTCCGCTCCGTCCTCCGTCCCCAGGAACGATTACTTAGCACAGGTAGCAGGCGTCAGCGTGGCAGGTAGACGATCCACTGTCAGCAGTCAAAGGGTTAAATGTCAAATGATAATCAATCTTGGTTTTGAGATTTCATTCAATCGTGGAAACTCAATGTGATGAAAATTCATCAAACTATTCTTAAAGATCATTGATGGTTTCATGAAGTTCCTGTGAGCAAATTTTAATTTAGGAATTGGGCATGAAATTTGTTTGAGTCATTATTTCTTAAATTTGTTTGTTACCCTGTGTTGGTCAGACCATTTGTTGAATATGGTGATGTAGTTTGGGACACACATTTTGGTTATCATGTAAAGGAGTTGGAGGGTGTGCAAAAAAGAGAAGCTAGACTTTGAAAGAATGCTTGGAAGCCAGCCATGGTGTATTGTGTCTGGAAATCAATTATGGTGCTTTAGTTATGTGCCAGAAACAAAATAATATGACTAATCAGAAACTACCATACCTCCTCATCCCAAGAAATTATGACAAATTGTCAAATGTGGAAACAATATTCATTTGTTTCTTTGGTGTGAGAGTAATTGTGCACTCAAAATATGTATCACATGTCATTCAGAATCATACCATGCAATTTTCCTCTTAATACCTCAGATTAGTTAAAGGAAGCTATTTGCTGTAATTGAAGAACTGGAACACAGGAGATGACGGCACATATGATGCCAATACTATTGACTTGAAATGGATGCCAGCAGGGGTGCTGACTTAATTTTAAATTTAATTTAATTGCAATGGAGCACAGGCTCTGCTGGCAATTTCCCTACACCCCCATCTTCCCACTATCCTGCAGCACCTACATTTGCCCTCTACAAATTTTATCTTTAAATTCTTTCAATGTTTTCGGTAAATTATTCATCATTTCTCTTGGTAACTCATTCCAATCGCTGACACCCTTACCTAAAAAAGAGAATCTTCCCACAACCTTGTGCCTGAAATCGAGTCATGGTCATCTTTTCCCTTCCATGCACTACTTTTCATACCTACTCCAATATCTTTCCATGCCTCATCGCCAGTATATGCCCTGTACACTCCCATGACCCTCCTCATCTTCCTCCTGTCTTGCAATGAATCCCATTTCAGCTCCTTTATCATATCTGTCACTGATTGCATTCTGCGATAATTTCCAGAAACAAATCTAGCAGCCCTTTTTTGCACCCTCTGCAACTCCTGTATTTGATACGTAAAATGAGGATCCCATACTACGAGGGTAGACTTTAAAGTAAGGTCTCCTATTTTTTTTCTCATAGAAAATGACATTTATTTACATTGATTTATACACCGTTGGAAAGGCCATGGCCTAAGCTATTTTTCAATGTAATCGCCATTTTTCTCGACGACCTTCCGCATCCGCACGATGAACTTCTGTACTCCATCCTCGTACCACCCTGCGTCCGCGTCGCGCAGCCAGTTGGTGACCTCTTCTTGAACCTCCGCGTCCGACTCGAATTTCTTCCCTCCGAGGTGTTTTTTCAGGACGGGGAACAGATGATAGTCGCTGGGGGCGACGTCCGGACTGTAGGGAGGGTGTTCCACGATTTTCCATCCAAACTTCTTGATCAGCTCGGTCGTCCGATTCGCTGTATGCGGGCGCGCGTTGTCGTGATGAAAATTGACTCCTTTGGTCAGCATTCCTGGGCGTTTGTTCTTAATGGCTCTGCGAAGCTTTTGGAGGGTTTCACAATATCTCTCAGAATTGATAGTGGTTCCTTTAGGCATGAAATCCACTAACAACAAGCCGCGACGGTCCCAAAACACAGTTGCCATCACCTTTCCGGCTGACAGTGTTGCCTTGAACTTTTTCGGTTTTGGAGACGAGCTGTGGCGCCATTGTTTGGACTGCTGCTTTGTCTCAGGTGTATAGTGATGAGCCCATGTTTCATCCCCCGTTACGAAACCATCTAAAAATTCCTCTCCTTCCTCTTCAAAACGCTGCAAAACTTCCTCCGCACATTCCACGCGCTTCCGCTTGTGGTCTTCGGTCAGCTGTTTTGGCACCCATCTTGCCGAAACTTTGTGATACAGCAACTTCTCCTTAAGGATAACTCGAATTGCGTCCTTGCTGCACACTCCTCCAAGCTTCTCTTCCAATTCCTTAACAGTAGCACGACGGTTTTTGAGCATTTCTGCCTCCACAGCTTGGACGATCTCGTCTGAGAGCGACGGCCGGCCACTTCTCTCCTCGTCGTGAACGGTTATGCGGCCGGAAATGAACTCACGTGCCCACTTACGCACGTTCTTGATGTCCATACATTTTTCCCCATAAACTTTCACTAGCTGACGATGGATTTCGATGGGTGGCACTTTTTGTGCAGTCAAAAAGCGGATGACCGAATGAATTTCACACCTGGACGGAGAAGCGAGAGGCAGTTCCATCGCGGACGGCTGCTGAGCCAAGACTGAGCGGCCGAGCCGTGTCTTCCCCCACCAGGAATTTAGCCCGCGAGTCAGGGAACACGGCGGCGTTGCCAGATTTCGTCTAGCTCCTGATGCGGCGACGCTACACCGTTGGAGACCTTACTTTAAAGTCTACCCTCGTACACTACCATATTCGAGCAATGGTCTCACCAAAGTTTTGTAACCCAACTCCTTCACTTCTCTCGTTCATCACTCTCTCCAATAAGTTCAGAATTTTGAAACCTTTTCCTACCACCTGTCCAATGTATCCTGCCCGGTTAAGCTTGTTATCAAAAGTAATTCCAAGATATTTACATTTCAAGTCTTCTGCAAGCAATTCTTTCCCCACCTTTCATTCATAATTAACCTTCTGTTTTTTATTTGCGTATCTAATAAGCTGACTCTTCTTTGCATTTATCTTCATCCCATGTTTACCAACCCAACTAGATATCCTGTCCAGATCACCCTGCAACTGTTTACAATCCTCTTTCATTTTGATTGTTTTATATAGCATTATGTCATCTGCAAACAATCTGATTTCAGATAGTAAACAATCAACACAATTATTCATTAGAATAATGAATAGCAATGGTCCCAATACACTACCCTGCGGCACTCCCATTTTACTTCCACTTCTTATGATACTACATTTCCTACCCTAACTTTCTGTTTTCTACCTTTTAAAAATTCTTCTACCCAGCAAATCACTTTCTCATCGACTCATATAGTTTTTACCTGATTTACTACCATTTTATGGCTTACTCTGTCAAATGCCTTTGACAGATCTAGTGCTACACTATTATTCGGCCTCCCCTGTCCATTTCATCTGAAATATCTTGCATATATCCCACCAACTGAGATTCACATGAATATCCTTGCCTGAACCGATGTCGCCTGCTTGAAAACCACTCATATTCCTCACATATATTTCTGATATGGTTTTATATCAATCTTTCCATTAATTTACCTACCACTGATGTCAAATTGATTGGCCTGTAATTCTCAATTCTATTTCTCGCCCCTCCTTTATGTACCGGTACTACTATTGCACTTTTCCAGTCCTGTGGTAAGCAGCAAGTATCCTGACTCAATTTAAATAATATTTCTATATAAGGTACAATGTCACATCCGGCTATCTTTAAGATATCTGTAGTAATATTATCTACACCAGCCCCTTTATGTTTTTTCAGCTTTCTTATTTCCCTCATGATTTCCTCAGGATGAATTTCAAATTTTTTACTATCTTCATTTCTAATTGTGTTGTTAAGCTCATTCTCCGAATTAGACCCTCCCGTTTCTGATTCATTGTCCCTAATGCTTTCACTAAACCAGTCACTTAAAATCTCTGCCCTTTTCAAATCCTCCGTAACTTCTTCTCCATCCTTATCTATAAGTGTGTCTACACCCTTCCTTCCCCTCAGTTTCCTGATATAGCCATAGAAATTTCTAGATGCATCAGTCAATGGTCCTCCTGCACTGACAATGCTCTTCATAAACCCATCTTTAGCCACTTTCTTCGCTGTTATTAAGTCCTTGTTTAGTTGTTTTAAATATTCCCTACTACCCTGTTGTCTCTTAACTCTGTTATGTTCTCTTCTTACCAACCTCTTTAACCTCCTCACTTCCCTATTATAGTACATAGGTTCTCCACTTCTCTTTATTTTCTGCCTTGAAATAAATTTTTCTTCCCCCATTGTTATTATACCCTTGAACTCTTCCCACCTTGACTCTAATGTACTTGTGCCTTCTTTCCATTTGCCGAAACGTTCTCTGAAATATCTCTTCAGATTTGAAACCCGTCCCTTTTTATAATTGTACCTATTTCCCCCTTCAATTTTGGCTGCTGGTTTACTGAACCCTCTAATATCCATCATAAATGCGTCATGATCACTTATTCCTTCAGTTACTTGGTACCCTACAAGGTTTTCATCAGGCTTAATTAGAAATATATCCAAAATATTTTGTCCCCTAGTGTTTTTCTCAACCACTTGTGTAAATCCTCCTTCCCTTATTAAGATATCTGCAAATCTTTGTTCCCTTGTGTTATTTATCTTATTTCCTTCACAGTTTACACCTGATAAATTTAAATCCCCACCAATGACGATCATTCTATTTTCACCTCTGAAATCTGAGTATGAATTTAATTTCTCCCCAAGAGCCTCATCCTCTTCTGTCATTCTTCCACTGTGGTAAACAGCCAACACTGATTTTTTCTTTTTTATTACCCCAGAAATCTACCCCAAGTAACTCATGGTCTTGATCTATGTACGCCAGTGAACTGTGGTAGTTTTTGCTAACTAGTATGAAAACTCCTCCACCAATTGCTCCTTTATCTCTGCGGTACACTCTGTAACCATCAGGAAAAACCTCACTATCTAGTACTTCTTCTTTTAACCAACTCTCTACCCCAATTATTACTTGTGGTTCATGTATCTCTTATTAAGTTTACAAATTCGATTACTTTGTTTATTATACTTCTACAGTTTACCATTAATACCCTTACTACCAGCTTTACATTTTCAGAATTTATCTCCTCTTTCCCAGTTTTACCCCAGTCGGTTATGTTTCAGCCACTTCATCTATTTCTTTAACATCTGTGACTTTTCCCATCGTGAATCTGCAATCAGTATCACTTTGATAATCTATTTTTGTCCCTTCACCAGCAGCCCCTAACCTAAAAAAGGCGCAGTCCTGACCCCATCATCACTGGAAATGGGCTCCCTCACTGCTTTAGCTAAGAACTCAAAAGTACTCTCTTCCCCCTTCTATTAAGGTGTAGGCCATGCCTAGTGAAACCCCACCTTTCAATCATGTTCACAGGCACAACCCCCAACACAGAACTAATGCCTTTCTCAAGTAGCACTTCCGTTTCCACATTAACTTGCCTCACAGCATAGTTCAATTGTGGCCGGTCATGGCGCCTTAGGACCTGTATGAGTTCCACCCTGGTATGCTGTGCCACCTTCACCACGTTCCTCAGGTCACTCTCTATACTATAACTCGCGTTTCTATCAATACTATTTCCCGCATCTCCCACTATCATTACTCTATCGTCCTTAGTGAAACTCCTACAATGTGAACCTACATCAACAATCCCACATTTTCCTGAGTGATTGTCTCTACTGACCTTCCTGTGCAGGAATCATCTTTGCTACTGGCCCTCCCTTATTTAAATTCAAATGCTACTTTTTCCTTTGATTGAGGCAGGAGCACTCTCCCTCACTGTTGCCAACATAGATAGCCTCATGAAAATCTTAATATCTCTTTCTTACATATGTACTTAATCAAAGCATGAATTTCTTTCTCCTCCATTTGGATTATATTAACACCTCATTCAGTGCCTGTAACAAAACTATGGTTCATTCTCGGATGTTGTTATATTGGACAATATTCTATAAGTGACCGGAGAATTATTGTTTTGCTAGGTTGTAAGATCGTCTGCCTGGGCAGGCTATCAACTTATGGTATGGCCCTCATAGGACCAGTGTCTTGTTTGGCCAGTGTAAGTTGCATCACATTTCTGCGTGTGAACTCAAAAATCCCAGATTTGTGGAATTTGATTGTATTTATTTATTTGCATACTGTATTATTTCTTCTTAAAGCAATTTTGGTTCCTTGTTTCTTAAATTTGTTTAAAATTGCATGCCTGTCTGGGTACATTATGGAACACAGTTTCTTTATATTGTTTTCACTGTTATTGGGACTTTATCTGGAGCAGTTTTTGTCGTGTGCTTGTTTGATGATTCCTGAGAAGATGAAGTGTGACTATGTTGTTATTAGTTTTTTTGTTTTTCCAGGTGTTTGTGTTTAGTATGTCAACTATTGGTGGGAAAAGTCTACCAACTAACGCTGGCATATAACATTTCAATAATTGAATTTTTTAGTTTATTGTTTTGTTCTAACTATAAAGTCTCTGACTGCAATTTTTTCCTTGATTCTCCAAAAAATTGTTTTCTGTATTCAAGGATGTCAACAACTGGAGAAACAATTCTGAAAACAATGAGTGATTACTGGGTCATTGGAAAGTTCTCAAATCTAAGAGAATTTTATGCAGTTATTCAACAGAAAAATGCCAACCTTATTGAAATTAATGGTAAGTTTAAACTCTAATTTGTGATATTGATTCAGAACTTATGGAACTAAGTTTTGCTATTACAACTGTCTAATCTTTATAATTAGTAGCTAACATTTTTAAGTTTAGTGTGGAAAAAAAGTCAACAAACTGAATGTATTATTGTTTCGAAAGGACTGTACAATTTAGTCTGTAGGCCCATATGAGACATAAACTGATAAAAATACGCTGGCAGAACTTAAAAAATGCAACACGCAGACGGAGTTGTTATAAATGAATGAAATTTGTCTCCAAATATCCCCATATCAAGAATATTAATGATTAAAATCAAAGTTTTACATGTATTAGTGTGAGAATTACTGGACTATGAACCTTCATCATATAAAGTGAGAATACTGAATAATGACTTGGAGAACTGGTAAAAATCCATAAGCAGGTGTAGCTAGGTTAACAAGGACCCCGGTGCAAAAAAAATATTTTACACCCTCAGGCTGGCCAGATGGGTGACCTTTTTTTTAGCTCTACCAAGTCTTGTGGGGTTTGCTGGCAGGGGGCACCGGTGCACGGCACTGCCTAGCTCTGTGTTAGCTATGCCCCTGTCAATAAGATGATTTGCTACTTCAGCTGTATGTTTCACCCTAAATGGTGTTACTTGAACTAATGCAATAATATTTTTACTGATAGGAAAAGATGAAATACAGTACAAAATAAAAAAATAATAATTAAAAATATTTTGGAAATACATATGCTTATTTAATCATTGTGCTTAATAACCTGTGAATGTTTGCTTCCTGTTAAGAGACAGTAATAATAACCTTCAACATTAATCAGTACAAGACCTTAAAGCTATAACTTACTGAATTCTTGCTTTATTATAATAGTTAGTTTGAAATAATTGATAAGCTTACCACAGGTGTTGGCAGGCCAAGTGCAGCAGCATAAAAAAATGAATATGGGAATTTTTGAGTTTAAAACCTTCTTCAGTCACAGAATATGGCCTCAATAGTGTGGTGTGTTGTTGCTTAGTGGCAGTTAACTGAATTTTACCCCCAGAAACATTACATTTACTAGTCATATTTACCCACTCAGTCTTGGCCATAAACAACCTCATCATTACAATTTGCCAACCACCCTATAACTACTAAAAGTAGTCACAGTCTTACACAATTTCTTCCAGTTCTTAAATCACTTAAGAGAATATTATGAAAGGCATATAATTTCTTTGAGTGCAACCCTAAAGTGAGATTTCTCTCCTCTAGATACTCGTTACCCTACCCCTCCCAGAACTTGCTTCAGTAGATCCCCACACTTACTCACTATTCATAAATACCAATCTCACATTAATCACTTGGTTTTTTCTGTAGGAAAAGACGATGCATTATAATTTACACCATTCAATAGATACCTGAGGGGAGAATCTCCCCATATAATTTATCAACTAAATAACAAGGAATGTCCTACTCCAGTGATAGGTCTGCTTATGAATCAATTATCTGTTGTGAGAACAAAGGCTTTCACGGCGTATCGATGATACAATGGCAAATGGTACTCGCTCAAAATCCTGATTTGCTCAAAATGCCACCACACAATATCAATAACATAAATTATTGTTTTGCCATTTGTGCTGTAATGGTTCCCTACTTCCCCTCCTTCAAACTACTTCCTTTATTCCTATTCTTTGCACCCTGCAGAAACCATCAAGTATCATAACAAATGTTTCTGTTTTGATTTTAATGTATTAATTTATATATATATATGCATTGTACTGAAGTGTGTGTATTTTGTTTTGGCCCTTTTCTTCATCTTACTTCTCTGTTACTAATTTGAATTTCACCCGCTCTGCTTCCATTTACTCTGTCAACCATCATTTAAGAAATGAGTCATTAGTTGTTCACTGCTGTCCACCCTTTGCACTTCATGTTTTACTTGTGACAAAGGGTTTATGAGTTAAATTTCAAGATTTGTCTATTTTCTTGATTTTCATGGCCATTCTGCTATCGTATTTATTTATAATATCCTCATTGATAGAAGTGCCTGTTAATAACTGCTATCAATTTGTAAATAATACAGATAGAATATCCATCACTTCTCTACGAACACACACACACACACAAAAAACCTTCCATGTTCACATTCAGTTAAATCTTTAGTCAAGTAAGAAATAAAATGAAACTCTAGTGCACCAGCTGTGATTTATTTTCTTCATCACATCATCGAGGAGTCCTGTGAATTTTTTTTTTTTTGTATTTTTGTCTCTGCAGTCAACCCTCCTGTAGTAATGAGTTTCCTTTCTCTATATTAAAAATGCGACTTACTCTGAACCCTTTAATATTAATACCCACTCTGATATTTATCACTTTAATATAAACTGTTAACTATTTTAAACATTGTATTTTCATAATTATGAGCATTAAGCCTTTTCTTTTAATAGTTTTTGTGTAAGCACACATTTAATATAACTAGGCATAGATCTTTTTTTAATTACTTACAGTTGCAGTTCGGTTTTTAAATAAAAGTGACTAATATAAATACAATTTTCAATTTCTTACAGATGAAGTGAAAAGACTATGTAATACCCAGTTAAAAAATATATTCTTCCATGACTGAAAAGTGTTTCGAGCCAAAGGATGCAACACAACCAACCTCCCTAAATTTAATATAAAAACAATTTTATCTTGTAAATATATTATTTAATAAACATTTTACAGAAAATGAACATATTGTTCCTTTTTTATTTACAATCCATCCAGTATTACAATACATGTCATGAGAAAGAAAATTTTAAACCTGGTAAAAAGGGCAGGAGTGGTTCAGTATAGAAATAAATAATTTTAATCTCCCTGAACACTGGATAGCTGTTAATGTGCAATACTCCAAATATTTATGGTCTTTCCTTGTTGCAAATATTTCCGTACAACACACACTATACTTGTTTTGAAAATAATCAATAAAAAGCTGTTCATTGGTAACCGCTAGAGGTGGGCAAAGTGACTCACTAAAAAGAGCGGTGTTCATTTGATCACTCCACGAAAAGAACTAGTTCTTTTGAACAGTTCACTGTTCACTAGCTCAGTTTTGAGACCTTTTTTTTAGGTCTCACCCCGGTTACACCCCCACTTTTCGATGAAATACCCCTCTTAAATCGACTTTGATGCAATTAGTAGTCCACAAAACCCACGTGAACAAGCTCTTCTTGATCTTCGGAATTAGCCGGCTTATGACTCACCTAGAACTACCGTTCACTTTTATTGAGCGACTGCTCACTCTTTCTTTTAAAAGAATTGCTCTAAAGAACTGATTTACTCGCGAACGACCCATCTCTAGTAACTGCATCATGTCTGGACTGATCTGGATGTTGTTGTTGTTTTTTTTTCGTATTATTCCTAATAAGGTATTTTGAGAAAGAAGAAATGGATAAGTTGTCTTGAAAATTTTGGAAAAACAGGAAGTAATGTTTTCTATGGACCAATTTGGCCTTTTTTTTTAAAAAAAATGTTTGTCATAGTCCAAATAAGGTTTTTAGAGAATGAAAAACTGGAAAAGTTGTCCAGAAAATTGGTAAATTCATGAAAAAATTAAAACTTCTTGTTTTATATGTACTATTTTTCATTTTTTTTTTAAATGTTCATAATAGTATGAATAAGGTTTTTAGAGAAAGAAAAATTGAAAAAGTTGCTTGGAAATTTTTGTAAAACAAAGTGCTTTTTTCTATGTACCAATTTGTCTGTTTTTTTTTTTTTTTTTTTTTTTTGATGTTCATAATAGTCCAAATAACATTTTTAGGAAAAGAAAACTTGGAAAAGTTTCTGAGAAGATTGGAAAACTTGGGAAAAAACTGAAAGTGCTTTTTCTATTTGATTTTTGTATGAACTTCAGACCTTAACACATGCTTCAAACAATGCATATGCATAATTTTGTTTTGTTCCTTATGCTCCCAGGATGGAAACAACCCAGACATTTTCTATTGAAAGAAAAAAAAAAGAACTGGAAGGTCTGGAGAAAATTCTGTAAAAAATAAAATTATCTTCCTTTGTCTTGTTTCATGAACAAATGCATTTATTCCATTGATATTAACTGAGGACATGTGCTTGATTATATCAAACAAGGTATTGCCTCAATTAGACATGATAGCACCCAATAATCTGATGCATGACACATTTAATCCAAAGTTGAAACATGAAAAAGAATATGATTGTGATGCATTGAGAGAGTCAGTTCGAACGAATGTTCCACTGTTGAATCGGCAACAAAAACATGTGCACGACACTCTCATAAAAGTTGTGGATGATGGAACTAGATGGATTTTGTTCTTGGACACAGCTGGTTGAGCTCTTTGATTTTGGCAATGTTTGACTTGCACTTGCTTCATCAGAAATTGCAGCTATGTTGTTAGAAGGTGGTCAAACAGCTCATTCAGAATTCAAATTGCTGTTGAATATGCAAATCAATGAAACTCCAGCATGCAACCTTTCGAAGAACTGTGTGATGGTCAAAGTTCTGCAACATTGCAAATTGATCATTTGGGATGACTGTATGATGGCACATGAAAAGTCTCTGGAGACATAAGACCAAACAATGCAAGATCTATGAACACTCAAAATCAGTTTCGCCAGTGCAATGACAAAATGTAAATAAAAAGCTATGAGATTTATTTAATGGAAGAAAATAAATCATTTGCTTGATATGAAATTCTGACTTAAATTTTGGAACAAAACCTTTCTTGCTTTTCAATATGTTGTTATAGTTCATGTGATTTACTTTTGATTTAAAGAAAGGTAAGAAAAGGTTACATTCTATATCTGAATTTAGTTACTTGAGAGAGATTACCAAATCGCATTTTTATAGGTTATCCAGCCTGTTACCGTGAGGATCCTTCCATATAGTGGGTTTTAGCATGTTCGATTTGAAGGCCAGTTTTAGTTGAAATTTCATGGAGTTTTTCTAGGGAGTGGATTGCCTTTTTGCTTTTCTTCAAACTCAATTTTGCCACCCAGGGCAAGTGCCCCTGTTTGCCTCCCCCTTCCTTAGATCTGTCACTGCTTTTTTCTCCCAGGTTTTGATTACTTTTTCCAGAACAAGATTTAACAAAAGTAGTCCATTTCCTTATTGAACTTCTGTTTTGATTTCAAAAGGTTCAGATACTTCGTCTAAGAACCTAACTTTCAAGATAGTATCTGTTAATATGTCTGATTAATTCTCTAGTTTTACTGTCTACTTTGGATATTAGGGGATTCAGTAAACCAGTGGCCAAAATAGAATGGGAAAAAAGGTAAAATTATAAAAAAGGCACAGAGTTTAGAATTGAAAAGATATTTCACGGATAGGTTCAGCAAATGGAAGGATGCCACAAGTACAGTGGAGGCGAAATGGGAAGAGTTTAAGGAGATGATAAAAAAGGGTGAGAAAATGTTTATTGCAAAGCAGAAAATAAAGATGAGTACAGAACCTACATACTACAATAGGGAGGTTAGAAAGTTAAAGAGGCTATTGAAATGGGAACACAACAGAGTTAAGATACAGGAAGGCAGTAGGGAATACTTAAAACAAAAACTAAACAAGCAATTAATAAGAGCAAAGAGAGAAGCAAAGGATGGGTTTATGAGGAATATTACTGATGCAGCAGGACCAATGAACGATGCATCTCAAAATTTCTATGACTATATTAGAAAACTGAGGGGAACGGAAGGTATTCAGTCTATTGTAGATAACCAGTGTTGAAGTCACTGAGTATTCTAAAATTGCAGAGATATTGATTGACTGGTTTAGTGAGACAACTAGGGACTGTCATCCTGTGATGGGAGGGAATGAATTGGAGAAGAGTCTCCCTGAAGTATAAATGAGGAAACTACAAAATTTGAAATAAATTCTCAAGAAATTATGAAGGAACTCATAAAGCTAAAAAAATGTAAAGGGGCTGGTGTAGATATATTACTACAGATTTATTAAAGATTGTGGGATACGATATTGTACCTTACCTTGAAATTTTATTTAAAATGAGTTTGGAGTCTCGCTACTTACCAGAGGATTAGAAAAGAGCGATAGTAGTACCAGTTCATAAAGGAGGGGTTACAAATAGGGTTGAGAATTACAGACCAAATCAGTGATAGGCAATATGCTGGAGAGATTGGTATAATAATAATAATACAACTATATCAGAAATGTTTGTGAGGAAAGAAACTGGTTTTGAGATGGGTTTAGGCAAGGATATTCATATAAATATCAGATGGTGGGTTATATGCAAGATATTTCATATGAATTGGACATGGGAAGCCAAGTTTATAGTGTAGCACTAGATCTTTCTAAGGCATTTGACAGAGTGAGCCATAAAATGGATTTAAACAAACTGAGATCTACTGGATTGGATGAAAAAGTTGCTTGCGGGGTAGAGGAATTCTTAAAAGCCATAAAGCTAATGGTTAAAGAGGGGAATACATTATCAAAAGAGGTGGAAGTAAATATGGGAGTGCCACAGGGTAGTGTATTGGGACTGTTGCTGTTCATTATTCTAATGAACGATTGTGTTGATGGTTTATGGTCAGAGTCTAGGTATTTTGCAGGTGATGTAATGGTTTACAATAGGATCAAAACAGTTGAAGACTGTGAACAGCTGCAGCGTGACCTGAATAGAATATGTCAGCATGGAATGAAGATAAATGCCAAGAAGAGTCAGCTTATTAGGTTCACAGATAAAAAAACTAAAAGTTAATTGTGATTATAGGGTGGAGTCAGAATTGCTTGTTTAAAGCTTGAAGTGTAAATATCTTGGCATATTGTTTGACAGCACTCAATTGGGCAGATGATAGCAAAAGGTTACAAAATTCATTATTTACTGCAGAGAATGATGAGAGGATGTACCAGAGAAGTTAGGGAGTTGAGGTACAAAACTTTGGTCAGACCATTGGTTGAATATGGTGGTGTAGTTTTGAACCCCCATTTTGGTAATCAAATACAGGAGTTGGAAGGTGTGCAAAGAAGAGCAGCTAGATTTGTTTGTAGAAATTATTGCAGTACCCAGTCATTAACTGATATGATAAAGGAGCTGAATTGGTGCTCATTGGAGGAAAGGAAGAGGGCGCTGGGAATGTACAGGGCATATGTTGATGATGGGGCTTGGAGGGATATTGGTCAAAGAACTAGGAATAGTGCATAGAAGGGAAAAGGGCGACCATGACAATAAGCTTGTGCTCGATTTCATGGATAAGGATGTGAGAAAATTTTCTTTTATTGGTAAGGGTGTCAGGTATTGGAACAAGTTGCCACATGAAGTGATGAATAATTTACCAAAAACGCTTAAGGGTTTTAAAATTAAAATTGGAAAAGTAAATGGGGAATGAATTTAACATTCCAATTATAAGAGGAAATTTTAATATATATATTATACAAATAGGGGTAATCAGATGACATGGGGAATTGCCACCGGAGCGTTAGCTCCATCGCAATTAAATTAATAATAATAATTGTATGTTAAAATGTGTTTGTCTGTCAATAGAGTTATAAGCCTTTTTGAAGTCTACAAAGGTGATCACTGTTTGTCTGTTTAGAATACTGGAATAAACTTTTGCAAAGTGTCAGGTATGAGAATTTTGACCACATACTTTGGGGCTTTGATCTTCCATGTATCCAGTGAGGCCTCATATCACTACGCAAGCCAAATATCCCAAACATTACTCCCGGGTCACACATAACTCAGCACCCAACATGAGAGTGAAGAATTAAATTTAATGTAATATTTCCAGAAACATTGGTTCACTGGTTGTGAAACAGGGAATAAATATACTAATTTGAATAAGAATAGTGAAAGTTGAAGGATGGGGAGCTATGGCAAACAAAGAAAAAGATGAACACAAATACACAATATTTTTGGTAACTCCTTTATCACCTGAAAATGTGGGAAAGCCTAGCATAGACGCCTTAAGTGGAAAGTTCTCCATGCATGTTTCTTTTCTTACTACTTTTTACTATTTTTCCTTTCTATCATCTTTTGAACCAGGTACCCAGTCAAAACAGACATCTTCAGTTTAATTTTTCCCATTGATCCCACATCCTGCTCCTTTTGTCTATTATCCCAATCAACATCTCAAGCAGTGTTGCAAATTGAAAAAAAAATAATAATTTCAGAGTTTTGAAAAAAAAATGAAAAAAGAAACCTGGCACTGTTGTTTTTTCTGAAAAACAATATATTTGATAAATTATAGTTTTATTTATGGAACTTAAGTTTTACACGTGTTTTAATTCTTACTGAATCATATAATGTCTTACATAATTATTGACAAATGTATCTATGTAGGAAACAAAATTTTATTCATCCTCTATGTCAGTACCACATTCAATTCAGCACTACCAACACTAGATCGATCGGTGTCGGAATTTTCTGTTTCTTCTTCTGTCTCCTCTAGATCCATTACTTCAGAAATAGTTACATTTTCTTTTCTTGGTTGTTTTTGTTTTGTATACAAAAGATTTTGAGATTGCAATTTTAAATTTTGATCAATGTAGTCCCTCACAATTTTGCTAGCTCTGTAATTTGTCAGTATATTCTTTTTTTTGAATGAACATCACTGTGCAAGTACTAAATGTTCTCTCAACTGCTGTCGATGTAGTTGGAAGGGCTAGAACTCTGATGGCTACTTTAGATACGGCAGTCGACTTGCAAAGCAATAGGAGTAAGTTTGTTCACTGAATTTAAAAAAAATATTAGAAAAAAAACTTCATTTGCAACAATAATTATTGAAGAATACTTTATTTCTAAGTCTTTAAAATCCCAAAAATATGTTTCATAAACTGTCAATTTCATCACAGCTGCTGTAACTATTAGTTTTTTTTTTTACCATACATTGCCTTTGTTGACATTGAATTTAACATATCTTATGTAACAGGAAAATTGTAACAATATGTTGTTTTATTGTACATTCTCTTATGTATCCTGACGCTCCAAATGTTAAACTGAAGCTTCTGAGATTTCATGTATCGATTAAGCGCACTCTATTTTATTCTCGGAAAGCCGTGACAATGAGACTGTCACTGTGCCATCGTGCATAAAGACTGCGCCGATAGTTCCATATTATGGTCTTTTAAGTTTGAATTTAAATCTTATTATCATAAAAAATATGAGCTTTATTTCTTTTCAATCGTTGCCAATGGTTGCAAGGAGACGATTCATAAATACTGACAATTTGATGACTCAATATCACTATACGCTGAGAGTTTAACAAGTACACGAATAAAAGGAAAGCACAATAAGCAATAAAAAGAGGCAAAAAATCATAGATATTTTTAAAAATTCTAATTTTAAAAAAGATCCGTAGATCTATGGATAAATCCGTAGGGCTGGCAGCACTGATTCAAAAAGCGAGTATCAAACCAAACAACGGGGAACAGGTATTCCTTATTGCGCAACCTAGTCTCTTCGGGAAGTCCCCATTCCTAAAAGAAAACTTCAGTCAAAGTTGCCTGCACCAGAAAAATATAGTTAATTTAAAAATTAAGATAAGTACTTAGTATAAACTCTAAAACAGTCATATTAAACGATAAATGCCTTACAAATTTGAGATTTATTAGTTATAAAAAAAAGTCTCTCAGAAAAGTGTTTTTTTCCAAGTCAGAAAAAATAAGGTTTGGTGTTTTTTTGCAACACTAATCTCACATAACATACTCAAAAAAATTTCTGGTTGCTGTCCTCGGCTTCATAAAGATCTCCATGCCTTGAATATCCAATAATTTTTAGCTGCCACTCAGTCACTCTAACAGCAACATACTCAGGAAATGTATCAGGCAGCACTCTGCACAAAACATAGGTAAGTATTATTTCTAAAATATGTTTTTTGTCATGTGTGATTTTTCTCTCCCTTCATACCTAACTGAAATCAATAAATGAGGTATCATTTTAGATTAAGGTAACATCACATCCTAATAAAACCACTTTGCAGAATTCAGCCCATAAAGGGCAAAAGTATCATAATAACTGGAATCGATAGATATATTATCATTCTTAAGGTCTTCACTTTGGTAAGATCTTAATTTAAGAAAGGAATTTTTCAAATATGACCCTTACAAGACAAAAGTATCATTACTTTTCATCAAACACTTTTTTTTTTTCTTTCATGAGCCATTAATCTGCCTTGATACCTAACAAAAATCAATAAATGAGGTATTATTTTAAAGATTAAGGTCTCCACTTTGGTAATATATCTAAAAAGGATTTTTTTTTTTTACATTCGTCTGTTACAGGTATGGTCATGAGTATGAGACAATTCAGAGCCAAGCTTCACTCATGATGAGAACAATAGATCACGTTACAGTATACAGGGCCGGCGTTAGGGAGGGGTAAGCGGGTCAAATGTACCCTGGCCCGCCGGCTGATGGGGGGCCCCAGGCCTTGAAGCCAAGAATCCGCCCATTGCACACCCAGCCTGTTAGTAGAGCTACAAAAAAAATAAAAAGGTCGCCCATTTACCCCGGGCCCGAAATTCCTAGCGCCGGCCCTGCAGTTATATAGCAATACTACATATCACAGGGATATGCTGTGTGTTTTCTTTAGCTTAGTTGTATTCAGGTGAGGTCTGTGACAATTGGGCATCTGGGGAGAGATAGCTTCAGGTTTTTACATCAATAGCATGTTCACTTAAGATAGGCAACTCAAGGTCACTCTTTTCTATCCCCACTACGCTGCCCTTCATGTGACGGGGAAAGAGCTGCCGCACATGCGCAAACGTCTTCATATCGTATGTAGTCCACTATTTTGTATCTAATGTGATGTTTTCTTTGCTAAAATCGAGCGTTTTAATTACTTGTCATGAGCGAAATGAACGAATCGTATGTCGTGGAAATTACATTTTTATCAACAACAATAAGGATAAAAATTATTTACGTGAGACCAATGAATACAATTAATTGTTTCCAGTCAAATTTTCCGTTACAAAAAATGTGAGAGATATTTAAAAAATTAAATCAAATTTATAAAGCGTTCCCAAGTGAAAGTTAAGAATCGAAACGCGTTGTATAAATTTAGAAGTGAAAGTGACTGGCAGCAGTAAGTTTTTATTTACAGAAATCATTGTTAAAAATAATCATCGCCTTTCAGACAGGCGTTGCATAGTAGCAGTTCAGAGCAAAGAAGGTATTAGTAGAGGGTTCTTGATAGCATACATCAGGTGAAATCAGAAAGATATTACTACATTTGAGCTGGCTGTGAGACTTTAGCTTAGTGGTGAAGTTGATGCATAAACCTTCAGTTTGAGCTATGACCGTGGATAACTTAAGTAGTTAGCTTTGCAAATATAACTTGGTCGCCACTTAGCTTCTTAAACCCCAAACTAAGGAAAGGTGGTTAAAAATAATAGTTCACAAGTCTATTGCTGTTATACATACAAGGGAGTATCCAGGATCAGAACTAGAGGGGGCAAGATTTGAACTGGGGGGGGGGAGGGGCAATTCATATTGGTTTCGAGGAAGTGGGGTGGGGGATTGAAGCATGACGGAAACTCAAACCGATTCAGGAAACTATTTTTATTATTGATTAATATAGTGACCGAACCACTTAATCTAAGAACCTACTTACACCTAGTTACTTAAGTAAACGTTAATCTTCTCAGATTCTCAGGTTTGTCAATAACTCATGGGGTTCTTTTAGAAAATTTCGATGCACACTCATCAGGCATAATCCAGTCAATCTTCCTCTACCAAAGTGCTCCCGAGCCAGTTCTTCACTCGTCGAAGCGTACTGAAGGTAACTTAATTTTGCTTCTAGGGGGATTGGGCAGCAGCAGCCCCCCTCTCCCCCTCACTGGATACATCCATGTATACATACATTATATTCTTGAAAATTTTGCAAAGTCACAAACTGAAATGACATCAGACAAATTCTCTGAAGATAAAATCGCAAGTACGATTAACCGGTTCGAGCCAGACCACACCCCATAATTCAAAGTACAACTATTGAATTTGTGAAAGCAAATAAAAGTTCAACACACGCTTCTCCACATCAAATTGTCCTTCAAGGACTGACACTTAGGTTATCCCGATGCACCACATCGAAAAAATACTTTTTCAAAGATACATAGTGATGCCATAAATGTACTTGGTCGACTGAGGGAGCCTACATTGTGCCAACCTGGTAGCGCTCGAGATGAAACTTGCTAACCGACTGTGGGAGTAACCGACTGCCCGAATCTACATCATGACACAAAGCAACATAGTTCTAACTGAAATTGGCTGGCTGAATGAGGGAGGATGAGGAAAATTCTGGGCTAATATTTATACTAACGGACCATGGGAATGCCAGACACTTCCGCGTTCACATGAGAATATGCTGCAAAACTGATCAGATTTGCATCTCATGCCCGAAGGCTTGCACCAGACATCTTGACCTTGAAAGTTAAAAATGTTCCTATTATTCTGAAATTTTGAGAATTGCTAGATATTGTAAAAAGTGTCAACTTTAATACTTGCATCATGAGAAAAACTTTTTGATGCGATTACCAAGACCTGCTAATAACTTTCGTAATGTTGCAGTTATTAAATTGAAATAAATTTTATCTTACTTCCAAAGTGTTGCTCTTTCGTTTACCATCATGCAAAGCATGTTTACTTTTATCAAAATGATGAAATAAAATCGTAATCCAAAAACAGAAGCTAACTAATTCATATTTCAAAAGTTATCGACCTGAAAGTAGCTTCAATCAAATCTACATATTTAATAATGGTTACTGTGAGAACTTAAAGTCTCTAACTTTTTTCCTCGATTTATCACGAATTTTCACAATATTAAATGCTGAAGAATGATACAACAGAAAATACCATCTCAAAAACTGCAAAGATCTGCTTTCTAGCTTGAATTGACATAGAAACTGACTATAGAATTGATATGCAATACTATTCAATATAACTCGTGGTTCTAAGAGTAAATTTTGACATGCAGTTACAAAATTTATGACACCTGACACAGTGCTTCTTTGAACCAACCGTAAACCACCAAACTCACTTTTTATCATATTTTATTCATGAAATTTTTGCAAGGTCAGTGTTTTGTTATACAATTGCTATATAAAAATTTTATTCACGAAATTTTTGCACATGTCATCTATAATCTTCCCTACCCAAATTCAGTATATACAACTCATACAGGGATATTGCTCCCATAGGGCTAGGTGGTGCAGTGCACCCGGGCCCTCACGCCCCAAGCAGGGGGGCCCCCAAGTGCAGCCCAGAGGGTCCTCAGGCCTTCAGGGCAAATGGGCGATCTTTTTTTTTCCAGCTCTGAGGGTCTTGTGAACCGTGAACCTAGATATGCTACTCCTGAAGGGGCCCCCAAGCTCTGCTCAGGGGGCCTCTACCAGCAACTTGGCAGAGCTAAAAAAAAAAAGTCACCCATCTGGCCTGAGGGCCCAAAATAATTTTATTTTGCACTGGGACCCTTGTTGACCTAGCTACGGCACTGAACTCGTACTAAATATATGATTATCTTTGTTTTTTGGATGTTACTTTGCATCATGTGATTCACATACAGCACATATCAGCTACATCCCTGATTTTCAAGTCCTCAAGTTTTGCTTACATTTCCAGCTTTCCCTCAAATCATCTGTGCCATCTATCCCTTTGCCACCCCATGGAGAGACATCGAATGTCAGTGATAAATCTTTTCTCTGTCTCTAAATAAAAAAAATAACTGTGGCATACTGCAGCAATTGTTCTTGCTTAGGCTCTTCATTAAATCATATATTATTTACAGATGAGTTGTTATTGCCATCGGCTTAGATAAGTTTAGCTTTTTCGGACCCTCTTTGAATTAAAATTGAGCAGTAACAATTGGAGCTGTCGGGCTTATAGGTTTTTGGTTTCACTGCTTCTAAAAATCACTCCATAGATTATGCCGCACCTGTTCCTTCATGAAAGTCCTGTTTGCTGTTACCAATCCTGTCCCATTTTTAATTATTTCACTGTAAACAAGCAGTGAAACTGTAATTTTGATATAATAATAGTGACAATAGTAAAATTAGCATTGTTTGCTTCAGCAATTGCCTACAAACTAAATGGCTGCCATTAAAATTTCACTAAAACAGAGGATTGTTCATCTAAGCTACATGTCCAGAACAGGGGCGTAGCTATTATGGGGCTAAGCGGTGCAGTGCACCGGGGCCCCTATGCTCAGGAGGCCCCCAAGTGCCCCCCAAGCTTCTGGCAAACTGGCGACTTCTTTTTTTTTTTTTTTTTTTTTTAGCCTTGCCGTTGTTTAAGGGGGCCCCTGAGACATACCCACCCCCCTCACTGCTCAAGCACAACTCAGGGGCCCCCAGCCTCAGCTCAGGGGACCTCTACCAGCAACACAAAGCAAAAAAAGGTCGCCCTTCTGGACTGAGGGCCCAAAATAAATTTTTTAGCATTGGGGCCCTTGTTGATCTAGGAAGGCCTTCTCCCTTCTGGGACTCTGTAATAAGCGAGGCGTTGGAAATCCGGCTTAATGACAACAACATAAATAGGGACGGCGGGCTCTTTCTGAGCAAAGCCTGGAAACCTATCATTAGTGATCTCCAACGAGAGTGTAGCAGATCCTCACAAGCAAATGACACCAGTCGGGCGCCACAGCGGACCGCAGATTAAGCCAGTGGTAACGACCAATCAGATGTGGACACAGCAGCATCTCGGACCGCCAGCATTCTCGAATAATTATTTCATCTCTGGCTGCAGAGTCAATGAGTGAGCATTTAGAAATAACACCATAATTTGTACTTTCAATAGTCGACGATGGTGGTATGTCTGATATACCCTATTCTGTAATATTTTGAACTGCAGTCAACGTTCCAGCCATAGCTAAATCATCTCGCACATACATGCTGCTGTTTATCATCACGAGTGTCGTCTAAAGAACTTCTATTAACTATGTTTTCTTCCATCGCGTATAGAACTAGTTCTGGTGACGACGATTAAGACGACTTCTCAACTCTAAAACATTTTGCAAACAGTTCTGAAGCCTACCCAGTTTCTCTTTGGTTTTGTTTTCTTTTCTTTTCTTTTTAAGTATTGTGCGCCAAATTTTGTTAAGGTAGCGACATGTCTTCTGCAATCACCTAAGGCAGGGATGGCGAACCAATGGCACGCGTGCCAATGATGGCACGCGACCAAATAATTTGAGCACAGCGTTAATTAAGTAGGTACCTAATAGATATAAGTAATTTATTTTCTTGTCTACATAATTTAAGAACATTGTAACAAAGTTCACAGAGAAAAAAATCACCACTGTCGCAAAGACTACAGATTGCGCAAAAGATGTAGATTTCGAGCGAATTTAATGACCGAACGGACTGAGGCGGCGCAGCGGCAGGAGTGGCGCTGACGTCTCTTTGTCAAAAAACCCAACCAGAATTCATTGTATGTGCAATTACGGAGAGAAATAAACAATCGACGCCTTGATTAAGTATGTTTGCAAGGATTGTCGTACAAGTGCCGGAAGTTTTTCGGCTGCAAATCTTATTGCTCGGAATGGTAAACCTTTACGTGGTATAATTGTTTGAAAGAAGTTTGTTTAACTTTGAAAATAAAGATAATTCAACATATCAAAGATTGTCGTTTATTCAGAAACTCACTAAAATATAGAATACTAAAACTGGTGGAAAATGTAATAGAACACCCTACAACTGACATAAAGTCACCTCCTTTTATATCGTTGTGTCTTGACGATTGCACTGATGTAAATAAATCTGTTCCTTTAGTTATTTTTGCTCGATATTGTGCACTAAACGAATTCCAGGAAGAATTAATTGCGATAAAATCGTTACTAACCACTACTACGGATACAAATATAATTTCAAAATTAATGTTTTTTACTGACATGTGCTAGCATTTCAGTAAGTTGAATATGAAGCTTCAAGGCGCAAACAAAACAATTATGATTATGATAGATCTCATTTGCACTTTTGAGGCAAGTTTTCTATAACGATTTTATTTCCAATAATTACTAGTATTTCCCAAACTTAAAGAAAAAAAATCACCAGAGATTTGGATCTACAAGAAAAACCAGGCCAATTAAAACTCACTGAAGAGCTATCTTCAGTAATTAATTCTTCAATCGAAAAAATTTTCATCGAGATTTTCTCAGTTCAAAGAATTATCGGAAAAAGTTTATTATGTCACCTGATGAACTGAACTTGTCTTAATTTGTCTGGTTGGAAATTGAAGAAATGGAAAAGCATCTGACGGAGTCCCAGTGCAGTTCAGTATGGTCTCAAAAATTCATCGAAATGAGGAAGCAGTTGCTATCAAATTAACTAGCAGGAATATGTCAAACAATAGGAGTAAAAATGCCAATACCATAATTATGGAAACTTGGAATTCAATTCCAGTCACTTAAGAAGCTGCCGTTTGCTGTCTTAACAATATTTTATCTGCCTATACCCGAGAGTCATTATTTTCAGAAATGAATAACATTAAAGCCTCACTTCGAAACCGTTTGTCAGATGATTCCACTTCAACATGCATTCTGCTAAAAGTAACAAAGTACGAATATAATTTAAGTTATTTGGCATCTAATTTGCAACGACAGTAGTCGTACTAATTTCGTCTACTTAAATAAACACAAAATTGTTGATGTTATTAATACTAGGTATGTAAACTGTATATTTCTGGATGCAGATATAAACTTTTATCTCTTTTCCCATTAATCACTACGTCATGATTGTTTGATGGCACATCATGGCTTCATTCAACATTTCTTTAGAAAAACGTGGCACGTATATCAGTAAAGGTTCGCCATCCCTGACCTAAGGTCTAACATATTAGAAATAGGTTGACTATCACCCTATGAACATGCACCCGATGTGAATGAACTCCAAGACTAAGCCCAATAGGTACGAAACAGGTGCGGGAGGCGCGGCACCGGAGAGTGCTAATTATGGGACAAGTTGTGATTTTCTTGATTTGCTTACTCGAGTTGACTTGATTCTATGACAACACACGACTATGCATTAAGCTGAAGCTGTTACGTTTATATATTCTTCTGAATGTTTAGTATGTTAAAATATATGAACAGCAAGCTAGGTTATTATAGAATTTATTTTTCATTTTTTTGCGCAGACTATCTATCGCTGCATTTTCGGCGCCCGGTACGGCAGCATCAGTCGCACAGCCCTAGGGCTGCCTCTGGGTCCAGTAACCCTGCTGTCAAAAAAAAGCCTCCTTAAATTTTTATCGTTGATTACTGTTTTATATATATATATATATATATAAAAATGAACAACCAGCTAAAATTTTTAAAGAATTCAGGAGTAAAATATCAATCCACATAACTATCAAGGGGCTATAATAAAAGTACAGAATCATGAGACAGGCATCAATTAAAAAGGGTGAGAGACAAGGTTGTAGTCCATAACCATTAATACTCGTATATAGAGAAAGGAATAAGGAAAATAAAAGAAAAAAATCGATGTAGTATAAATGTTCAAGGAGAAAAAAGTCAGTATGCTACAATTTTCTGATGTATTTGTCCTGTTATCAGAATAGATTGAGGACTTCGAGAAGTTACTGAAGTCATGAATAAATTACTGAAGGAAAATTTTGGAATAAACATAAATCAAAGCAAGGTAAAACTGATAAAATGTAGTAGAAATATTAGCAATAATAGTAGATTAAATATAAAAATAGGATTGGATGCCATAGAAGAAGTAAATAAATTCTGCCACTTAGGAAGTAAAATTACAACTGATGGACAAAGCGAGAATGATGTTAAAAGCAAAATAGCACCATGAAAAAAAAGAAATCTTTTAATGACAAATAGTGATCTAAGACTCAGAAAGAACTTTCACAGCACTTTATGTTGGTGAAACATGGACTTCAAGGAATACCAGAAACAAGGAAAACTGAAGCATTTGAAATGTGGTGCTATAGAATGATGCTGAAAATTAAGAGGATAGATGCAGTACAAACCAAACATGTTTTGAAAATGATGGGTGAGGAAAAAAGCTTAATGAAGAGAGAGAATGGCGAGTCACATTTTAAGATGTGGAATGTGCTAGTGAGAGAACATTCGAAGATGAGAACTGTAGAGGTTGACAAAGATTACAATATATGAAGCGGGCAATTAAAGATGTAGGTTGTAAGGGGTCCGTTGAGATGAAGAGGTTAGCACAAGATAGGAAAGGATGAAGGATTGCATCAAACCAGTTGAGAGACTGGCGATAGCAAAAACATGACAACCGAACTAAGAGTACATTCATGGGCTGGGAGGTTAAACCTTTACAACACCACAAACACCAAGCTCAGATAGAGATAAAAAGGCCACTCTGACACTGGTTTAAGAACTTTTATATTGAGTCGACTCACTGATCGAAGACGCAGTTCTGCCCTGGAAGAAGACCCCAGAATGAGGGTCGAAACGTCGGCTACGATGAACATGACGCGGCGCCACCCGGACAGCCAAGAATCAACTGACTCTGGCCGCGGAAGCCTACGATTACAACTTTTATATTATTATTTTAACAAACATTGCTGTGACTCCCAAATTCTGATCAAATTCGGGGTAGTATAAAATAAAAAACTATAGGAGTTGTAGTATAAAATGAATAGTCATTGAAGTTGTATTTTAAAATGAGCTATAATATAGCTATTGAATAACCTTTTTCATGTAGCACTTCTGCACTAAACATCCCTTTTCTGCATCTGCTGACAAGCAGATGATGTCAATTTGTGAAAATTATCTAAAAATTATTGTTTATATGGAAATGAAAAATAAAATACAGCCACACTCATTAAAGTTGACGGCAGGACAGAAGTGAAAATTTTTTGGACTATTCCCTTACTCATTAAAATAACAGTTGGACAGCTGGGACAGGATAGCACCATGTTCTACACAAGTTATATTTCCATATTAATATCGCCTCACAGCATGTCTTCCTACTCCATTGTTGCCTTTGTTTCTCGCTTTATGCCCCATCAACATCATTAGAGGTGGGAACGGACCGGGGACTAGGCATGGGAAAGAGTTTGGTTCTGACCTTATAAAGGAACCATCCCGGCATTCATCTGGAATGATTAGGGAAAACCGCGGAAATCACAAAACTGGATGACCAAACGGAGATTTGAAACCTACCAAATGCAAGGTCAGAATACTACTGATCACCGATTATGCTCAGACCCATTATTGTTTAAACTATTTATTGTATAATGGTGACAATGAAACTGCTGCTAAGCACTGAAAATAAGATAGGGTAGGGAAAATAACCAGTCACTCACCACAGATGAAAACAAAACAAAAAAACCACATCTTTTCGCCAACCATATGTCTTGCCTCCTACATGACCAAGTTTATTAAACGAAATATAGCAAATTGTGATGTTCCATATTTGCCTGGCCCTACTGCCATCATCTGTGACAAGTGAGGGTTATTTTCCCTAGCTTATTTTCAAACTTATTGTTGTAATATACAATCTTTTTTCCTGCCATCTGACTTAACTGCTATAATTCAATCCTCCATTTCTAATAATCCTGAGCCAATCTTTCTGTCTAAACATAATTTTACTCATTACAACCTACATGCTCTATTAGCCGCTTTCTACAGTATTCACCTTCAATTGTTCTCTATTAAATGGCAAATATCTCTTCTTTCTTCCACATCCATCATTTTGAAGAAACATTAGAGCCTCTCAGGCTCACCCTATTGAGGAGAGAAATGTGTGAACTGGGGAGGGAGATAAGGATATTTGGGTGCTGGAAACAAGTCACAGCAAATATAGGACAGAAAGGATTAAGCTGATAAGAAACTTTGGACATTGTTAAGAAAAACAGGTCTGACTGTAACATGGGTAAGTGGAGGAAGAGCCTCGTGTAGGACCACCAGGGGTCAGACAGCCTGATCAAATATTCTCAAACCTGAGATTTACGTTGGAAGGGTTTCTCCAAGGAGAATAATATAAGGTGCAGGCGATAGCATTTACAAAAATGTACATTACAGTACAGAGAATGTCTTGAAGAAGGTGAAGGAGGAACAGTTATACCAGGGAAGTCATTACAGTTGAACCCAGCTATTTTAGACAAGGAAACCTGTAGGTGGAAGCACTTGTTGGGAAAGACATTAAATCTGTCATGAGGGTTGTGTCTGTGGTACATGGAAATTCACTAGGTATGACTTACAAATAAAATTCTTTGGGTTGGTAGTTGAAGTTTTAAGGGAACCCACAACAAGTTATGATGGGGCTAGGACTGTTCCTTTATTTTAAGTTTAGAAATTACTGGTGTGGGGATAAAAGTGACTGAATACAGACGCACAGTAGGAGAAATCATAAATAGTAGAGAGACAACTGAAGCCATGGAAACAAAAGAAATGTGACAAAAAGGAGGATGAAGAACAATGTTGACAATATGCAAGATCCAGTTGTAAGACTGTGATTAGTGAACTATAGGAACAGAATGAACACAGTAATAGATTTTGCTACCTCAATAGATATTTTCAGTCCATAAATTGATATAGGGGTGGTTAAAGGAAAGAGTGCTGGGCCAGACTATGAGATTTCCCCCCAGGATTATGGAGTAAACTGCTGAGGTAAAGATGGAGTATTCCTACTGATTATCAAAGACTACCACAGTTCACTAATATCCATAGATAATAGTTATGAGTTACTTGAAGTAAGAAAGAAAAAAATAAGTGCCTTGGATGTTTGCCTTACTGGAAGAATGAGCAACCCAGATGAGGTCTTAGTGGAGGAACTAAATTCAGAAGTAGGTGTAGATTAGTTATTATTGATAGGGACCGAAATTTACCAGGTGTGGACTGAGAAGACAAAAAAAATAATACAACACAAGAGCAGAGATTTGAAAATATCTTTGTGAGAAAGGAAGACCTCGGCAGTTTAGGGAGTCAAAACATGTTGGGCATCTTACTAACAAAGCTTGAGAATAATTTTGTGATTTCTCAAGTAACAGTAGGAATAAGTGATTAGAAGCAGTTCTGATGGATTGAAGATGGTTCAGTAAACCAATAAACATTATTGAATATAATTGTGGATACAATTATAAAAAAGGGCACATATTTCAGAGTGCATCAATAGGCAAGAAGTGGGAACATTTTGAGGAGATAAGAATGGGTCAGAAATATTTATTCCAAAACAAAAAATATAAGGAAGTACAGATCCTACATAGCTTGGGCTGAAACGATCAAATATAATTAAATGCTATAGTTTGTTAATACTACAGCCTTCAAAATTGAAAGTACATCTTTTATATGAAAGTGGTTTGAAAAGTTCTGAGATGGAATTGAAAGACATGACTTACCTCAGTAATTTTTTAAAAATTTTTAATGTAGTCTCACCATACACTTGGCGCAGCGATATTCCTATGCCTTGATTCCATCTCAAAAATTAGATTCCTCCAAGCCATTAAAATAACCATCAACTTCGGCTGTCAATCCTTCGTTTGAAGAGAATCTCCAACAATCGAGGAAAATTTTGAGCGTGGGGAAGAGATGGAAGTCTGAGCCAAATCAGAAGAATAAGGTGGGTGCGGCAACAATTTGTATTTTAGTTCCTACATTTTTGCCGTGGCAATGTCATATGTGTGAGTGGGCCCATTGTCTTGATGAAAAAAAAGCCTTTCTTCCTCACCAAAACTGGCTTTTTTGTGTGTATTTTGCTATAGTTGCTGGGGTACAGTGATGAACCCAAGTAACATCTATGGTTACAAACTGTTGGTTTCTCTGAAAATGGGCCAAACATTGTTCGGACATTTCCACTCTGATGCGTTACTGATCCAGAGTCGCGGCACCTTTCTAGCACATAATTTTCTCATATCCAATTCTAGATTTAAAATGTGATATTCCAATTCAGATGACATCCCTAGTGTCAGCAATGTCTCGCACTTTTAGTTTGCGATCCTCCATGACCATTTACCATTTTATGCAGTTTTGCAATAATTTATGGAGTAGTGGCAGATCTTTGCCGACCACTATGTGGAACATCATCTAAGCTGTGCCAACCAAATTTAAAATCGTTTGTCCACTTGGAAACAGTTGAATACGAAGGAGCAGTCCCCCCAGTGTTTTCTAAAAATCGGCATGAAGTTTCTTTGCTTTCATACCTTTCTTTACAAAGTACTTAATCACTGTTAATATTTCTCGATTTTCTCCATCTTTACAAATCATTATGCAAGAACAACAACAAAGAGACATCTAAACCACATATCTCTGCACAGTGCACTGTGCCCGTCATGTGTTACTCCTAAAAGATGACTTATTATATGGGAACATCATTGTGGTAGAACTGCCATCTGATGGTAATTCCGAGAACTTTTCAAACCACCCTCTTATTACCACACTTTCCCACCCCCCAATCTACACGTTATGTCTCATTTCAGATTAAATTTAATTAATAAATCTGACATTCCTCTAACTTCATGATTTAGATTCAGTTTCCATGCAGTTAAAAAAAGGAAGGAAAGAACCTAAAACTCAACATGTATCAACATGGAAGGCAGGAGGGAAGTAACGAAAGCTGATTAAAATTCTAACTTCTTCTCATAATTTCAACCATACAGGCCAGAGAACCTCTCTTTTTCTTCAACTTGTAATAAATAATCGTAATTTATGGACAACTGTTACGAATAAGTGATGAAACAATATTGGGTATAAAGTCAATAAAAACAGTATGGAACATAGAATATAAGTAATGTGCATTGAATTTTAATTTATTAACATTGAAATGAATTAAATTAGGCCACAGTTAGCGCCACTCACATGACGCATTCGACTTATTTATGTTCAATCATAAGCAAAGGCAATATTAAATGGAGAAGTTCTCCAACAGAATTGTAGAGAATTTTAATTTTCAGATTGTCGATGTCTTATCAAAACATAATCTATAACTATGTGCAATTTCACTGAAATATGTATATTGGTTTTTGCTTGATCCATGCCCAGACATACAAAAATTAACAGTTCTTCCCTCTGTATAATTAAAAACTAAGGTATTAATGTGGATAAAAAAAGTATCCTAAATGCTGACTGCTGACATAAGCTATCACTAGGTGCAGTTTAATTAAAATCCGTTTATCAGTTTTTGTGCGATGTGCAACGCCCCCCTATCATCAGCAGTGTTCATTGCAACTAGTCTCTTTTAAATAAATTTCATGTACAGACACAAATGTTCTACAATGTTACTATACAATAGATTTCGGCAAAATAACTTATTTATGCATGTAGACAAGACATGGCAAGGAATATGGATGTGCAACACATTAAGGCGCACACTTAGCGATCTTCGAAGTGTGCGTATATGAATTCCTTGCAGTCTGTCTCATTTACACACATGGATGAGAATTTACTACCAATTGTAATACAGGTTTTTCTTGTTTTGTGTTTGTTGCTACCCTCCTGCCTACATCTTTGACAAGCGTGGGGTATATTGTTCCTATTCTTCCCTATTTTTTCTGCATAAAAGCACCTTTCCATTCATTTTCATCCTAATTAGCTTTGAGAAACAAATCATCGCTATCGCAATATAAATTCAGAATTAATCTGGCTAAGACAATATGACTATAACTGGCATAGATGAAGGCCAGTATTGATCTATATATTTAAACTAGTAGTAATATAGAACGGAAAGATAAATTCCCCAATTACTCACCAAAGTTGAAGTGAAGAGGAATAACAAACTAATAGTAATGATACGGAAAGTAAAGCTTCACTCAAACGTAAATCTTCACTTACCACTTATGAAGGTGGGACAAATATATTTTACAATATTTCAGAACAAAAAGTTATTTATGTATAGAGATGAGACACATAGCAAGGACATGAGAAGTATCACATGTGGACTTCAGAACACCTTGCTATGTGCCTACTCTATGTGAATAAGGTTTTATACTGAAATGTTCTAAAATGTTTGTCTTTATGCTCATCATTGCCCTCCTTCAGTCATTTGTGGTAGTTTCCATAAACTTTCTTATCTTTATTGCTAAGAATTGTTTGTATTCTCATTATCATAACAGACAATTACTTTAGTGCACTATAACATTGTATTTGAAATTGTAGAATGTCACTACTGGATTAAGTCAACGATGTTAATTTACCAATTATAAACATGTATAATGGTGAGCAGTAATAGAATTTTTTTAACTGCAAATTTATGCCTTGTTGATATCAGCCATTAGAAGTGGGAAAGGATTGAGAGACAAGGAACAAGGAATGAATTTGGCCATGGCCATTTGAAGACATGATTCCAGCATTCACCTAGAATGATTTCGGTAAATTACAGAAAATCCCAATTTGGATGGTCGGACAGGGATATGAACTTTCACGTCCTCCCGATTTAATACAATTCTAGATTTAATGATTCAACTACTATGTTTTCATCCACAATTTAACTGCAAGAAATGTGAAATGGTACCATATTCAATACAAGTGATACTCAAACTTTTGTTTTTGAAGTGCTGTGAAATCTGTATCACATGGGTTTCAAAGAAGAGGATGTTGCAAAAACATTACTTTAACACCTTATTTATTTAATAACACACTTGGATCAATAGAGACTCATGAATAATGCTAACACAAAAACATATTACTGGTCCTTATATAAATTCTGAGTTAAGTCTAAAAAAAAAAGGGGGTGTTCAATATTCGCATGGAAACCACATTAGTCAAAGACACAAGGTCTCAGAATTCAGATTTGTATAATTTCTGAATACAAAACTTAATAGTGACAGAGTTCTAAATGTTTATGATTCTGCAATATTGTTATGCAAAAACTATGCACATCATTGATTTTTAAATCTGTATGCTTTAGTGACAAATGATTAATTCTAAGCAAAGAAAAGTATGCACTGCACAAAACTTGAGAAGTCTGAAGCATACAGTTTGTTCATGGGTTCTCCAGTGATCAATGAGAGTTTAAGTCTGGTGTATCTCACTCATCTTGAGAATGTACAAGAAAAAAACCTCAAAAATGAAACTGATGGCTAGCATCAGTTTTTAATCTAAGTTCAGTCCAAAACTTCACTGGCACTCTACATAACATATATGGTCACAGCACTTCAGTCATATACGTCTTCCTTGTCTGCAACATATCTCACAATATCAGCAGGCCTTACTAATTTCTCAGCATCTGAATCTGGAATCTCAAAGCCTAGAACACAAAAATTGGTGTAGGCATAGTAACAAGAATTTTATTTTTAGTAACACTGATAATCAGTAATCTCACTGTTGCATGGTCAAAATTGTATAAGTTAAAATACTTTAAAATTTACGTACCAAATTCATCTTCCATTGCCATTATCACTTCAACATGATCAAGTGAATCCAAACCAAGGTCATTAATAAAGTGAGAATCCAGTGTGAGCTATGGAAACACAAACACACACATTAAGAAATGTCTAATTAAAATAGACATTATTAATAATGCAGAAGAAATATGAAGTAAAGGCATCATTTAAACAATAAAAAAACCCAAACACCCTCACTTTTAAAGTTTAGCTCCGAATAACTGACAATCGTTACATTATGCATTACAACTTGCCCAATATACCACAATTGCAAAGTTGAGCATACTTGACAACTTTTTGATTCATTGGAAAGACATGGACACCATTTGCAAACATCAGCGCATTATAGAACTTTAATTAAATGTGTTTATAATGTAAAGGAAAATTGAGATACCTCCCATGTAAGAATTAGGATTTCAGTTTGTATCTTGAATGCCAGAGGCACTCAACCATATAAAATTCACTATCAAATTTGCCATGTTTATCAGGAAGAAACACAGATTTATT
>JARYHS010013631.1:96066357-96103161 GCA_031002005.1 Vandiemenella viatica
TAAACAGAATTAAATAATTTTTGTCAGTGGGCGGGATTGAACCGGCGACCTTCGGTACCGCAATTCGTGACGCTACCCGCTGCGCCATGCTGGCAGACGGTACACTGGCGTTCATGCGGCATTGCTCCCTCTCCTGAGGAAAACAGCGTCCCGCTGTTAGATTTCTTTTGGGGCACGCTGAAGTGTCCTGGATCTTGATCTTGTCGTGGGTCCTCTGTATGGCAGTTCTGGAGGGCCCCTCCTGTTTGTACTATTATCTTCCTGTCCGACTTCCTCAGTATCCAAACCGTCCTCAGAGTCCTTGAACAAGAAGCTGGTTGTGCCTAGCTGCTCGTCAGGATTGTAGTAAGGCTTCATGCGGAGGACGTGAACAATGTCCCTTCGCTTTCGTCGTTTCGAAGACGGCTCATAATCCTCGACTTCGTATGTGACGTCATGACCGGCGGCGTATGACACGATACGGACCAAAGTACCGCTTCAGTAACTTTTCTGATAGCCCAACCTTCCGGACAGGGGTAAAAATCCATACGAGATCTCCGGGGTTGTACGCACAGGTCGGTGCTTGCCGTTCATACCGTGCTGACGGTCCCTCTCCTGGGTGGCCAGTGTCGTATGCGAGCCAGCTGTCTTGCTTCTTCGACCCTGGTAATGAGCTGTTTTATATAGTCATCCTGAGTGTCGTCCGGCTGGAATGGGAACAGCGTATCCATTGTGGTCTCAGCTTCACGGCCATGGAGCAGAAAAACGGAGTGAAGCCTGTCGTATCTTGCCTTGCTGTATGATAAGCAAATGTGACCACTGGCAGTATTGTATCCCAATCCTTCTGCTCAACATCCACATACATCGACAGCATTATCGGCTAATGTCTTGTTGAAGCGTTCTGTGAGACCGTTTGTCTGAGGGTGGTATGCAGTTGTCATCCTGTGGACAACCGTCGCATCTTGACATGACCTCTGATACTAGTCTTGACTGGAATACCTTTCCACGATCGGATATTCATCACACGTGGTGCTCCATGCTTCAAAATAATGTCTTCTACTAGAAATTTTGCAACCTCTGGAGCTTCTGCAGTCGGCACAGGTTTGGTGACAGCGTAGCGCGTGAGGTAGTCGGTGCAGGACTATTATCCATCGGGTTTACCGGTTGTCGACTTCGGGAACCTCCCCAAAAGGTCGATCCCAATTCGGTGGAATGGAACTGCTGCAGGTGGAATTGGTACTAGATGACCTGGAGGTAATTGCGGCACATGTTTCCGTCGCTGGCACTCTTTACAGTGACTCACATAATGCTTGACAGATCGGTAGAGACCCTTCCAGTAATACCTGCGTCTGATTCGGTCCAGGGTCTTCACAAATCCCAGATGACCGGATATTGGAGCGTCGTGGAAATACTTGAGAATAGCTGGCTGGAGATGAGCTGGAACGACCAGAAGCCACTTGGGGCCTAGTGGATCGTAGTTGTTCTTATACAATGTCCCATCTATCAATTGAAACCCTCCTTTGGCCGGTTCTCCTTTCTCCAAGGCGTCTATGGTTCTTAATAACTCTGAATCTTCCCTCTGTTCAGCTGCAACGTCACCTAATTCAGCGAGGGCTGAAATTCCATTCATGCTGTTGTGTTCTATTAAAGGATTCCTTGAAAGGCTGTCGGCATCCTTGTGTTTGCGTCCGTTTTTGAATACCACCGTGACTTCGTACTCTTGAAGTCTAAGTGCCCATCTTGCTAGTCGACCTGATGGATCCTTCAAGCTGGTTAGCCAACATAAAGAATGGTGGTCTGTTACGACGGTGAAAGGTTTGCCGAATAAATACGGACGAAACTTGTTGATAGCCCAGACAACTGCGAGGCATTCTTTCTCGGTTGTAGAGTAGTTTATCTCGGGCTTAGAGAATACTCTTGATGCATAGGCTATCACCTTCTCAGCACCTTCCTGAATTTGCACAAGCACTGCACCGATCCCATAACCGCTGGCGTCAGTGTGAAGTTCAGTTTCTGCATTCTCGTCGTATAAGGCTAGAACTGGTGCGGAAGTTAGAGCCTCCTTAAGTGCCTGGAAAGATCTTTCTTTAGTTTCATCCCAGTAAAACTTGGCGTCTCCCTGCAAAAGTTCTTGCAGTGGACGTGCCATGTTACAGAATCCTTTTATGAAACGCCGGAAGTATGAGCACAGCCCAAGAAAGCTTCTCACATCACGAATGTGCTGAGGAGTTGGAAATTCCATGACTGCCCTTACTTTATCTGGATCAGCGCGGACGCCATCTCCGTTGACCAGGTGCCCCAGGATTTTTATCTCTCTGGCGACGAAGAGGCACTTCTTCGGATTGAGGCGGAGTCCTGCAGTCTGAACACACTTCAGCACCGTTGACAGGCGACTCAGATGTTCTTCAAATGTTTTCGAGAAAACAACAATTTCATCTAAATAACAAAGACACGTCGTCCACTTAAGGTGTCGAAGTAAGTTGTCCATCATGCGTTCGAATGTGGCCGGAGCGTTGCATAATCCGAATGGCATTACTTTGAATTCATAGAGGCCATCAGGTGTAATAAAAGCCGTCTTTTCTCTGTCAGCTTCGTCAACCTCGATTTGCCAGTAGCCTGTCTGCATGTCCATGGTTGAGAAGTATGTAGCTCCTTTCAAGCAGTCTAAGGCGTCGTCGATGCGCGGCAGTGGGTAGACATCTTTCTTTGTGATTTTGTTCAGCCGCCGATAGTCGACACAGAATCGCCACGTACCATCCTTCTTCTTTACGAGGACCACCGGAGATGACCAAGGACTCTCCGAAGGTTGAATAATGTCATTATGCAACATCTTCTCCACTTCCTCTCGAATTATTCGCCTTTCGACTGGTGACAATCGGTACGAGCGCTGGCTAATGGGCGGATGATCCCCAGTATTGATACGATGCTTTATCGTGGGCCGTTTCGTCTGACCTTTTTTTTGCTGGGGTGTGAATACACCAGAGAATTGGCGTAGTATAGCTAACACCCGGTGGTGTTGTTCCTTGGTCAGGCCGGACCCTATTGGCAGTTCCATAGTTGTTTCCTCCAGCGTGTTGTCGGTACTAGTAACAGAGCATGGATCTTCGTTAATGACGTTGAGCTCGCCCTCCTGGACTGGTTCAGCTGTCCCTATGCACATTCCCTTGGGGATAATTTGTGACTGCTCGTGACAGTTGGTGATCCAAATGTCTCCTCGACCACCGATAATGCTTATGATAGCCGCTGGTATGTAGATTTCTTTCGTGAGCCTAATAAACTTTCTACTATCGACAAGCACTTCAAGGTTGCGGTCGTCCGTGTTTTTGACTGGGACTCTTCTCATTGCGAACGGCGGGATTGTCACGTTGTCAACGGCGAATAACTTCCCAGAAGATTCTGTGTTACGTGTACCCGTCGCAACGACTTCTTCAATTTGCAGCTCAGACGTTCCACAGTCAATGACAGCTTGGGATGCCTTAAGGAAGTCCCATCCAAGGATGACATTATGACTACATTCTGTTAAAATGACAAATTCAACTGGCTGGGTCCTGTTGTTGATGGTTATTCTCGCGACACAAGCTCCAGCTGGCTGGACGTACTTTCCATTTGCGACCTTTAGCACAGTTGCCCCCGTATCACGGAACATTGTCTTCTTTAGTGTGCGACGATAATTGTCCGACAATACGGAGAAAGAAGCTCCTGAATCAACCAGCGCCCGGACAGGTTGGCCGTCGATTATAACGTTGATGAGATTTCCCGACATCTTAGTGACTGTCATCCATGGAGGATTTTCATCTGCGGCGGCCTCACCTCCGTAGATGGTCGCCTTGCTTAGTTTTCCTGCGTGCGGCGGCTAGGGGAGCGGCTGGTAGCTCTGTCCGGCGACGATGAACGGCAGCGGCGCGTCGGGGATCGACCTCGTCTAGGGTACGGCGATGGGCTTCTTCCCGTAGGTCGACCGAACTCGTCAGCGGGTGGCTGCCTGGGGTAGAACTGTTCGGATGGCGGACGTCTTGCGGCAAAATAATCGTCAAATACTCGTCTTCTCTCTCTGCAGTAGCGTATGACATGTCCAGGGCGCCCACAGTGAAAACATACTGGCGCGTTGTCTTCTGTCCTCCAGACGTCCGTTCGTCTGCGGGACGTCATAGGTGCCGGAGGATTTGGTTGTGGCCGTGTCGGCCGGTTCCTAGGCTGCCGTTTGGCAGCTGCAGCATACGTCATATCAGGGCGAGGCCATTCTTCACGTCGAGTGCGATTGGCTCGGCAGACAGGAGCTATTGTCTGAAATACCTCTTTTTCCGCCGCGTCGGCTCCTTCATGACCCACTGGGCTTACATCCATGGCCATGATCTGATGCTCACTCGGTTCAAGAGTCCCAGCTGCCATGAACTGTTGTAATTCTTCTCTCACAATTTGTCGTATGAGAGACGCAAAGTCGTGCTGGTCTTCCACAACTGCCATAGGGACTACGTTGGGAAGTCTGTCATACTTCTTTCGCCCAACCCTCCTTTGTTGCATCTCCTCAATCCGCTGGCACCACTTGATGAACTCTTCCGTCGTAGCGACGTCTTTTATCAGAAGAGCTTGGTACATGTCTTCTGCAATACCTTTCATTAGGTGCGTGATTTTGTCGGCTTCAGTCATATTCGGGTTGACTACGTTGCATAGGGCCAAAACATCCTGTATGTAAGATTGCGTCGGCTCCCCATGTCGTTGGGCCCGGTTCTTCAGTTGTTCTTCCGCCGAGCGGATTTGTCGCTGGTGGTCCCCAAACGTTTTCTTAAGTTCCGTCTGGAACATTTCCCAGTTATTCAGTTTTTCTTCGTTGTTCTCGAACCACTGCTGGGCGGTTCCGTCCAGATAGAAATAAACATTTGCCAAGCACATGGTATGATCCCACCTGTTGTACTTGGCGACTCGGTCGAACCCTTTTAGCCATTTGTTAGGATCCTGTCCAGCGTCTCCAGAGAACACCGATGGGTGTCGAATGTGCAGCTGGCTTGCCGCCATGGGTTTCCTAATGACGCGGACTTTCGGAAGGACGTACTGAGTATATCCTTTGTAGTCCGGTTCCAGTCCGTGTAGGCGGCGACTTTTACGTTGCCTAATCGGAGCCACGACGATGCAGCTGTTGCACAGGGTACCCGGCGTCTCCACCAAACTATGTCGCGTTGGAACCGGGACAGGTGTGAATTCGAAGGTTACTTGTCAATGAACACAGCACTTAAACTGAGAACAGGTTTATTGAGAACTCAAACTTACACGCAGCACTGACTGCCTCTTGGGCAGAATGCTCTTCTATTTATACACAGATAGAACGTACTAGAGATTACAAGTGAAATGTGTAGAAGTTACAAGTGACCTTAGGAAACATGTAGAATCTTCTGGAAATAATAAACAGAATTAAATAATTTTTGTCAGTGGGCGGGATTGAACCGGCGACCTTCGGTACCGCAATTCGTGACGCTACCCGCTGCGCCATGCTGGCAGACGGTACACTGGCGTTCATGCGGCAATATGATTTTAAATAAATTTAAAAAAAAAACTTTGAGTTGTTTGTTTGTTTCGATAGGAATGCCCAGTTACTTTGCTCCGGTTAAACGTTTAAATACGTACCACAGTGCATCCTGCAGTACAGCACGTCGACAAAGCATAGCCTTTAAACATTTCTACTGTAGCAGCTGCGGGATTTGAATTCTGAAGGCGAGCGCCTTAACCATCACACCAATAAATGAGTTATGACAAGGAAGTGAAAGAAAGTTGGAAACGGTATTTATGAGGACTCAACGAAGTTGGAAATTATTACGGGAAACCAACAAAAAAAAAACAAAAAAAAACGAAATTTGAATGGCCAACTTGGAATCGAAAACATATGCTCCCGAATGCGAGGACACGGCATTTTTTAGATTTGACGTGTTCGATGTGCTACTCCAATATTCGGTTTGCAGTTTACCGTTAGGCATAATGCAGCACACATTGCTTCTTTTCTTCTGTGCAAACCGCCAGTTCGGTTCCATATTTGGTTGCCATAACTATGTGGCCAGACCATTGGGCTAGTGCGACATAGAGCTTTCTGTAGCTTTGAATCTCATGCATATTTAAAGCTTATTATCCTATACCAACGCTTTCACACATGTGCCACACCATTTCAAGAAAATGCCGACCTCCTCAAACATTTCGTTTGTTCTCATTCGTTATTTAAGTACAAATTTTGTACTTCTAATCGAGGATTTCAGATAAACAAAACTTGAGACTGTTTTCAAAGTAAAATAAGAGTTAGGATACTTCTAAATGGAGCCGTTCTATACGTGTGCACAGATATAATATGGTCAGATAATTTACTGTTTCTTTATTACGTATGTGTGTAATATTTTCCTTCGAGCTCTCTGCCTCGTCGAAGTCAGGGTTATTAGAGGGGGAGAGTATCGGGTCAAGGGACGGGAAGAAACCATCCCGGCATTTGCCTGGAATAATTTCGAGAAACCATGCAAAATTAAAATCTATATGGCTGAACAGGGATACGGATAATGTAGAATGTGAAATCTGGTGAGAGCAAATTGATTTCTTTTATTTTGGCCTTAATGCCTAGTCGACGTCAATGTCAGAATCAATAGAACCGGGATAGAATTTGAGGGGGGGGGGGGAGAGGCGCAAGGAGTGGGAAAGAATACTGAAATGGTATTTTTTAAGAAAACATGTCGGAATTCGAGTGAAATGATTTCGTGAAACAATAAAAAACTAAAATTTGTGTGTCGGGTCCGGGGCTCTAGGTCACGTTCTTCCGAATGCTAGGCCTAAACGGAAACAGCCTACCGATCAGGTTCTGTTTGTTCTGTGTAGTTTCGGCGTCTTCTGGTGGCTAGGTGATCATTTCGGGGACATAAGATTCGTTAGGAGTCGAATTACATACCGGCGGTCATCTATTTAATTCCTCCGTGGTATCTTCAAATCATATAACATTTTCAATTTCTTTCCCAGTCGCATAAAGCGCTCGTAAGGGTGCCATAAAGTTTCATCGTAGATAAACCGTATTTATCTTTACCGCTCCTTCCTCCACTCTCCCCCCCTTCCCCCACCCATAAGCTATTTGCAGAACTGATACTCAAAGACTATCATACTTTATCTGTCACAGTAATTAATACTGTGCTTCTCGCGCACCCCATGGAGGAAGGAAATATATGGAGGAGAAGTGACGTTAAATTGGTGAAGCAGGCTCACGCATGCGCAGTGGCGGCAGCGGCGATATTGCGCTTCCAAACAATTGCGATGTTCCCAGTATATCCCGAAAACTAAGCAAGATATCGAAAAAATTTATTCTTTATTTTCGATTTGTCTCGTCGTGTTACATAAGAATCGATCATTAAATTTGACTTTTTCTTCTCCATTTCAACCTCACTTTTGATACAGTATATCTCTAGAACTAGGTGAGATATCGAAAAATTTTATTCTTTATTTTTCATTTGCCTCGTCTTTTTAAATAAGAATCCATCATCAAATTTGACTTTGACCAATGTTTTCTTCTGAATTTTAACCAAAACCATTTCACATTTGGGACGGAATATCTCGAAAACTAAGCAGGATATCAAAAAATTTTATTCTTCATTTTTTATTTGTCATATCGAGTTACATAATAATCCATCACCAGATTGCGGCGTCACTTTTATCCTAGAGTCCCCTTGAGGTTTTTGTACATATTCCCCGTGTCTGTATGGAAGCGGCCATGCCCCCTCCACTCCGGCCATGCCCCCCACTCCTCCTCACCCTGCTTAACTTCAATGCGTGGTGAAGGTCTCTTGCGTCGTCTCCATATATTTCCTTCCTCCATGGCGCACCCTGCCTTAACTTGATACTCAGCGCTCAATGTTGAAAAGATGTCACGACATCTTTGGAATGTTGGTTTGACTCTGTGCACGCGAAATAAATAAGAATCGTTTCTAGGAAGCTGTTCTCTGCTTTAGGCTATATATTATTTAATACTAAATACACAAGTGTTTAGAATTTACTTCAATGAAATTATTATATGTCTTTCACCCCAATTTAGCGCGATTTCCGGAATAATATCTTGGGAAAAAGATTTCTGTGACGAGAGTTAAAAAGGAGGATGTTTACAACCTCACAATACAGTTTTAGATAGATCTTATAAACTACCATGTTGGCAATTTCTCTAGAAACCTGCTCTTGCATTACACAAACTTTTACTTTAAAATTTTTCGTTGTTTCAGTGGAGATAAATTGTTCAGCATCTTCCTCAAAATTTTACTGAATCCTTGAGTGCCTTACTTGTTACTTTCCCGCTCCCTTATGTCTGAAATCAAATGCTTTTACATACCATATTCATCGAGGCTCTAATCACACCTAGCATTGTATTCAACCGCCTTCTATCTTCCAATTATACCCAGCCCCGCGCTTTCACACTGTGAGTTACTGATAGCTTTTTAATGAAATTTCCGTTAGTAGGTTTTGCTGTCTTCTTTTATTACCCCCCTTCTCCTGTATCTGATACCAACAGTGTAGGTCTGTATTACTCCACAATACCCAAGCAAGGGGCGTCTTCTTCACTTCCCTGGTGGTCGCAATGTCCTGATGATAGGATATTTATCATGGAGGAAGGAAATATATGGAGGAGAAGTGACGGTAAATCTGTGAAGCAGGCTCTAAACTCTCGCGCATGCGCAGTGGCGGCAGTGGCGATATTGCGTTCCCAAACAAATGCGATGTTCACATTGTGTTAGATGCTGTGATTATTTCATTTTGTAATGTGTATAAATGTTTTATAATGCCATCTTGTGTTTCATACGGTTGCACAAATAGGCAAGAGAGAAAGAACCTGGAATATCATTTCATAAGTAAGTTGAATTCTAATTATCGTTGTTGAAGTGGGCGGTAGGTTTTGCAAACTTCGGTGCCTGTCTATAAATATTTACTCATAGCTCTCAATGGGATGACTTTGTTCTCAAATTTTTGTTGGTGTAGTGTAGAAAATCAGCATACCTTACTATTTTGCACATAATAGACTAGCATTACTTTTTAACGAGTGTTGAAAATGAGATTTGAAGGGGGTGTTTTACATCGCGATTCAGTGAATTTAGTATTGCGCTTTCTTTTTCGTCACGTTGCAGTTTATACTGACAGTTTATGATGAAATTAAATGTGTTAAATTATGCTATGCATTCTAGGAATCTTGATGAAGCAAACGATGTTGTTACTGAAATACAGTTTGCGATTGAAATACGTGTGTGTGGGTATGTCTACATAGTTTGATTCTATAGCGGCAATTTAATGGAGATTGTGGTTAGGTCTAAATGCAGTCTGTACCAGAATGGTTTTGTTGTTCCATAAGGGAAAAAGAATTTATTACTGTTAGTAATTTCATGAGAACCAAGTTAGTGACAAAACGTGTATCGCGATATAAACTGCTTCCAGGTATTCCCAATTAATCTTACGATGTATGGTAACAAGATAACTATTTTTATTCTGATCTAGGCTGCTTTTCAACCTAACCACAAGTGGTAGTAAAAAAACTGAAATATCCATTCTGCATGTCCACCATTGTGGCTTTGGCAGAATTAATTTTTAATCCAGGCCGCATATCAACCCAATCCCAGTATATCCCGAAAACTAAGCAAGATATCGAAAAATTTTATTCTTTATTTTCGATTTGTTTCGTCATGTTACATAAGAATCGATCATTACATTTGACTTTTGCGAAATGGTTCTTCTGCATCTCAACTCAAGACACCTCACTTTTGATACAGTATATCTCGAGAATTAGGCAAGATATCGAAAATTGTTATTCTTTATTTTTTATTTGTCTCGTCTTTTTAAATAAGAATCTGTCATCAAATTTGACTTTGATCAATGTTTGCTTCTGAATTTACACCAAAAACATTTCGCCTTTGAGACACTCGAAAACTAGCATGATATCAAAAAATGTATTCTTCATTTTTTATTTGTCTCATCGAGTTACATAATAATCCATCACCAGATTTCGGCGTTACGTTTATCCTAGAGTCCCCTTGAGGTTTTTGTACATATACCCCGTGTCTGTATGGGTACGGCCTAGCCCCCCACTCCTCCTCCGCCCGGCTTCACTTCAATGCGTGGTGAAGGTCGCTTGCGTCGTCTCCATATATTTCCTTCTTCCATGATATTTATTGGCTGTGTATTCCGCCCCTATGGTAGTCGCCTTACCTAACGCGGTAATCCTACCGGATACCGAGGATTTATAGCTTATTACGTGCAATCCAAACCATGGAAGCGTCTTGGCGTACATATTACGTAGCAAGCTGTGCCATAGGTGAAGGTCAGGTTAAGAGCCTTTGAGAATCTGAACCGAGACTGAGATTTGAGTCGGTTACCATTCGATCGGCAGACAGCCACCGGACCATTCATTTCGCTGGTACAAACCCTGATAACCGTCTTCAATATATACAGGACTTTGAAATCATCTCCTCCCCCTAACCAATGTGCATTGCCAACTGAGTTTGGTATCATTTTTATCCCCCACGCTTAACACTTTGTGAATATTAGATCATTGAAAATGGTACTAGTTTCTTTGTTTGATGCAGAAACGGACAGACACCATACCGTTCACCCGGATGGCTACAGCATACCCCCTAACTACGCAAAATAAATATAGCTATTACAATGAAAGAAAGCGTTGAACTGGTTGCGACTCCCAGTTTAAGAACGCCATAATGAGTCAGAGTGTTTAAATTTGTCATAGGGTCCCGTGTGCCTGAGGCGGTGGAAATCCCGTTCTGTTTTTAAAAGTTTCACCTCGTTCGGCCGTGGCATCGAAGCAGACGTGCCCATACGCTAACAATAAAGTGACGGTGGGGTGTGTAATGAAACTGTACTTGTGTTTCACGGCAGCGAGGAGTTGCTACTGCGTGTTGGTGGGATATTTTGGGTAGAACCAGCCAGTCGGCCGCTCCACGTGATTCACACGATGCAGATATAGACGCTGGCCACACGTTTGACAAAAACACGGTTGCCTCAGCCGGCCTTCTAAAATCGCTATTGACACGTGTACTTACTTCGTGATGGTCTGAATCTATGCTATCATTTTAAGCACCCCGGCGCCAATTTTTCCTTGTTTTTTCGCGAATCCGCATCCATTTCGTTTCTTCATTGCTGCTTTTATTCGGTCTCTCCGAGCTCTTCCTTTCTTCTTTCTTCCTGCTTCTTTGTCCACTGAAGTATTATCTTTAAAAATCAGTAATTTTCCACTCTTCTCATATAAGCTTGTTTCCTGTTTAGGGGCATCCATAAATTACGTGAGGTGTTTCTCCGGATTTCCGGACCCCTCCCCCTCTCTGGTGAGATATGGTCCGACCTCTTCCCCCCCCCCCGCCTCTGGTGAGATTTGATTCGTGAGACCCCCCCCCCTCTAGAAATAGCCCTCGCAACTTTTTGAGACCCTAAAATCGACATTTGCGGCATTTGCAGAGCTTTTTTTTTTTAGCTCTACAGTCCAAAAAAATTTTGATAACCTCACGTGAGATTTCCGTTGATCCCCCCCTCCCCCCTATTTCATCTCACGTAATTTATGGACGTCCCCTTACGGTAATTTAATATATCACCTTTTCAATCTATTCTCTGTCTTACGATTTCATTTTTCGCACGCTCTTAAAGGGTTAAATCATATCATCTTCTCTAACATGGATTTAGAAAACAATTTATTTTGTGTTCACTTATTCGTTGTCCATATCTCAGCTTCATAGGTGACACACTGAACAAATGTCTTTGTTTTTTTGCTTACATTTTACTTTAAAGAAGCGAGTTTAATTTGGAAATAATATCACTCCCTCTATCTATCGCATATGCTATGATCTTACCCTTACAGTTAGTAAAAGAATAACTTCGTTAATAGTTAATGCGCTGCTTAAAAAGTTAACTTCGATAATCATTAAAGCGTCACATTTTTGCAAATTTAACGCAAGTTAAAGTTATCCGTTAAAAGTTTAACTATCCAAAAGTTTTACTGATGTGTTAAGTATTATAACAGTTATTACTGCACGCTATATCAAGGTGTTATATTCCGTGATGCGTGATGCAAGTGTGGATTTCTTCATGAAAACTAACAAATAGGTATTGCACTAGCTGAAGGCTTTGCATTGTTTTTCTTTTTCCCACGAGTTGATTCTGCTTTTACTTTTTTCAAACTATAAATATCTGGATGTATGCATCATCTTCAAATGTTATTTAAAATTATTAAGGTTAGAAACGTGAGCCTTGATTGTAGAAAGTTTAGGAAAACACAGTCTCCACCCAATCTTTATAAAAATGCAACATAATCGCATAAATGTAACCAAAGAAGAAAACTGAGGAGCTTGTGGACACAGCAGACCCTACCAGTAGCTGGAAACTGTTATTAATGATGATGATGACTACTTCTCTGCCTATTTATTTCAAATATTCTTTTTTTTTGTTTTTTGTTTTGTTTTTTTTACTTTACGCCTCGTCGATGGCTAAGGTCATTAGAGGCGGGATGGGACTGGGGACAAGGAACGGGAAGGAATTGGGCAATGGCCTTTTTGAAGGAAGCTTCCCGGCATTCGCCTGGACCAAATATTCTCTTCTATCTTCCACTATAAATGTATTTCGTAGGTATTTATAAGTTGATATATGTTTATGATAGTTTCATCATCTGGTGTCAGAACTTCTTCACATCCTACAGCCATAAAATGCATTTTATTTTTTTTTATTTTTAGAAACCAGCTGTCATACTCCTTCATAACGTTTCTAACCGAAACGAGGCATCATATACGTTTTCTGCAAGAACAACATGAGTGTCTGCAAATAATAATTTTGTAGCTATTCCTTTCTCCAACTGGAACACCAATGCTACTAAATTTATTAACGTATTTTTTTAAAACGTTAGTTCAAATATACTTTCAAATACTTTGGGATGGCGCAAAATCTTTGTCTCTGAAGTCAAAGGAGTTAATTATTATCTTTATAGTTCATACATAATTAACATTGTACATTGATTCAATTGATTGGTACTGGTTTGATGTTCTTTCATTGCCTATTAGTTTTCATAGACTTAAAAAAAATATATGACCCTGTTCCAGTTGATAAGGGAGCGTGCTTAAACTACGTGGCTCGGTCGTGGGGGGGAGGGGGAGAAGGTTGGCTGGAAGGCTACGCTGCGCTACGTGGAAAAGGGGGGGCGGGTTTCCGAGCCAAGCCACGTAGCTTTCCATTCATATTATTTTTCACAGTTAAAATGAGGTACAGAACACACAACAGCATGTGAATATTTATTTCCTTGATTTAATTATCTCCATATGTAATTTACAATAGTCTGACAACAGAAAACAGTACTAAGTCTTCTGGAATCAAAAGGGAAAAAAGCTACGTGGCGAGGGGGAGGGGGGGGAGGGGGGGACGTAGAGGCAAAACCCACGTCGAGCCACGTGGAGGGAGGGGAGGCTCACAGGAGGCCAAAATGGAGCTACGTGGTTTATGGACGCTCCCTAAGCTGTGCTTCTTCACTAACTGGAGTGGAAATTAAAACAAAAGAAATAATACGCTAGAAAATTTATGGAATAATCATTGCCATTGGGAGGGGAAAAATACATGGAAAGAAATGGAAACTTTTCCGGCGTATGAATGCAAAGAAACGGAGGGTGGTGAATGAGCGGAAACGCTCTGGCCTCGCATTCGGGAGGCGTAGGTTCGAATCACCATCCAGCCATCCAGATTTCGGTTTTCCATGGTTTCCTGAAATCACTCCAGACGAATAATGGGATGGTACCTTCAAAAAGGTAATGGTCGAACTCCTTTCCGTTCCTTGCCGCCAGTCCTTTCCCGTCTCTAATCTCCTAGAAGCCGAGGAGATGTAAAGCCATAAAAAAATTATTGCAATGAAATCTGCGCAGGCGTACCACCGAATTGTGTTGTAAAGACACGTTATTTCAACGGTTAGCTCCACCTTCTTCAGGTGTGACATTTGTACGGAAAATACTACCAAGAAGTAGCTATAGTATAATTTTAAGCATCACCATTAGGGTGGAGTGATCATATAAGTAAAAAATAAAAAAAAAATTTTTTTTCAACGGCATAGCAATATAAAGTTGCCTTTGAATGAGAAAATCGAACATACGAAATCTTGTTAATCTATTCCAATGTTTTGAGGTGCCCCAACACAATTGAAAATCAGTAAATATAACTACTTTCTACATTTCGTTATCTCACTATCAGATTGTTCAATGAATGTATTTTCCTGAATTTCAGGGCTATCATAACTGTATATATTTATAATTACTTGGAAATACCATAACTAAAAGAGCCGTAACTTATTTCGAACAATTTATTTATTAAAAGAAACAAGATAAAAATGTGTAATTTTAGTTATACATGAAATTGCTTTTTTGTATCGAAATGTGGCATTTGCTGACGTGAAAGCAGTCTTGCCCTAATGAAACCGTCTCGCTTATGTTCTCCGCAAACAGCACTTGAAGCTTCTGTCACTAATTTGATGCAGTGGTCTACGGCTTGTGTGTGGCATGTATAATATTTTATATTTTGAATTGTACCCAAACAACTGTTGATAATCGATTTCAAGACTTCATCCGTTAAATTGGAAGTCAGTGGTGGTTCAGTTATTTCAAAGTCTTGCCACGTAATAATTTTCGTATAATCTTCGGCATGGAAATTTAAAGCAGGCACTTTAAATGTTCGAAGTCCTGGAGCATTTTCTGATCTTGCTTTGGAGATATGTTGATATGCTAGCTCACGTATGCTTTCTATGTCATCTCCGAGCATGGCGACAAGAACATTCTCTGGATGACCGAAATATCCATTACGTTGGATTACTTTGTCAACTATCTTCTTCAAATCCGGATTCAAATAGCGACTGAGTCTAATAGTTTGCCACAGGTGCTTGGCTCCATTTATACACGAGGGATTACATTTTATTGTGAACCACATTGGACCATAAACCTTCATCACGTACGTTGCTAATATCACCAGTTTTTTTTCTGGATCTGTCTTAGTAGCATATAATCTTAAAATTCGATTTGCTGTCGTAAGCCATCTAGAATGGTTGAGAGGTCCAGGTTTTATATTGGCTAAATCGGAAGAAAAATAACCAGCGCTTATAGCCCTCATTATATCGTATAGATATTTTTGATCCGTACTCAAATCATTACTAGTAATTACAGGTAATGTTGTCGGAATGGCAGTGAATTCTGCTATTGGCATAGTTTCACATTTTTGTAATTTGCATCCAATAGGACCTGAAAAGCACTTAGGCCCTGTAGTTTTTCCATCCAAATGCAATAACAGGTGTCGCAGTGGTAATTCATTCGAATGTAACTGACAGACAAACCACTGTAATGGTTTTTTAAGTTTTTCTTCCATCAAGCAAAAGCCTGTGTTAACTACAGTTCCATCGCAACCAACAACAGATATTTCGCTGAGTTTAACCGATTTAGATTTTAAGTAAGTTATAATAGTACTTTTAATACCTTTGGCGGTGCCCGACTCACACGTGACATGCCCGAAGTAGTCATTTCCTGGCTCCGATAAAATCACATAGTGGTCTCCTGTAACTCTTTTTCTATAAAATTTACCTTCCTTCTGAATACTAACCAAAGTTTTGTCCTTTCTACCATCAAAATAAATACCATGTATGATTTTATCGCAATCTGCATTCTGTAAAGCTGATCTGACTTTAGTTCTCTCACGGCGCAACTTAGATCGATCAATGATACCACTGGTATCATTTGAAGAAATTATTCCCATATCTTTTAACACAGAAGAAGCTATAATAGCAGCGGCTCTGTCAGAAACTCCAGCGCGATCGCACGCAAGAGCTAACGATGGTAAATTTAACATCTTCTTTTTTGTTGGTGGTGCAAATGGAATTTTATCTGGTCTAGAAGCTTCGCTATTGCTGGAACTGGCACTGGTACTTTTGATGGACAAAGTCACATCATTAGATAAGGAACGAGAACAACACGGTATCTCGGAATCTATAATCTCTCTGTTACGCAATGAACTTTTTTGTTTTCTTTCTTGTTTTTTCTTATTTTTTATAGTTGCTGCTAAATCTACACCTCCTATCATCATTTTTCTTGTTGTCCTTTGATCGAGTAGAAAATTTATTTCGAACAAGAACACTTTGAGATAAGTTTGCATTTGCAACTGCAAATATCAAATAATCTATGAGACTCAGCTGTAAATGTATTAATTTTCTGTTGATAGTTTGTTGGTTTGACGGCCATGATAAGGTTTCATTAAACTTCTATATTTGTCGTGGTAGGCACGAATTAGTTGTAGTACTCTCTTACGGCTTACTGTTGGCAGCGAAGCTTTTTGCCAAATATTTAATACTTCTTGAGCCAATATTTCGGATATGTCATGGACCGTCGGCTCCTTTGTTGTTTTGACTGTCTTTAATTCATATTTAATGAATAGATAATATTTCATTACCTCATTATAAGTAGGCAATTGAGATAAAGGTAACTTCTCTGGCAAAGCAAACACGGGACAAGACGTCGTTTGTAGAGTTTTGACTTGAGACATTTTACTGTAAAGAATAAAAATAATAGGTATAAATTCAAATCGAAAGTAATTTATTTCGATCTGGATTACATTAACTGTCAACATTAAACTATAAATACTACTTACATGAGTTGTATTTCTTGATCTCAGCCGTTAAAACCAAGCGTCTCACAAATAAAATAATAATAATCCGCGCGCGTGTGTTCGCTAAATGGCGTCCAAACAACGTTTGATGAGAGTAGTGAAATAACCTCCCTGCGTACCCCGCATCGACAAACACGGTTCAAGGTTAAATTTGTGTTCCATAAATGAACAGGGCAACGTTTAGAATATAATTTAGCGGAAATAAGACAAATGCATGTTTTTACCCATTTTCGCGAATTTCTCTAATATTAATGAAGTTGGGGGCACCTCTAAATATATTAAGTGTTAAATAAAATTTTGTGTGTATATTTGTGAGTTAGGAGAGCAAGTTTTTACAGGTATTCCAAAATGATTAAGAAAAAAAAGAAAAATCACTCCACCCTAATCACCATGCAGTTGTTTGGTTCCCCCGGGGGTAATTTATGGACATAGTCAAAGAACATTATGATGTGAATTACAACAACCTAAGACAACGCTTTCCGTTTTAAGATGCAATCGACATCAGCGATCGAAATTATGCGCAAATATTTAAAAGTGTCCACGATGTGACAAAATGAAAACCTGCTTATGGTGATGATATTCCATAAAATAATTTTGCTCCCCGGAAACAGAACTTTTAACTTGGATATAAGTCTCTCGCGAAGGAATCCACGATCGAGGGAGACTTCCAGAAGCGGATGAGCTTTATGGAAGAAGAGGAAGCTTTCGTGCTTGAGGATACTGAAGTGATCGTGGATGAAGTTGTTTTTATTATACGAAATGCGTAGAAAAATGAGCTACAACTAACTTCATAAAAACTCCTAAAATGAACTTTTTTAAGCTAAGGGGACCAAACTATAAATAGAATTCAAACTCACCAACCATTGCATGAAATTTCATACTCCATTACGATGTTTATAAACACAGATGTATCAAAACCACGCATAAACATTAAAACCAAAACTAGTAAAACTGCTTTAAGGGACACTAAAATTTTGCCTCCGCTGAAATCCAAAATAGATTTTGTGTGCATGTAAAGATTCCTACAATTTTAAGAGTGCAGAAAGTAAAACTAATCTAACCAAGTAAACAAGTAATTATTTAAAGACAACCAACATCTTGCCAATGGGGAAAGAAACGATACTCCGCAAATATCTCGTGGCGCGAGAAAGTAATTCGTTAGATTCTCGTAGTCTTCATACAACTAATAATAGAACTTCAGCGAGCAAAGGAAACGCAACATCTATTTTGAGCACATACTATTCCGAGACATGTATACAATACTGCAACTGAAGTTGGCAAACAAGAGCGCACGTTTCGCTTGTTAATGAAAGATGCAAGCTCATTTGGCACAGACATTAAAGTGGCGTCTATATCAAAACTAAGTATGCCTGTAACAAATCTGAGACGGGGCAGCTTACAGTCGCAGGTAGAAAAATTTAACTATCAGCTGCATAAACCTTCTCAGTCCCCCTTCCTCCAGCTAGCAATACGAACAGCAACAACGAAAAAATCTATGTTCATCATTTTTTCGATATGTAAAATTCCTCGATAGTTTTCAGTTATATACAGAAGGGCGACGTCAATTGTATAAATAACGATAATTCCCTGTGGTCTGATCAAATCATCGTATGAAGTGGCGTAGCTAGGTCATCAAGGGCCCCGGTGCAATATAAAATTATTTTGGACCCTCAGGCTTGGGGGGCTCCTGAGTTGCGCTTGGGGGCCCCTGAGCTGAGCTTTGGCGCCCCTGGGCTGTGCTTGGGGTCAGTAGCGTATCTAGATATAGGTTCACAAGGCCCTCAGAGCTGAAAAAAAAGGTCACCCATTTGCCCTGAAAGCCAGTGGGTCCTCTGAGCTGCGCTTGTGGGCCCCCTGATCGTGTGGGCCCCGGTGCACTGCACCGACTAGTCCTATGGTAGCTACGCCCCCGATCGTATGACAGTTTTGGCCTGGAGATCAGCCGCCAAAGGACAGTTTTCGATTCGCCGTGTAATGTAGGGGGAGAGCCGGGCAAAGTGACCAAGGGGTTTTTGGGCCATCACGCCGAAAAAATCATAACTGGTGCAACTTAATGCCTTCAGTTACCTTGAGAAGCCCGATCCGGTTTTGTAGTTTTTGAGTACCCTGGTTAGTGCCAGTGTGGTTAGTTTATTAATTTATTACTAATAAATGAGATGACTTACCGCTTCTGAACAAAATGATTTTGCAAGAGTGATGTTTTGCTTCAAGTTCCTGATTTGGTGATCATGATTGTTTCTTTTCATTGTTAAGATCGAATGACGTTTCTGTAACGGCGCCAAACCGGGCAAAGTGGCATGCTGGTGGCCGTGGCTGCGCACGGATTCTGTTTGTTCTTTGCAGCTTATCAACATTATAGAATGCTTTATTATCATGTGAAGCTGACGTGAGTATATCAATAATAATAATAAAAAACAAAACCAATTACATCATTTCTATTTTGTGGTGGTATTTCAAAGACCGGAAACTTCTTGTTTTTGTGAGCCCAAAGGTACAACAATAGCAGGAAAAAGCAAATGCAAAGGCAAAAAAAAGGTTCTTTGCAGATTTTCATATAAAGTTCATATAAAATGTACTTAAAGCTTCAAAAGCAAACAAAAAGAAGAAAACAGGAAAAGAAGGAAACCAATGCTAGGTAGAAAACCACCAACCGGAGAAAATCTAACCCAAATAGTGTTATTTGATGATGACGATGATCAGGAACACACATAGTGCCTGTACTGCAACGAATGTATTTCAACTCAACATTACAAGAACGATGGATCGAGTGCCAAATGTGTTACTGTTGAGCTCAAGAACTCTGTGATGGAGTTAAACGAAACAGCCAGGGGCGTAGCTAGTACGGGGCTAGGTGGTGCAGTGCACCGGGGCTCCTACGCTCAGGGGGCCCCAAGCGTACTCCCAAGCGCACCTCTGGGGACCCCCAAGCGCAGTTCAGAGGGCCCATGGCACAGGGAGCCCCCTCACTATGAAGATCTCACTGCTCAGGGGCGCCCCAACCACTGTTCAGGGGGCCCCAAGCACAACTCAGGGGGCCCCAGCCTCAGCTCAGGTGGCCCCTACCAGCAACACAAAGCAAAGAAAAGGTCGCCCATCTGACCTGAGGGCCCAAAATAATTTTTTTGCACCGGGGCCCTTGTTGACCTATGTAGCTACGCCACTGAAAACAGCTATTTCTTCGTTTGTGAAAATTGCAATGAAAGTGCCTTTTTCCCGTTATTTAATTTCTGTTAATTACAAGCTACATGACCTTTTTTTAAAATCAAGTACACTGTTTTGTAAATTTAGCGCGTTTTTAATCACTCATTTTTTATTTTAAAGTTAAGTGGCCACTTTGCCCGGTCAAAGTGGCCATTCGGGTACTTTTTTTTAAAAGTTAGTTATTTTAGGTACTAAACTTAATGCAAAGGAAATTAAAAAATTCTGGTATGTACTATGATAGTTGAACTTTGTAACCCCTGATTTTGACGCCTTTAGGTATATTGTAAGTTACCTTAAAACGTCGTCAAACCTAGCCTGGCCACTTTGCACGTCCTTCCCCTATTTCTTGTCGTGGCTGATTAAACAAACAGGTAATCCTGTCGGGTATAGAGAACCTCCAGTTGAACGTGGAACTTCGCATTGTAGAGCAGGTTGTGCCAGAGATGGAGTTCGTGTTAAGGGCCTTTGAAAATCCCAGACGAGACCGGGATTAGAGCAGGTGATATTTCGATCTCAAGTCAGACGTTTTAACCACTGAGCCACCAGGCCGCTTTTGTGGTCTTAATAAATCAGATTTATCGAGAGAGCGCAACATAAAGCGAAGAACAATGTCTTACAAGTCTCGATCTCCAATGATAGTTATCAGAAGACATTGCTAGCACAGCGATATGTTCAAGAAGTTCTGCAGTCTTATATGTTTCACGCTATAGCGCTTCTTCAACGGGTTATTTTGCAACAAATGGGTCTACACAGATCTGGAGTGGCATTTGCACTAACTTTGGGATAATTTTCTACAATACCGGGCTATCCAAAATGATTGCAGCGATTACACGATTTTTTTTTTTTTTTTTTTTTTTTTTTTTTTTTTTTTTTTTTTTTTTTTTTTTTTTGGGGGGGGTTGTCTTATTATAGGTGCGATGATGGGGTTTGCTGTTATAAGACAAGTGGCTCTCCAAGTTTCGATTGCACTAAATGCAAGCTTCCCGCGGTGGCCGCTAGAGTGCTAGATGGCTGAAAGTGAGAAAGCATACGTCATTCGACTCAGTCTGTGGTAACTGTTCAGCGACACTTTAGAACAAAGCTAACACCATTCGGCGTTGGTATCAACAGTTTAAAGCCATGGAATGCCTTTGTAAAGGTAAAACAAGGGGTCACCCTCCCGTGTCTGAAGAAACCGTTGAACGTGTGCGCGCCAGTTATGTGCGAACTCGATTATAGACTTGACGTGTGCAGAGTTAGCCTACTAAAGATGCACATATTGAGCATCTGTAGATACTAAAAAACTTTCACATTTTGTTTATATATCTGTGTAATCTTGTAAGTATATGTCAAATAATAAATCTGTAACAATTTTCTGAAATCACTGCTATCATTTTGACTAGCCCTGTATAACGTTAGAAATTTCCATGACTCAGTACCAGATGGAATCGTCGGACCATCCAAGCTTTTGGTGATACAATAGAACATTAAAGATGCTTGTAAACATACAGAATAAAAAACTTATTTGGCTCGATGTTGTAATTAGTTATTTGTATCACTGTTCCCATTATTAGTGCCGAGTTTTATTGGATCTAATGTCTACAGAATGAGATAATTTTTATGGCAATCAGTGTAATTAAGAAACGAAGTTATTACTTGCAAATGCATCAGTGTTACTTAAATCGGCTTGGATCAGTAAACCAGGTCAAACGTGCACGATGACCGGAGGTGTCTGATTCGGAAAACATACCACTGTCCTGTACTTGGAGTTATGATATCTCTCCGCCCTTCACCTTAAACCTGCAACATAGTCTGTACATGTATCTTATGCGGTTACCTAAGCCACTTCTGTTCACAGGCTTAAAAGGATATTAATAACATGTCTCCGCTGTAGTCCGCTTTCATTTTTCTTCGTCGCTCGAGAGGTTGCGCTCTCAGTGGAATATTAATATCTCCACCGGAGACAAGAAACTAAGCATGGTATCTTCACTTTCAGGCACAACTGTTGAATAACATGATAGATAATTATTTATTTATTCGTAAATATTCAAATACAAACTGGTACAAAAAAGTACAAGAAAGTACATGAAAAGAAAAAAGATTTGGGTGAAAGGGGATATTCCTGCGCATGGAAGATTAGGAGTTAGATGCAGTTTTCCAGAAAATAGCACATCTTATTGCTGATGAAGAATCTAAGGTCAAGTCACTTCTGGTATGGCACCCATAGATAATTTTAAAAAAAAGAAAAAAAAACATAAATCGAAAGACAATATATGAATTCATCAACTCTCCATAACTAAATACAACTAAATACTGAGTTCATCCCTGAAGCCCTTTAATACCTTTAAATCCCACAGAACTCAACATAAATTTTAGAACTCATTTCTCAATAAAAAAAAAATAATACTAATTTTTTTCCTTACAAACTTTTTGTCCCTAAAGCCTCATTTTTTGTACTTTTAGACTCTGTGTAATGCATTCTAGATTTAAAGCGACGTTAAGAGTTGTGTCTGGGAGCGGCATCTCACCGCTGGCAGTCATCCTGCAACAGCAGCTAGAATCAGGTGGGCTCTGGTGGAGGCTGATGGTTGCCTATGGGAAGCAACATATGGGTTCTAGATAGGGGAATACTACGTTGTTCATCCATAACCCCTAGGCTCGCTTGTCGCTCGAAATAAAGAGTTACAATCAGTCAATTCCTAAGGGGGTAGGTGCACGTAATACATAGAAATATTTGAAAAAATTGAATGTCATTTTCTCCAAATCCATTTAAATTTGAGGGTTCAAATTTCGTAGCTCCATAGAACTGTTATAGCTAGATATAAAAATTGATTTTTAAAATAAAAATATTGTTTAACAATAGGATAATGTACCATCCAAATTGACAGTAAAAAATATATTGTCGTGAAGGGTTTTAATGACAGAAGGCATAGTATTTGAAATTTTTCAGAAATATTTTTTTAATATTGTAAACTAATATCAAGACAATAAGTTGAACCAATAATATAACATAATTAACTCTAGATTTGTTATTAATAAAAAAAAAATCGAGAATTTTTTTTTATTTTTATTTTGCTTAAACATAGAGGCATATTTTTCATTGGGGAAAAGCTGCATAAACAATAATGGTTAGGACTGTAGTAATTAGTATGTAGAATATGTCCTGCAAATTTGAAAAGGATCTATGCAAATGGAAAAAAGTTATCTTTAAAACCATTTGATGAATTGCTGTTTTGAGATATTTAAGGTTAAAGATTTGGTTTACCTTCAAGTGCAGTAAGATTTAAGTGGCTGTCAATCGTGCAGGACTTCGCTTAGTCGCGCATAACTCCTGCACTATCAAAGATATTTAAATAATTTTTTTAACAAGATGAAGTCAAAAGTAAAAACTATTTTTGTGAATCAAAAGAAAAAAATTATTTTTTTGAAACCTGATTATTGTACCTACCCCCTTAAGACCAATCAACACTTACCATGTAAGCTATTTCGCATCTTCCTCTTTCATATGAGTCATTTTACATCTCTGGCATGTTTCACATGGCTACTTTCCATGTTCTCCTGTCTTCAACCCTCCACTCATGTCTGCGTAGTTTCCGTTTCATTTGATGTTAACTATGATGTTGTACCTCCTTGTTCCTCTAACTTTCCTTCCACAAACTAGTCCTTCCAAGGTGTCTGATAACAAGGACTCCCCTCTCAACAAACGTCCAATCTAGATCTTCTTTCTTTCTGTTAAAACTTCCAGTAGTTTCCTCCTCTCAGCAACCCTTTACAGCACTTCAATATTACTCACTTTTTCTTTCCATTCTCCCCATCATCTCAAACGCCTCTATCCGTTTTTCATCACTGTGTAAATGTTATAAATTAAACATTTTAAAGATGCCATAGTTATGTTCCTATAATGATCCAACGATTGAATCAGCATGCCATATATAGATCGATTTCTATGCCCGATCGTTGCTCATGACTCCTCTTAGTTGTGGTAATCGCAAACTTCACCACATGTTACATTAGAAGGGACGATTAAAAATGCATAGTGATAGAATTCTGTAAGGAAGGGATTGCTTCGGCTGGGCACCGCGCTGTCGGCTAGCCCGAGACAGACGATGGTATGCCTTGAAGAAGGTGAGACCAGGAGAGTGTGAGGACGAAGGGGAAACTACTTCCTTAGGTTGGCGGTGGAGGACTGTATTTGGCAAGAGCGAATAGGGTGCTACCTACAGGCCGCCGTATAGACGGTTTGAACGAAAAGCCAACCAGATCGCTGAAATTTACGCGCGTTTGACTCCATCGATGCAGGGCCGGCGCTATGATTTTGAGGCCCGGGGTAACCAGTTGGGGAACCTTGGCGAATTCATGAATTCATCGGTTAGGGCCCTCCCTCAGACCAAAGGGGTGAATTTTTTTTTTTTTTTTTTAGCTCTACAACTTGTCGAGTGGGAAGCCTCTGCACCCGGTGATCGGGCCTCCCATCTGCCGGGAGGGGCCGGGTACCCTTCCCTAAAGCCGGCCCTGCCTCGATGCTCTTGTGTTCCATGTGGAAGAGACGGTGTGGTCGCCAAGGAGAAGAGAGCGGACATATTGCTAGCGAACGTGGCAAGTGGCGGGCAGCGCTGTTTGCTGCGAACACAGTTTTTATTTGGATTTGTGAGATGCTGCAGCACCAGAAAGGACTTCATATGGCAATGCACTATTCTTTCTGACTGAACAGCTTTGACATTTCGCTGCCATAGTGATTGGCCCAGTGCGACCCTGAGAGCATTGAAAATTGCTTCTTGAGTCTCCCAACATCAATTTAACTTCAGTGAGTTAGCCGTGGAACTGTTTGAATTATTGATCAATGAATCTACGCCCTTTCGGTACAGAACACCACAATCTATTCATTCTTAAATATCATGTATGTAGCTTTTGTGAAAAATCCTATTTAAATATGCTTCAATATTTATGCTAGAATAAAAATTGGATTATTTTAAATAATACCTTCATTTAGACAATCAAATATAAGGCAGAACTCTATTCCTTTCAACCTTCCTCTTTTGGAATGGCGCCCTTGGAAATATTTGTCGTAGTAATTAATTTAATAAGTTCAACTCAAAGATAAAATCATTACCATTTTGAAAAGCTTACTTAGATACGAGAGTAGACAGAGCATTTCATAGCCGAACCAGCCAGATCTATCCGTTTGACCCCGACAGGATAACAACACTCCTGTAATGGACACAATGGCCATCATTTTATTGTTGACGACGAGTTCATAAGAACCAGAAGAGGACTGCAGGGCTAATAACGGAATTTGGCCGTGACCTTCAGAAGAAACAATTCCGGCATTCGCCCGGAGTGTTTTCAGGAAACCATGGAAAACTGGATCCTGGATGATTGAACCTGGAATCAAAGCTGGTTCCTCCCGAATACCGACCAGTGCGTTGACTACTCACATCAAGCTCGGAATTATGGAAGCACTAACAGTTCGTTATTCCATTCCAAGAAATGGGTACTTGAACGGTAGAGGGGCCACTGCTACAGTCATGAATACTTTTACCGCCACTCGCTTCCTGGCGAAAATATCCTTCTTCTGAAGCAGAACTCTTTTGGTTTCAAACACTGATTTAAGACTCAGAAAGACTTTTATAAATCCCAGTGGGTAAGCGGTAACGTTCGAGCTTAGTTTTCAGGAGGTCGCGGTGTCAAATACCCATACGACCATCCAAATTTTGGTTTCCCTTGGTTCCCCGAAATAACTCCAGGCGAATGCAGGGGTGGTTCCTTCAAAAGACCATGTTCGAATTGCTTTCCCATCCCTTGTCCACAGTCCTCTACTGCCAATGACCTCGATGTCAACGAAGCCCAGAAGAAACTGTAGGTATGGTACATAGGTCGTTACGGAAATGAAATGCAGACTTAATACCAGAAAGAAGAAAAACGGAAGCATATAAAAGGATGTTGGAAATCAACTGGATACGTAAAATTTTTCCGGACAGGATGAGTGAAGAAAAAAATTGATGAAGTAGTGTCTCAGGAAGAAGAGGCAGGATGGTGGATAACATTTCAAAGATGGTTAATCTGTTACTGGAGACAACAGTCAAAGGTAAAAACTGTAGAGGAAGACAACGAGTAGAACATGTTAAATAGACAACTGTTTGTGGCACATCACAATATAAAGAAACATACTACGCCTCTATTCAACCGTAAATCCCAAAACACGGCTGGTATCAATATTACAGTGCAAAAAGACAATATCTAACATCCATCACTCGAATGGATTAGGACATGGTTCTTTTCCTAGTCATTCATATATGACTAGCGTAACCCCGTGAGCGTTTTTTGCGTATCGTCAGGGGTCTAGAATAGTTCCAGTTTTTATGGTAAAAGATTATGATAGGTAGATCTGAAATACGAACTTGACCTGTGTTTCACCTTCAAGGTGAATAAAATCTCTGGAAGAACTCAGAAGTATTAATAGACGTAATAAACACGGACAAGGACGATCGCGCTATCGTTTAATTGTTTCAAAGGTCGTGGGTGCTGTACTTGAACTTGCTGAAATACAAAGTTGTACTTGACCCTAAAAGTTCACTCTGCCAAATTTGAAGAATTCCTGTTGCTTTCAAGCATCACACTGTTTTTTTTTATTGAGGCTGGGCAAATATTCATAATGTGTTGTTTGGTAATAGTGTCTGTAACGGCCAGAGAACTTAACACAGATTCCAGATTATAAAACAGTTGAACAACTGCGAAGAAATGAATTGTCAGTATACTCGTTTCGTTAACATATTAGGGGCGTCCATAAATTACGTGAGGTGAAATAGGGGGAGGGGGGTCCGTCGATATCTCACCAAGCGGGAGGGGTGGGGGTAGCAACGGAAATCTCAAGTGAGGTTTTGAAAAATTTTGTTGGACTGTATAGCTAAAAAAAAATAAAAAAGAGACTAGGTCTACAAATGATGGGAAAGTCGATTTTAGGGGGGTTTTTCATCCAAAAGGTGGGGGTTTAACCGGCTTTGGTAGGGTGAGAATCATAAAAAAAAAGTCTCAAAAAGTTGATATAGCGATTTCTAGGGGGGGGGGGGACCTCACGGACCAGATTTCACTAGAGGGAGGGGGGATCGGACCAGATCTCACGAAGTCTCACCAGAGGGGAAACACCTCACGTAATTTATGGATGCCCCTTATACCGTGTGGGCTTGAACGAGCGTTCCAGACATTCAGTTTCGAGGTACCATCTTTGCTTTCGTGATTACTTACACTATCTTCGTTGAGTCCAGTTCGTATTCGCTATAAGTTGAGAACCTATCAGCCCCGTTGTTGACGGAACCTCGGTGGGCGAGCTGGCGAGAGGTTCTCGGCGACATTCCAATGACACCCACACCACCCAGCGCCGGCGTTCGACATATTTTTAGCAGGCGGTGTCGCGATTAGTCTCGACTCAATGCGTCCAGTTTCAGTACAAGTGTTTCGCATCATTCCACGCCAAACTATATGAAGCAGCTATGAATTTCTAGCAGGGTATATTCAAGTATTCCTTGAGTGCAGTACACATAAACGTATTGCTGAAGTATCAAATGACCTTGACATAGAGACCCTATAAATTACAAAAATGAGAGTGGTCTCAAAATTTTTTGTCTCCGGTCATAGAGGATAAAATTATAAATATAGTACGGACAGAAAAATTTCACTTAAGTTTGTGATCAGCGATCTTCACAAGTAAATATCGGTTTTTCTACATTCTGTCAATATATTGCGGAACATAATAATATATATTTTGACTATCTGTGGACAACAAAATTTCACCGAGCGTGGTGGTGTAACGGCTAGCGTTCTGGCCTCGCATTCGGGAGGACGGCGGTTCGAATCCCCTTCCGGGCATCCAGATTTGGGTTTTCCATGGTTTCCCGAATCACTCCAGGCAAATGCCGGAATGCTACCTTGAAAAGGTCATGGCCGAATTCCTTCCCGTTCCTTGCCCCCCCCCCCATCCTTTCCCGTCTCTAAACCAATAAAATATTACCATGTTCAACTTCCTCGTTTGCTAAAATTCAGGATCAGATGTAAGTGTACAAATGCTTGCGAACCAACGTCATGGAAAATCCTTGAACATTTGGGTGTGTGTTTCCTCTTTGAACAAGTGAAGAAATCAGGCAAGTTTAGATATTAAAGAAAACTACAAATCACGATTATATAAGATTATTGCAATTTGATTTGCTGCATGGATTAGAGAAGCGATTAGGGCATGGTCTTTTCGAGGATCAATCCCAGCATTCGCTCGGAGTGATTTTTGGAAACCATAGGAAACGGAAACCAGGATGGGAGGTCTGTAATTCCAACCTCCGTCTTCCTGGATGCCAGGAAGTCAACTGTTCATACACCAGCCTAAAATCTGTTTAGCGCTCACAGATAAATATATAGTTTTTTTTATATTTTTGATGGATTTATCGAGTAATGAGCCGCTTTTCTGGAGTCTGCACACTTTAAAAAAAAAGATGTTTTTTACACATAAACAATAACAGTTATGTGGCTTATAGTTTTCAAATAAATACCGTATAACATTCTGAAATAACTATATCCTAGTGCATTAGATTCTGGCAACTTCATATTCAATCCCAACCAGAGAATATAAAATTAAAGCTCTTTCAGCAATAAACAAGTTAATACTTCTCCTTAAAATTTCTACAGGTCTTCATAAAAAACGGAAGTTACAAAGGTTGTCTGTGGTTACTACAGATCAGCATTTAAGAGAGAGTGTTTAGAAATATTTTAGGTAATTTCAATTTTTTTTTAACGTGGGAACTAACACCAAAAGAAACAGAATTATTTCATTATACACTCAAATCTGCACAATCAATACAATATAACTTCCAATACTTTCCTTGAAAGACAAGCTGGCGAATGTATATATGGTCTCCTTCGGTCTTTGTGACAATTTAACCAGCTTCAAGTGCTTAAATTGTTCTACTTATTTTACCAGTATTGTATCAGATTTTGTTCATGCGTTTGAGGGGCATCATATTGACGACAGCAGTTGACGAACGTAAACTCAACTACTTACCTAAAACCACCCACGCTATAGGTGGGACTCGACCCGCCAACTATATGAAGCCAACGTGATGTATATTACGCTACCAAGTCGACAACGTATCTCCTGAAATCTTCTGGCTTACATTGATAGCAATATATTCCGTGTTTTCTTAAATAGATCACACATCGCCATACACACTTGTGCAGAGAGAAGTAAAAAAAGTCAAGTAGTGTTATATCGGGCGAACAAAGCAGACCATTTTACTGAACCCTTTCCACTTGTTCACCGATTTGAACTGTGTGATTCAACTCATCGGCTAATATACTACCAACATTCATCTGCTGATAGTTACAACACTGCGCGCGACGCCACCCTACATTTCGGCCGACATGTTTCGGACTTTTTGTACGGTAGAATTGCGCTGCGATATGCTCTGCACATTCTACTAAACATAACTAATACCCAATGTGGAACGTCCGGTATTCTGGAACGTTCGACAGATCCAATCAGGAGAGCACAGCTGTCACGTTTCTCGTAACTATGCAGCTTGATGGGAATCGCGGCCTGACCTGTTCTGTTCGTACCAAGGAATGCCAAGGGTCATAAAACCTACCACTCTACCTCCCAAATGTTGTTAGGGTGTTTAGCAATCTCTATCGCCTCTTTTATCCGCCTAGGCCACCACTAATCTTCTTACAAAAGAGAGGTTTTGAAAGTCGATGGCATTACCGGCAATGGATGACTTGTCCGTTTTGTTTGATTTGTAGTGACGGTATATTCTCTCCAGTACAGACTAATCCAAAGCTGCAAGGAATCTCGGAAACGCCCACGGTTTGTAGTTGGAGCTGGCTGTCTTTTACTTTAATAAATATTGGTTTGACTTCGACCTTACTCAACATATTTCAGTACGACCTGATGTAGTGTAAGACAGCCACTTCACACAGCAAGGTTTTGGTTTGGTTGGAGTCTGTCGCGTTTGCTTTATTGGTGCCTGTGTTCAGGTTCCGCCTGATTTCTAAATTCCTTCCAACTGGGGAGTTAAAGCGTGTCCAGTTAACATAGGCGGCTCAAGGTTAGTCTGCTCTATCCCCACTCCGCTGCCCTTACCCCTACATGATGAGGGGAAACTTGCCACGCGCCTACTTGGACGCAACAGACAACTCGTAAAGATAGGAAAGGAGGGGATAGTGAGGTGAGGAGCGGGGCCAGGGTTACGTGACCTTGAGTCTCCAGTTTAGAGTGAACATAGTGTAGTTGCGTTTAGTAGCGTGTATGGAAAACAGCACAAGTCTGTCCTAGAAGAGGGTCGCGGCCGAAATAGGTCAGACGAAACATCAGTATTTCATAGTAAGACTCGGCGCCAACCGGACAGCAGCGAAACTAAGGCATCTTTTCAATTCTTAGACATCACTATATGAGGAGGATATCCAACATGTTTGGTTCCTTTGTGCTCTGTTCTATTAATTACGTGAAGCATCTTCCCTCACTAACGTATTTGCAAACCTCTACTATTCTTATTTTCTTCCCAGTCTACACCTAGCCAAGTTAAGCCACACCAACAATAACCATTCTGCTCTCCTCTACACATGCAATTCTTGCTTGCAAACACATGAGCATGCTCACCCAAACATACAAATTCGCATATACACTGGAAAAAGAGAAATAATTCATCAACAGCATTTTTTTCTGCACATTTCTAAAGTGGAAATGAATAACAAATACTGAATGTACAGATATTTTGGTTTTTCCAAAATGCACCAATATAATTTCAGTTCAATATAGCTTACTAAAACTAAAACGTATGGTGATTGGGTAATATTATTCTAACATCTTGTAAGAACATGTTTTTAAGCTATAAATAAACGTTAAGCAATGCAATTAATTTCTCTCTAAGAACTTCAGCTTCACCATTCATTATTCCACTGCTGTAAACAGTCACGACCCTATTTTTCTGTTCATAATAAATACCATTAATTAACGCATACAATAGTAACTTACGACTGTGATTTATGAACTCCAGCGAAGTGTAGTGGTCTTTGCTAGCCAGTACGGATATCCTTCCACCAATTCCTTCTTTCTGCGGTACACTCTATATCTGTTACGGAAATCTTCACGTCTAGAACTCCCCATTTCTTTCGTTCTTACGATTTATCCCACTCACACGGATCAATAACTGAATAAGAACCAGACGACATGATTCAAAAACCTCTCACCGCCAAGAGTTTATCTCGAAGATAAACATCCAGAATGGTCCTCTCATCCTGCTTAAGTACACCAGTATCTTTCTTCCTCGAGCGCTTTGAAGGAAACGCAGAACTTTATCTTCATCGTTCTCTCTTTTTCGCATTTGAGAGGCCGTGACAATGTTTACCTTTTAAGCAGAGCAACCATACAAAGACACGGTAATCTTCTTATTGCCATAATCTGCAATGAAGCATTCCCTAGTCTTGTGCAATGGAATCTGAGTCAGATATTGTGTAAGGGTTGGACCTAAATAATACATTTTCAATACAGATATCATTTAAAAAAGAAAAAAAAAGATATCTTTTATCTAATGACTAAAAATGTGTCATATTTTCATGTTACGTTCCCTAACGTCACACCACCTTGCTGCCTCCATTTCTAATATTGTCTTTCAGTTGCAATCAGATTTATTGTACGTACGGTGTCGGATCTAGGAATTTTCGGAGGCGGAACAAAACCTTGAGATTGCCGCCCTTCGAACTTTATTTTACCGCCCCCATTGTTGTCGTTGCCAGCCCGATTGTTTCCTCCCTCCAAACACGAAACACGAAACACGATTTTGACGTCCCCTTGAAGTTGCCGCCCGGGGAGAGCGCCCTTTTTGACCCTCTCTAGATACGCCAATGTGTAGGTACTTAAGAATGCAAAGCACTCTGAATTTAAAGCATTTTAAATTAAATTAATACATGACAGAGTACACTCAAAACAAAAACATTTAGCTTTTTTTGTTCATAACTTACAAAGCGTAAGTGTTTTTAGTATCTGTTATTAAAATAAGGGATATAGCAAACATTAGGGACACATTTTAAGTTTTAAGCTAGTAGCGTTAATATTGAAATAATCCTAGTAACAAAAATGGTAAAAAAAATTGAGAACGTTGACGGCCACTCATGTTTTTACTTTCGAGCGAAAAAAGAAAATAATTGAAAAAATATTTTAGTTCTTTACTTGGCGAGCTCTGAACATCCATACACAAGAAGCTGGGACAGAAAATAAAAATTAGACCCATTTCTTTGCTAAGAGATATTCAGTTTTGGATCAACGAAACAAACTAATGTACAAGCGCGCGAGTGTAGCATTGCATAGCAATGTTCCGTACTATAATATCCTTCACAAAAATGTGGATGTAATTGGTCAGAAGGCGGTCACTTGATGGAAATATCAATTATCAACGTTTGAAATATTTCCAGCTTACCAACCAGACGCCGCATCACGTTACCACCCATGTAACTAATGCAACCGTTCAATTCCAACCAAATTTACTACAGAAAAAAAAGGCATTCGGCCTTTTTAGCTAGCATCATGTGTGTTTCATTTTCCTCAATTGTGTCAGATTGTTCTAGTGTTGTTGATGATCTCAAGTGAAAGGACAACACAGGACAAACACAACACTTAATTAAAACCACACAAGCCCTAGTGCCGGCTCGAATCAACGACCTCTGCAACGCGAAACCAGCTCGCTAGCCCTGCGCTACCGAGGCCGGCTAGATAATACTTATCCCACCTTTAGGATGCGATGCCGCTGAATTAAGACCAATTTCAACATGATATCTATGCTATTATAATTTCTAAACGGGCTGCGTCTGCCTCTCCCTCTCTTTGTTCAGGCATTACGCAATAACTACTTAACCAATTTAGATGTTGTTTTCACGGTTTGAAAGCTATGGTCGAGTTTACAATCTGCAGTATATCATATGACTCCACGTAACCGGGGATCCGAAAAACAAATGATAATTATACTTTGTTCATTGTGGCTGGCGGCTAAAGGTCATCCGTCCCCTGGCCCCTCTGCTCACCACACCAACTACGTCCCCCTTCCCTTCCAACCACTCCGAGCTTTCCACAACTCACCCTGCCACCGTGAATGCACACTGTGCCGATGCCTCGATTATTCCGACTATAAGCCGGACGGGGTTCAGGGAGATGATTGTGTGCCCTGCAGAACTGCTTCACTCTAAACGGTACCGGTAAGCCGGCATCTGCCATTAGAAGGTGGGGTTGCATTCTGGTTTTCGGGTGTGGCTGCTGCTAAGGTGGGCGTCGGTGATCAGGGGAATTGGTTCCCCCTGGCGCCGGTATAGACCAAACAAACGGATCTGTGATCCTGGTCTACGGAAGACCGGGTTCGTAGTGGGGTCGAGTGGTGCAACCCTCCCGCCGGTAGCACTCATTGCCAACGCCCGGGCAGTAGGACCGATGGATGCGGATTACAGGGCTTGACACCCTTCTGCTGCTCACGGTGGTAGGATCTAAGGTGCGGGGAGGTGACGCGACCCTGATGGGAGATAACGGACGGTAGTGTAAGCTGGCGTGATCTGGCAACGGCCGGGGTCGTCTCCAGATTGAATAGATTGGCCCTCGCTGGGACCGGTGATCAGTGATCAAAGAATCTTGGGCTCCCCTTGCCGCCGGTATGAGCTATTAGCTGCCAAAGTAGGTCCTCTTATATGTGCGTACTGGTAGTGCACGGGTCCGAACATCTGCCTCAGGTGGGGCAGCGACACCACTGGTGAGTTTCAGCGCGTTCGTGCACTACGACGATGCTCTGCGAAGCTTAGACGAGAGTGTCACAGTGTCACGTTAGGAGCTTGCCCGTAGAGCGTGGGCGTGTGGACAGCTGGCGGCAGGGCCGGCGCTAGAAATTTCGGGCCCTGGGTAAAATGGACGACCTTTTTTTTAGCTCTACAAAATGGCCAGCGACAATGGACGTATTCTTGGCTTCATGGCCTGAGGGCCCCTAAGTCGGTGATCGGGCCCATCAGCCGGCGGGGCCCGGGTACTTTTGACCCGCTTACCCCTCCCCCTAACGCCGGCCCTGGCTGGTGGTTTTAGTGCTGTTGGTCGTCTGCTGGGAGGCGTGCGTTGTTGCTCTGTTTGCTACGGCTTTCGCCTTTGCCCCTGCGTGGACGCGTGGGGCGGGCGCACGTGGAAATAGCAGAGATGCTTAATCTATACGGCCAGGTTTTGGAAGGGTCTTCACCCTGGTTATGGCGGGCGCTGGCTCCGCGTGTCTCCCCGTGGGCACTCTTAATGGGCGGCGAAACGCGCCTTGCTTCGCCGTCCCCGCTGCAATGGCGGGTGATTCGGAAGAGCCCAATCCCGCGGCGGGGGCGTTGTGGAGAGGTTAGAGATCTGCGGTATCATTCTTGAGGGGGGAGGGGGGGGGGGAGGGGGGAGATGAATTTTTTCGAGTACCCCCGATGACGGGTTCTAGCACCTATAAAACGGCTGCTGGGGAGGCCTCGTGCTGAACCTACAACACTCATTGTGCAAGTGGTAACTTTCCCAATCGCAAGTGCAGCGGAATCGGGATTGAGCAGACTGACTTCGAGTTTTCTCTGTTAACTGAACGCTCTATAGTTCGTACTGAGAACATTTAAGCGCCACAGATCACACTGTATCTCAAATGAACACTCATTTACGAGATACCCACCAAAGAAGTAAACTTAAAACACACATAAGCTCGCCACCATTTAATTCCATTAATATTGTTTTTGACTGAAAACTTTGATTATTAATTTCATCATTTAGAATACAAACCACTACATCAAAGAACAACACCCAAATAAGAGTAACGAAATTGCAGGAATTTCATTTACGGTAAAAGTTACCAACGTTTATGCTTTATTACTAGAAGAAAAACAAACTATAAACGCATTCCTGTGCACACCAAAGTACGCGCAGGCGAAGCAGCGGGAAAATGCTAGTTATTAATAAAAGACAAACTAACCACAGAATAAAAATTTACAAATTATGTTGGATGTAGATTTTTTTTAGTATTTTTTGTTTAAATGCAGGAATGATCTTATGGAAAATAAATTTCATTTTTCCAGGTAATATCATTTTTCAATAGACCTGAAAAAAGAATGGTCTGAACACTTGACGACTGTCTGCGCTACCATATTAGCTGTGAAGGAAAAAATCTCTTATATAGCCATCGGCATAACGAGATCTAAACGATGATCCTCCACACGCTGAGATAGATAAAAATAAATATTTTTGACAACATTTATTTGGTTGTGGGACTCTTTATATAACTCAACAAAGTTTTAAATACGATATTGTGTTTTTGATCAACTAAATACGTAACTTGTGGTAATTTGAAGTCTGGTACGTACTCCGCTTACAAGGTAGAGGTTATGACAGAAGGTCCGAGCGTGGTGGGTGAACGGTTAACGTTCTGGCCTCGCATTCGTGAGGACGCGGGTTCGAATCCCCGTCCGGGCATCCAGATTTGGGTTTTCCATGGTTTCCCCAAATCACTCCAGGCGAATGCCGGGAGCTTCTTTCAAAAAGGCCATGGCCGAATTCCTTCCCGTTCCTTGTCCCCAGTCCCATCCCGCCTCTAATGACCTTAGCCGTCGACGAGGCGTAAAAAAAGTATGGCCGAAGGAAATTTTTCTCAGAGTGAGAGAAACAACGCTTTTATTCGTAATTAGCAGAGTACCTTGATTTACACATGCAGCAATTTTAGTTTCTCAATTTGAAACTTGTGTGTCTACACAGTATTTACGGAAAACAACATTTTTAGACATTTATACTGTTATTCCAATCGATCGAGGGAGGAAGGTGGGGGAGGGGGGTGGAGTTGTCATTCTAGGTTTTTTATCAACATAATTCCATTTTGACGAAAGCCTTTAGAACAAGAAACTTGAGGTGTCATAGTATTTCCATGTCCGCATTGAAGACGTCTCATTATGATCTTGAGTGAAAGATGACGCTAAAAAATTTGAGATTACACAAGCATTTTCATTTCCTGCTCTGAAGGAAGGTCATGAAGTATTCTGAGTCAGATTTTAAGCTTTCAAATTTCATAAGTCAGAATGTAAGGATTGTTACTGTGAAAATACCATAAAAATCGATTCTTAAAAAAGTTTCTAAGTTATGACGTAATTTGTCAAAAATTTTGAAGTTCATAACAGATTTAAAGTTTCTGCACCTGTGAACAAAATTTCATGTCACTCGCTCTATTTACTATATGTATTTGAATGATTAACGCCCGGTGTAGCACAAAGGAGATGGGTTGGGATTGATTTATTGGTTCAAAATTTTTAGTTACTCAATCAGAAACATGTGTACCAAGTTTCATCAAAATAACACCAGCCATACGTGCAGCCATAAGAACAATGACCGAGCGTGGTGGGTGAACGATTAACGATCTGGCCTCGCATTCGGGAGGACTCGGGTTCGATTCCCCCTTTCGGGCATCCAGATTTGGGTTTTCCATGGTTTCCCCAAATCACCCCAGGCGAATGCCGGTATGCTTTCTTCAAAAAAGCCATGGCCGAATTCCTTCCCGTTCCTTGTCCCCAGTCCCATCCCACCTCTAACGACCTTAGCCGTCGACAAGGCGTAAAGCAATAATAAGAAGAAAAAAATATCAATTAATTTTTCAATAAATTTGAGAAAAACAAAATCGGTCAACAATAAATGATAGAACATATTAAAATTGGATATACTGAATAACATAATTAATTTCAAAATGAATACGTGCTATATTATAATAGAAACTGGCACCTATATAATGTGTCACGATCTGTAGTTCTACGAAAAAAGCTTCAGCTGATTAACAAGTATCCAGAATTGTTTTCCTAAACTGCTTTAAATGCCAATACAACAGTCTTTAAACAGTTTTCTTTCATTATTCATTATGAACAATGAATATAATTTCACTTCAAACGTCAAAGATTGTAGCTGTGTGACCTGAGATCGTAGCTTTAATA
>JARYHS010013631.1:96104161-96249761 GCA_031002005.1 Vandiemenella viatica
GGTTGCATTAGTTACATGGGTGGTAACGTGATGCGGCGTCTGGTTGGTAAGCTGGAAATATTTCAAACGTTGATAATTGATATTTCCATCAAGTGACCGCCTTCTGACCAATTACATCCACATTTTTGTGGCGGATATTATAGTACGGAACATTGCTATGCAATGCTACACTCGCGCGCTTGTACATTAGTTTGTTTCGTTGATCCAAAACTGAATATCTCTTAGCAAAGAAATGGGTCTAATTTTTATTTTCTGTCCCAGCTTCTTGTGTATCGATGTTCAGAGTTCGCCAAGTAAAGAACTAAAATATATTTTCAATATTTTTTTTTTCTTTTTTCGCTCGAAAGTAAAAACATAAGTGGCCGTCAACGTTCTCAATTTTTACCATTTTTGTTACCAGGATTATTTCAATATTAACGCTACTAGTTTAAAACTAGTGTCCCTAATGTTCGCTATATCCATTATTTTAATAACAGATACTAAAACACTTTTGATACGCTTTGTAAGTTATGAACAAAAAAAGCTAAATGTTTTTGTTTTGAGTGTACTCTGTCATGTATTAATTTAATTTAAAATGCTTTAAATTCAGAGTGCTTTGCATTCTTAAGTACCTACACAGTGGCGTATCTAGAGAGGGTCAAAGTGGGGCGCTCTCCCCGGGCGGCAACTTCAAGGGGACGTCAAAATCGTGTTTGGAGGGCGGGAAACAATCGGGCTGGCAACGACAGCAATGGGGGCGGTAAAATAAAGTTCGAAGGGCGGCAATCTCAAGGTTTTGTTCCGCCTCCGAAATTTCCTAGATCAGACACCGTACGTACAATAAATCTGATTGCAACTGAAAGATAATATTAGAAATGGAGGCAGCAAGGTGGTGTGACGGTATGGAACGTAGCATGAAAATATGACACATTTTTAGTCATTAGATAAAAGATACCTTTTTTTTTCTTTTTTAAATGATATCTGTATTGAAAATGCATTATTTAGGTCCAACCCTTACACAATATCTGACTCAGATTCCATTGCACAAGACTAGGGAATGCTTCATTGCAGATTATGGTAATAAGAAGATTACTGTGTCTTTGTATGGTTGCTCTGCTTAAAAGGTAAACATTGTCACGGCCTCTCAAATGCGAAAAAGTGAGAATGATGAAGATAAAGTTCTGCGTTTCCTTCAAAGCGCTCGAGAAAGAAAGATACTGGTGTACTTAAGCAGGCTGAGAGGACCATTCTGGATGTTTATCTTCGAGATAAACTCTTGGCGGTGAGAGGTTTTTGAAACATGTCGTCTGGTTCTTATTCAGTTATTGATCCGTGTGAGTGGGAGAAATCGTAAGAACGAAAGAAATGATTGGAACTGATGAGGCTATGAAATGGGGAGTTCTAGACGTGAAGATTTCCGTAACAGTTATAGAGTGTACCGCAGAAAGAAGGAATTGGTGGAAGGATATCCGTACTGGCTAGCAAAGACCACTACACTTCGCTGGAGTTCATAAATCATAGTCGTAAGTTACTATTGTATGTGTTAATTAATGGTATTATGAACAGCAAAAATAGGGTCGTGACTATTTACAGCAGTGGAAGAATGAATGGTGAAGCTGAAGCTCTTAGAGAGAAATTAATTGCATTGCTTAACATTTATTTATAGCTTAAAAACATGTTCTTACAAGATGTTAGGATAATATTACCCAGTCACCATACGTATCAGTTTTAGCAAGCTATATTGAAATGAAATTATATTGGTGCATTTTTGAAAAACCAAAATATCTGTACATTCAGTATTTGTTATTCATTTCCACTTTAGAAAGGTGCAGAAAAAATTGCTGTTGATGAATTATTTCTCTTTTTCCAATGTATATGCGAATTTGTATGTTTGGGTGAGCATGCTCATGTGTTTGCAAGCAAGAATTGCATGTGCAGAGGAGAGCAGAATGGTTATTGTTGGTGGGGCTTAACTTGGCTAGGTGTAGACTGGGAAGAAAATAAGAATAGTAGAGGTTTGCAAATACGTTAGTGAGGGATGATGCTTCACGTAATTAATAGAACAGAGCACAAAGGAACCAAACATGTTGGATATCCTCCTCATATAGTGATGTCTAAGAATTGAAAAGATGCCTTAGTTTCGCTGCTGTCCGGTTGGCGCCGAGTCTTACTATGAAATACTGATGTTTCGTCTCACCTATTTCGGCCGCGACCCTCTTCTAGGGCAGACTTGTGCTGTTTTCCATACACGCTACTAAACGCAACTACACTATGTTCACTCTAAACTGGCGACTCAAGGTCACGTAACCCTGGCCCCGCTCCTCACCTCACTATCCCCTCCTTTCCTGTCTTTACGAGTTGTCTGTTGTGTCCAAGTAGGCGCGTGGCAAGTTTCCCGTCATCATGTAGGGCAGCAGAGTGGGGATAGAGCAGACTAACCTTGAGCCGCCTCTGTTAACTGGACGCGCTTTAACTCCCCAGCTGGAAGGAATTTAGAAATCAGGCGGAGTCTGAACACAGGCACCAATAAAGCAAACGCGACAGACTCCAACCAAACCAAAACCTTGCTGTGTGAAGTGGCTGTCTTACACTACATCAGGTCGTACTGAAATATGTTGAGTAAGTTCGAAGTCAAACCAATATTTATTAAAGTAAAAGACAGCCAGCTCCAACTACAAACCGTGGGCGTTTCCGAGATTCCTTGCAGCTTTGGATTAGTATGTACTGGAGAGAATATACCCGTCACTACAAATCAAACAAAACGGACAAGTCGTCCATTGCCGGTAATGCCATCGAATTTAAAAACATCTCTTTTGGAAGAAGATTAGTGGCGGCCGAGGCGTATAAATGAGGCGATAGAGATTGCTAAACATCCTAACAACATTTAGGAGTTAGAGTGGTCTAAGGTTTTATGATGCTTGGCATTCCTTGGTACGAACAGAACAGATCAGGCCGCGACTCCCATCAAGCTGTATACTTACGAGATACATGACAGCTGGGCTCTCCTGATTGGATCGGTCGAACGTTCCAGAATACCGGACGTTCCAGATTGGGCAGAGCACATCGCAACATAGTTCTACCGTACTAAAAGTCCGAAACATGTCGGCCGAAATGTAAGGTGGCGTCGCGTGCAGTGTTATATCAGCAGATGAATGTTGGTAGTATATTAGCCGATGAGTTGAATCACACGTTTCAAGTCTGTGAACAAGTCGAAAGGGTTCAGTAAAATGGTCTGCTTTGTTCGCCCGATATAACACTACTTGACTTTTTTTTACTTCTCTCTTCACAAGAGTGTATGGCGATGTGTGACCAATTTAAGAAAACACGGAACATATTGCTATCAATGTATGCCAGAAGATTTCAGGAGATACGTGGTCGACTTGGTAGCGTAATATACATTTATTTATTTATTTATTTATTTATAAATAAATAAAATAATAATAGCGTAATATACATCACGTTGGCTTCATATAGTTGGCGGGTCGAGTCCCACCTATAGCGTGGGTGGTTTTAGGTAAGTAGTTGAGTTTACGTTCGTCAACTGCTGTCGTCAATATGATGACCCTCAATCGCATGAACAAAATCTGATACAATACTGGTAAAATAAGTAGAACAATTTAAGCACTTGAAGCTGGTTAAATTGTCACAAAGACCGAAGGAGACCATATATACATTCGCCAGCTTGCACTTGTCTTTCAAGGAAAGTATTGGAAGTTATATTGTATTGATTGTGCAGATTTGAGTGTATAATGAAATAATTCTGTTTCTTTTGGTGTTAGTTCCCACGTTTAAAAAAAAATTGAAATTACCTCAAATATTTCTAAACACTCTCTCTTAAATGCCGATCTGTAGTAACCACAGACAACCTTTGTAACTTCCGTTTTTTATGGAGACCTGTAGAAATTTTAAGGAGAAGTATTAAATTGTTTATTGCTGAAAGAGCTTTAATTTTATATTCTCTGGTTGGGATTGAATATGAAATTGCCAGAATCTAATACACTAGGATATAGTTATTTCAGAATGTTATACGGTATTTATTTGAAAACTATAAGCCACATGACTGTTATTGTTTATGTGTAAAAAAGTGTGCAGACTCCAGAAAAGCGGCTCAATACTCGATAAATCCATCAAAAATATAAAAAAACCTACATATTTATAAACAGATTTTAGGCTGGTGTATGAACAGTTGACGTCCTGGCATTCAGGAAGACGGAGGTTGGAATTTCAGTCCTCCCATCCTGGTTTCCGTTTCCTATTGTTTCCAAAAATCACTCCGAGCGAATGCTGGGATTGATTCTCGAAAAGACCATGCCCTAATCGCTTCTCTAATCCATGCAGCAAATCAAATTGCAATAATCTTATATAATCGTGATTTGTAGTTTTCTTTAATATCTAAACTTGCCTGATTTCTTCACTTGTTCAAAGAGGAAACACACACCCAAATGTTCAAGGATTTTCCATGACGTTGGTTCGCGAGCATTTGTACACTTACGTCTGATCCTGAATTTTAGCAAACGAGGAAGTTGAACATGGTAATATTTTATTGGTTTAGAGACGGGAAAGGATGGGGGGGGGGCAAGGAACGGGAAGGAATTCGGCCATGGCCTTTTCAAGGTAGCATTCCGGAATTTGCCTGGAGTGATTCGGGAAACCATGGAAAACCCAAATCTGGATGCCCGGAAGGGGATTCGAACCGCCGTCCTCCCGAATGCGAGGCCAGAACGCTAGCCGTTACACCACCACGCTCGGTGAAATTTTGTTGTCCACAGATAGTCAAAATATATATTATTATGTTCCGCAATATATTGACAGAATGTAGAAAAACCGATATTTACTTGTGAAGATCGCTGATCACAAACTTAAGTGAAATTTTTCTGTCCGTAGTCCGTACTATATCTATAATTTTATTCTCTATGACCGGAGACAAAAAATTTTGAGACCACTCTCATTTTTGTAATTTATAGGGTCTCTATGTCAAGGTCATTTGATACTTCAGTAATACGTTTATGTGTACTGCACTCAAGGAATACTTGAATATACCCTGCTAGATATTCATAGCTGTTTCATATAGTTTGGCGTGGAATGATGCGAAACACTTGTACTGAAACTGGACGCATTGAGTCGAGACTAATCGCGACACCGCCTGCTAAAAATATGTCGAACGCCGGCGCTGGGTGGTGTGGGTGTCATTGGAATGTCGCCGAGAACCTCTCGCCAGCTCGCCCACCGAGGTTCCGTCAACAACGGGGCTGATAGGTTCACAACTTATAGCGAATACGAACTGGACTCAACGAAGATAGAGTAAGTAATCACGAAAGTAAAGATGTTACCTCGAAACTGAATGTCTGGAACGTTCGTTCAGGCCCACACGGCCTGCTGTGGGATTGGTATAAGGGGCATCCATAAATTACGTGAGGTGTTTCCCCTCTGGTGAGATTTCGTGAGATCTGGTCCAACACCCCCCTCCCTCTAGTGAGATCTGGTCCGTGAGGGCCCCCCCCCCCTAGAAATCGCTATATCAACTTTTTGAGACTTTTTTTTTATTCTCACCCTACCAAAGCCGGTTAAACCCCCACTTTTGGACGAAAAACCCCCCTAAAATCGACTTTCCCATCATTTGTAGACCTAGTCTATTTTTATTTTTTTTATTTTTTTTTATTTTTTTTTAGCTATACAGTTCAACAAAATTTTTCAAAACCTCACTTGAGATTTCCGTTGCTACCCCCACCCCTCCCGCTTGGTGAGATATCGACGGACCCCCCTCCCCCTATTTCACCTCACGTAATTTATGGACGCCCCTAATATGTTAACGAAACGAGTATTCTGACAATTCATTTCTTCGCAGTTGTTCAACTGTTTTATTATCTGGAATCTGTGTTAAGTTCTCTGGCCGTTACAGACACTATTACCAAACAACACATTATGAATATTTGCCCAGCCTCAATAAATAAAAAAAATAATAATAAAAAAAAAGTGTGATGCTCTGAAAGCAAACAGGAATTCTTCAAATTTGGCAGAGTGAACTTTTAGGGTCAAGTACAAGTTTGTATTTCAGCAAGTTCAAGTACAGCACCCACGACCTTTGAAACAATTAAACGATGGCGCGATCGTCCTTGGCCGTGTTTAATACGTCTATTAATACTTCTGAGTTCTTCCAGAGATTTTATTCACCTTGAAGGTGAAACACAGGTCAAGTTCGTATTTCAGATCTACCTATCATAATCTTTTACCATAAAAACTGGAACTATTCTAGACCCCAGACGATACGCAAAAAACGCTCACGGGGTTACGCTAGTCATATATGAATGACTAGGAAAAGAACCATGTCCTAATCCATTCGAGTGATGGATGTTAGATATTGTCTTTTTGCACTGTAATATTGATACCAGCCGTGTTTTGGGATTTACGGTTGAATAGAGGCGTAGTATGTTTCTTTATATTGTGATGTGCCACAAACAGTTGTCTATTTAACATGTTCTACTCGTTGTCTTCCTCTACAGTTTTTACCTTTGACTGTTGCCTCCAGTAACAGATTAACCATCTTTGAAATGTTATCCACCATCCTGCCTCTTCTTCCTGAGACACTACTTCATAAATTTTTTTCTTCACTCATCCTGTCCGGAAAAATTTTACGTATCCACTTGATTTCCAACATCCTTTTATATGCTTCCGTTTTCTTCTTTCTGGTATTAAGTCTGCATTTCATTTCCGTAACGACCTATGTACCATACCTACAGTTTCTTCTGGGCTTCGTTGACGTCGAGGTCATTGGCAGTAGAGGACTGTGGACAAGGGATGGGAAAGCAATTCGAACATGGTCTTTTGAAGGAACCACCCCTGCATTCGCCTGGAGTTATTTCGGGGAACCAAGGGAAACCAAAATTTGGATGGTCGTATGGGTATTTGACACCGCGACCTCCTGAAAACTAAGCTCGAACGTTACCGCTTACCCACTGGGATTTATAAAAGTCTTTCTGAGTCTTAAATCAGTGTTTGAAACTAAAAGAGTTCTGCTTCAGAAGAAGGATATTTTCGCCAGGAAGCGAGTGGCGGTAAAAGTATTCATGACTGTAGCAGTGGCCCCTCTACCGTTCAAGTACCCATTTCTTGGAATGGAATAACGAACTGTTAGTGCTTCCATAATTCCGAGCTTGATGTGAGTAGTCAACGCACTGGTCCGGTATTCGAGAGGAACCAGCTTTGATTCCAGGTTCAATCATCCAGGATCCAGTTTTCCATGGTTTCCTGAAATCACTCCGGGCGAATGACGGAATTGTTTCTTCTGAAGGCCACGGCCAAATTCCGTTATTAGCCCTGCAGTCCTCTTCTGGTTCTTATGAACTCGTCGTCAACGATAAAATGATGGCCATTGTGTCCATTACAGGAGTGTTGTTATCCTGTCGGGGTCAGTCAGACCAAACGGATAGATCTGGCTGGTTCGGCTATGACATGCTCTGTCTACTCTCGTATCTAAGTGATCTTATCAAAAGGGTAATGATTTTATCTTTGAGTTGAACTTATTAAATTAATTACTACGACAAATATTTCCAAGGGCGCCATTCCAAAAGAGGAAGGTTGAAAGGAATAGAGTTCTGCCTTATATTTGATTGTCTAAATGAAGGTATTATTTAAAATAATCCAATTTTTATTCTAGCATAAATATTGAAGCATATTTAAATAGGAATTTTCACAAAAGCTTCATACATGATATTTAAGAATGAATAGATTGTGGTGTTCTGTACCGAAAGGGCGTAGATTCATTGATCAATAATTCAAACAGTTCCACGGCTAACTCACTGAAGTTAAATTGATGTTGGGAGACTCAAGAAGCAATTTTCAATGCTCTCAGGGTCGCACTGGGCCAATCACTATGGCAGCGAAATGTCAAAGCTGTTCAGTCAGAAAGAATAGAGCATTGCCATATGAAGTCCTTTCTGGTGCTGCAGCATCTCACAAATCCAAATAAAAACTGTGTTCGCAGCAAACAGCGCTGCCCGCCACTTGCCACGTTCGGCGCCAATATGTCCGCTCTCCTCTTCTTGGCGACCACACCGTCTCTTCCACATGGAACACAAGAGCATCGAGGCAGGGCCGGCTTTAGGGAGGGGTAAGCGGGTCAAATGTACCCGGCCCCTCCCGGCTGATGGGAGGCCCGATCACCGGCTGCAGAGGCCTCCCACTCGACAAGTTGTAGAGCTAAAAAAAAAATCACCCATTTGGTCTTAGGGAGGGCCCTAACCGATGAATTCGCCAAGGTTCCCCAACTGGTTACCCCGGGCCTCAAAATCATAGCGCCGGTCCTGCATCGATGGAGTCAAACGCGCGTAAATTTCAGCGATCTGGTTGGCTTTTCGATCAAACCGTCTATACGGCGGCCTGTAGGTAGCACCCTATTCGCTCTTGCCAAATACAGTCCTCCACCGCCAACCTAAGGAGGTAGTTTCCCCTTCGTCCTCACACTCTCCTGGTCTCACCTTCTTCAAGGCATACCATCGTCCAGGGGCGGATCCAGGATTTTGTTTTGGGGGGGGCTTGAGCGGACTTTGGTTTGGGGGGGGCTTGGCTTCAGTAAATTTTGGTTCAGAGGGCTTGCGTTCAGTGGATTTTTGTTTTGGGGGGGAGGCTTGAGCCGTAAAAAAAGGTAGTATTTATAGCCTCCTCGGGCCTCAAATCCGTAGAGCTAAAAAAAAAAAAAAAAAAAAAAAAAAAAAAAAAAAAAAAAAAAAAAAAAAAAAAAAAAAAAAAAAGTCTCAAAACTACAATGTCAGGGGTGGACCTAGATACGTTTGGGGGGGCTTGAGCCCCCTAGCCCCCCCCCCCCTGGATCCGCCCCTGCCATCGTCTGTCTCGGGCTAGCCGACAGCGCGGTGCCCAGCCGAAGCAGTCCCTTCCTTACAGAATTCTATCACTATGCATTTTTAATCGTCCCTTCTAATGTAACATGTGGTGAAGTTTGCGATTACCACAACTAAGAGGAATCATGAGCAACGATCGGGCATAGAAACCGATCTATATATGGCATGCTGATTCAATCGTTGGATCATTATAAGAACATAACTATGGCATCTTTAAAATGTTTAATTTATAACATTTATACAGTGATGAAAAACGGATAGAGGTGTTTGAGATGATGGGGGGAATGGAGAGAAAAAGTGAGTAATATTGAAGAGCTGTAAAGGGTTGCTGAGAGGAGGAAACTACTGGAAGTTTTAACAGAAAGAAAGAAGATCTAGATTGGACGTTTGTTGAGAGGGGAGTCCTTGTTATCAGACACCTTGGAAGGACTAGTTTGTGGAAGGAAAGTTAGAGGGACAAGGAGGTACAACATCATAGTTAACATCAAATGAAACGGAAACTACGCAGACATGAGAGGAGGGTCGAAGACAGGAGAACATGGAGAGTAGCCATGTAATACATGCCAGAGATGTAAAATGACTCATATGAAAGAGGAAGATGCGAAATAGCTTACATGTGAAATGTTGATTGGTCTTAAAGGAATTGACTGATTGTAACTCTTTATTTCGAGTGACAAGCGAGCCTACGGGTTATGGATGAACAACGTAGTATTCCCCTATCTAGAACCCATATGTTGCTTCCCATAGACAACCATCAGCCTCCACCAGAGCCCACCTGCTTCTAGCTGCTGTTGCAGGATGACTGCCAGCGGTGAGATGCCGCTCCCAGACACAACTCTTAACGTCGCTTTAAATCTAGAATGCATTACACAGAGTCTAAAAGTACAAAAAATGAGGCTTTAGGGACAAAAAATTTGTAAGGAAAAAAATTAGTATTAGTTTTTTTTTTTTATTGAGAAATGAGTTTTTAGAATCACACGTCATGACCGCATGAAAAGTTCTAAAATTTATGTTGAGTTCTGTGGGATTTAAAGGTATTAAAGGGGTTCAGGGATGAACTCAGTATTTAGTTGTATAGATCAATGGTTATGGAGAGTTGATGAATTCATATATTGTCTTTCGATTTATGTTTTTTTTAAAAAAAATTATCTATGGGTGCCATACCAGAAGTGACTTGACCTTAGATTCTTCATCAGCAATAAGATGTGCTATTTTCTGGAAAACTGCATCTAACTCCTAATCTTCCATGCCAAGGAATATCCCCTCTCACCCAGATCGTTTTTCTTTTCGTGTTCGGGTATAAGCAGATTTTCTTATGTTTTTTTGCACCAGTTTGTATTTGAATATTTACGAATAAATAAATAATTATCTATCATGTTATTTAACAGTTGTGCCTGAAAGTGAAGATACCATGCTTAGTTTCTTGTCTCCGGTGGAGGTATTAATATTCCACTGAGAACGCAACGTCTCGAGCGACGAAGAAAAATGAAAGCGGACTACAGCGGAGACATGTTATTAATATCCTTTTAAGCCTGTGAACAGAAGAGGCTTAGGTAACCGCATAAGATACATGTACAGACTATGTTGCAGGTTTAAGGTGAAGGGCGGAGAGATATCATAACTCCAAGTACAGGACAGTGGTATGTTTTCCGAATCAGACACCTCCGGTCATCGTGCACGTTTGACCTGGTTTACTGATCCAAGCCGATTTAAGTAACACTGATGCATTTGCACGTCATTACAGACTTCGTTTCGTAATTACACTGATTGCCATAAAAATTATCTCATTCCGTAGACATTAGATCCAATAAACCTCGGCACTAATAATGGGAACATTGATACAAATAACTGATTATAACATCGAGCCAAATAAGTTTTTTATTCTTTATGTTTACAGGTACCTTTAATAATCAATTGCATCTTCAAAAGCTTGGATAGTCCAGCGATTCCGTCTGGTACTGAATCATGGTGATTTCTAACGTTATACAGGGCTAGTCAAAATGATTGCAGTGATTTCAGAAAATTGTTACAGATTTATTATTTGACATATACTTACAAGATTACACAGATATATAAACAAACTGTGAAAGTTTTTTTAGTGTCTACAGAAGCTCAATATGTGCACCTTTAGTAACTCTGCACACGTCAAGTCTATAATCGAGTTCGAACATAACTGGCGCGCACACGTTCAACGGTTTCTTCAGACACGGGAGGGTGACCCCTTGTTTTACCTTTACAAAGGCATTCCATGGCTTTAAACTGTTGATACCAACGCCAAATGGTGTTAGCTTTGTTTTAAAGTGTCGCTGAACAGTTACCACAGACTGAGTCGAATGAAATTCGAGAACAACGTATGCTTTCTCACTTTCAGCCATCTTGCTCTCTAGCACTCTAGCGGCCACCGCGGGAAGCTTGCATTTAGTGCAATCGAAACTTGGAGAGCCACTTGTCTTATAACAGCAAACCCCATCATCGTACCTATAATAAGACAGAAATTTTTTTTTCGTGAAAACGCTGCAATCATTTTGGCTAGCCCGGTATTGTAGAAAATTATCCCAAAGTTAGTGCAAATGCCACTCCAGACTCCAGATCCGTGTAGACCCATTTGTTGCAAAATAACCCGTTGAAGAAGCGTTATAGCGTGAAACATATAAGACTGTAGAACTTCATGAACATATCGCTGTGCTAGCAATGTCTTCTGATAACTATCATTGGAGATCGAGACTTGTAAGAGATTGTTCTTCGCTTTATGTTGCGCTCTCTCGATAAATCTGATTTATTAAGACCACAAAAGCTGCCTGGTGGCTCAGTGGTTAAGACGTCTGACTTGAGATCGAAATATCACCTGCTCTAATCCCGGTATCGTCTGGGATTTTCAAAGGCCCTTAACTCGAACTCCATCTCTGGCACAACCTGCTCTATAATGCGAAGTTCCACGTTAAACTGGAGGTTCTCTATACCCGACAGGATTACCTGTTTGTTTAGTCAGCCACGACAAGAAATAGGGGAAGGACGTGCAAAGTGGCCAGGCTAAGGTTTGACGACGTTTTAAGGTAACTTACAATATACCTAAAGGCGTCAAAATCAGGGGTTACAAAGTTCAACTATCATAGTATATACCAGAATTTTTTAATTACCTTTGCATTAAGTTTAGTACCTAAAATAACTAACTTTTAATAAAAAGTACCCGAATGGCCACTTTGACCGGGCAAAGTGGCCACTTAACTTTAAAATAAAAAATGAGTGATTAAAAACGCGCTAAATTTACAAAACAGTGTACTTGATTTAAAAAAAGGTCATGTAGCTTGTAATTAACAGAAATTATAACGGGAAAAAGGCACTTTCATTGCAATTTTCACAAACGAAGGAATAGCTGTTTCCAGATGCGTAGCTAGGTCAACAAGGGCCCCGGTGCAAAAAAATTATTTTGGTCCCTCAGGTCAGATGGGCGACCTTTTCTTTGCTTTGTGTTGCTGGTAGGGGCCACTTGAGCTGAGGCTGGGGCCCCCTGAGTTGTGCTTGGGGCCCCCTGAACAGTGGTTGGGGTCCCCCTGAGCAGTGAGGTCTTCACAGTGAGGGGGCTCCCTGTGCCATGGGCCCTCTGAACTGCGCTTGGGGGTCCCCAGAGGTGCGCTTGGGGGTACGCTTGGGGCCCCCTGAGCGTGGGAGCCCCGGTGCACTGCACCACCTAGCCCCATACTAACTACGCCCCTGGCTGTTTCGTTCAACTCCATCACAGAGTTCTTGAGCTCAACAGTAACACATTTGGCACTCGATCCATCATTCTTGTAATGTTGAGTTGAAATACATTCGTTGCAGTACAGGCACTGTGTGTGTTACTGATCATCGTCATCATCAAATAACACTTTTTGGGTTAGATTTTCTCCGGTTGGTGGTTTTCTACCTAGCATTGGTTTCCTTCTTTTTGTGTTTTCTTCTTTTTCTGTTTTCTTCTTTTTGTTTGCTTTTGAAGCTCTAAGTACATTTCTATATGAACTTATGAAAATCTGCAAAGAACCTTTTTTTTTATGGCCTTTGCATTTGCTTTTTCCTGCTATTGTTGCCTTTGGGCTCACAAAAAAGAAGTTTCCGGTCTTTGAAATACCACCACAAAATAGAAATGATGTAATTGCTTTTGTTTTTTGATTATTATTAATATACTCACGTCAGATTCACATGATAATAAAGCATTCTATAATGTTAATAAGCTGCAAAGAACAAACAGAATCCATGCGCAGCAGACAGAGGTCGCGGCCACCAGCAGGTGGCCACTTTGCAGGTTTGGCGCCTTTACAGAAACGTCATTCTATCTTAACACCGAAAAGAAACAATCATGATCACCAAATCAGGAACTTACAACAAAAACATCACTCTTGCAAAATCATTTTGTTCACTAGCTGTAAGTCATCTCATTTATTAGTAATAAATTAATAAACTGACCACTTACCAAACATCAGGGTACTCAAAAACCACAAATATTCTAATAACTTCCAGAGATACTATGCTAACCGGATCGGGCTTCTCAAGGTAACTAAAGGCATTAAACTGCACAAGTTATGATTTTTTCCGCGTGATGTCCCCAAAAACCCCTTGGCCACTTTGCCCGCCAGGGCCACTTTGCCCAGCTCTCCCCTACATTACACGGCGAATCGAAAACTCTGTCCTTTGGCGGCTGAACAATCCTTCGAGATCTCCAGGCCAAAACTGTCATACGATCGGGGGCGTAGCTACCATAGGACTAGGCGGTGCAGTGCACCGGGGCCCTCACGCTCAGGGGGTCCCCAAGCGCAGCCCAGAGGGCCCCCAAGCGCAGCTCAGAGGACCTACTGGCTTTCAGGGCAAATGGGCGACCTTTTTTTAAGCTCTGAGGGCCTTGTGAACCTAGATCTAGATTCGCTACTGACTCCAAGCACAGCCCAGGGGCGCAAAAAGCTCAGCTCAGGGGCCCCCAAAGGCAGCTCAGGAGCCCCCCAAGCCTGAGAGCCCAAAATATTTTTTTTTGCACCCGGGCCTAGCTACGCCACTGCATACGATGATTTGATCAGACCACAGGGAATTATCGTTATTTATACAATTGACCTCGCTCTTCTGTATATAACTGAAAATTATCGAGGAATTTTACATATCGAAAAAATGATGAACATAGATTTTTTGTTGTTGCTGTTCGGACTGCTAGTTGGAGGGAGGGGGATTGAGAAGTTTTATGCAGCTGATAGTTAAATTTTTCTACCTGCGACTGTAAGCTGCCCCGTCTCAGATTTGTTACAGGCATACTTAGTTTTGTTATAGACGCCACTTTAATGTCTGTGCCAAATGAGCTTGCATCTTTCATTAACAAGCGAAACGTGCGCTCTTGTTTGCCAACTTCAGTTGCAGTATTGTATACATGTCTCGGAATAGTATGTGCTCAAAATAGATGTTGCGTTTCCTTTGCTCGCTGAAGTTCTATTATTAGTTGTATGAAGACTACGAGAATCTAACGAATTACTTTCTCGCGCCACGAGATATTTGCGGAGTATCGTTTCTTTCCCCATTGGCAAGATGTTGGTTGTCTTTAAATAATTACTTGTTTACTTGGTTAGATTAATTTTACTTTCTGCACTCTTAAAATTGTAGGAATCTTTACATGCACACAAAATCTATTTTGGATTTCAGCGGAGGCAAAATTTTAGTGTCCCTTAAAGCAGTTTTACTAGGTTTGGTTTTAATGTTTACGCGTGGTTTGGATACATCTGTGTTTATAAACATTGTAATGGAGTATGAAATTTCGTGCAATGGTTGGTGAGTTTGAATTCTATTTATAGTTTGGTCCCCTTAGCTTAAAAAAGTTCATTTTAGGAGTTTTTATGAAGTTAGTTGTAGCTCATTTTTCTACGCATTTCGTATAATAAAAATAACTTCATCCACGATCACTTCAGTATCTTCAAGCACGAAAGCTTCCTCTTCTTCCATAAGGCTCATCCGCTTCTGGAAGTCTCCCTCGATCGTGAATTCCTTCGCGAGAGACTTATATCCAAGTTAAAAGTTCTGTTTCCGGGGAGCAAAATTATATATCATCACCATAAGCAATTTTTCATTTTGTTACATAATTTCGATCGCTGATGTCGATTGCATCTTAAAACGGAAAGCGTTGTCTTAGGTTGTTGTAATTCACATCATAATGTTCTTTGACTATGTCCATAAATTACCCCCGGGGGAACCAAACAACTGCATAGTGATGCTTAAAATTATACTATAGCTACTTCTTGGTAGTATTTTCCGTACAAATGTCACACCTGAAGAAGGTGGAGCTAACCGTTGAAATAAAGTGTCTTTACAACACAATTCGGTGGTACGCCTGCGCAGATTTCATTGCAATCATTTTTTTTTATGGCTTTACATCTCCTAGGCTTCTAGGAGATTAGAGACGGGAAAGGACTGGCGGCAAGGAACGGAAAGGAGTTCGACCATTACCTTTTTGAAGGTACCATCCCAGTATTCGTCTGGAGTGATTTCAGGAAACCATGGAAAACCGAAATCTGGATGGCTGGATGGTGATTCGAACCTACGCCTCCCGAATGCGAGGCCAGAGCGTTTCCGCTCATTCACCACCCTCCGTTTCTTTGCATTCATACGCCGGAAAAGTTTCCATTTCTTTCCATGTATTTTTCCACTCCCAATGGCAATGATTATTCCATAAATTTGCTAGCGTCTTATTTCTCTTGTTTTAATTTCCACTCCAGTTAGTGTAGAAACACAGCTTAGGGAGCGTCCATAAACCACGTAGCTCCATTTTGGCCTCCTGTGAGCCTCCCCTCCCTCCACGTGGCTCGACGTGGGTTTTTCCTCTACGTCCCACCCCTCCCCCCCTCCCCCTCGCCACGTAGCTTTTTTCCCTTTTGATTCCAGAAGACATTTTGTAGTACTGTTTTCTGTTGTCAGACTATTGTAAATTACATATGGAGATAATTAAATCAAGGAAATAAATATTCACATGCTGTTTTGTGTGTTCTGTACCTCATTTTAACTGTGAAAAATAATATGAATGGAAAGCTACGTGGCTTGGCTCGGAACACCCGCCCCTGCCCCTTTTCCACGTAGCACAGCGTAGCCTTCCAGCCAACCTTCTCCCCCTCCCCCCCAGACCGAGCCACGTAGTTTATGCACGCTCCCTTATCAACTGGAACAGGGTCATATTTTTTTTAAGTCTATGAAAACTAATAGGCAATGAAAGAACATCAAACCAGTACCAATCAATTGAATCAATGTACAATGTTAATTATGTACGAACTATAAAGGGAATAATCAACTCCTTTGACTTCAGAGACAAAGATTTTGATTTGAAATAACGTTTTAAAAAATAGGTTAATAAATTTAGTAGAATTGGTGTTCCAGTTGGAGAAAGGAATAGCTACAAAATTATTATTTTCAGACATCCATGTTGTTCTTGCAGAAAACGTATATGAAGCCTCGTTACGTTTAGAAACGTTATGAAGAAGTAAGACAGCTGGTTTCTATACTTACTTTTTTTTTTTTAACGCATTTTATGGCTGTAGGATGTGAAGAAGTTCTGACACTAGATGATGAAACTATCATAAACATATACCAACTTATAAATACCTACGAAATACATTTATAGTGGAAGATAGAAGAGAATATTTGGTCCAGGCGAATGCCGGGAAGCTTCCTTCAAAAAGGCCCGTTCCTTGTCCCCAGTCCCATCCCACCTCTAATGACCTTAGGCATCGACGAGGCGAAAAGCAATAAGTAAAAAAAAATATATATATTTGGAATAAATAGACAGAGAAGTAATCATCATCATCATTAATAACAGTTTCCAGCTACTGGTAGGGCTGCTGTGTACACAAACTTCTCAGTTTTCTTCTTTGGTTACATTTATGCGATTATGTTGCATTTTTAAAAAGATTGGGTGTAGACTGTGTTTTCCTAAACTTTCTACAATCAAGGCTCACGTTTCTAACCTTAATAATTTTAAATAACATATGAAGAAGATGCATACATCCAGATATTTATAGTTTGAAAAAAGTAAAATCAGAATCAACTCGCGGGAAAAAGAAAAACAATTCAAAGCCTTCAGCTAGTGCGATACCAATTTGTTAGTTTTCATGAAGAAATTCATACTTGCATCACGCATCACGGAATATAACACCTTGATATAGCGTGCAGTAATAACTGTTATAATACTTAACACATCAGTAAAACTTTTGGATAGTTAACTTTTAACGGATAACTTTAACTTGCGTTAAATTTGCAAAAATGTGACGCTTTAACAATTATCGAAGTTAACTTTTTAAGCAGCGCATTAACTATTAACGAAGTTATTCTTTTACTAACTGTAAGGGTAAGATCATAGCATATGCGATAGATAGAGGGAGTGATATTATTTCCAAATTAAACTCGCTTCTTTAAAGTAAAATGTAAGCAAAAATACAAAGACATTTGTTCAGTGTGTCACCTATGAAGCTAGGTATGGACAACGAATAAGTGAATACAAAATAAATTGTTTTCTAAATCCATGTTAGAGAAGATGATATGATTTAACGCTTTAAGATCGTGCGAAAAATGAAATCGTAAGACAGAGAATAGATGCAAAAGGTGATATATTAAATTATCGTAAGGGGACGTCCATAAATTACGTGAGATGAAATAGGGGGGAGGGGGTCCGGTGAAATCTCACCAAGGGGGAAGGGGGGATCAACGGAAATCTCACGTGAGGTTATCGAAATTTTTTGGACTGTAGAGCTAAAAAAAAAAAACTCTGCAAATGCCGCAAATGTCGATTTTAGGGTCTCAGAAAGTTGCGAGGGCTATTTCTAGAGGGGGGGGTCTCACGAATCAAATCTCACCAGAGGCGGGGGGGGGGGGGAGGGGTCGGACCATATCTCACCAGAGAGGGGGAGGGGTCCGGAAATCCGGAAAAACACCTCACGTAATTTATGGATACCCCTAAACAGGAAACAAGCTTATATGAGAAGAGTGGAAAATTACTGATTTTTAAAGATAATACTTCAGTGGACAAAGAAGCAGGAAGAAAGAAGAAAGGAAGAGCTCGGAGAGACCGAATAAAAGCAGCAATGAAGAAACCTGAAATGGATGCGGATTCGTGAAAAAACAAGGAAAAATTGGCGCCGGGGTGCTAAAAATGATAGCATAGATTCAGACCATCACGAAGTAAGTACACGTGTCAATAGCGATTTTAGAAGGCCGGCTGAGGCAACCGTGTTTTTGTCAAACGTGTGGCCAGCGTCTATATCTGCATCGTGTGAATCACGTGGAGCGGCCGACTGGCTGGTTCTACCCAAAATATCCCACCAACACGCAGTAGCAACTCCTCGCTGCCGTGAAACACAAGTACAGTTTCATTACACACCCCACCGTCAGTTTATTGTTAGCCTATGGGCACGTCTGCTTCGATACCACGGCCGACCGAGGTGAAACTTTTAAAAACAGAACGGGATTTCCAGCGCCTCAGGCACACGGGACCCTATGACAAATTTAAACACTCTGACTCATTATGGCGTTCTTAAACTGGGAGTCGCAACCAGTTCAACGCTTTCTTTCATTGTAATGGCTATATTTATTTTGCGTAGTTAGGGCATATGCTGTAGCCATCCGGGTGAACGGTATGGTGTCTGTCCGTTTCTGGTTCAAACAAAGAAACTAGTACCATTTTCAATGATCTAATATTCACAAAGTGTTAAGCGTGGGGGGATAAAAATGATACCAAACTCAGTTGGCAATGCACATTGGTTAGGGGGAGGAGATGATTTCAAAGTCCTGTATATATTGAAGACGGTGATCAGGGTTTGTACCACCGAAATGAATGGTCCGGTGGCTGACTGCCGATCGAATGGTAACCGACTCAAATCTCAGTCTCGGTTCAGATTCTCAAAGGCTCTTAACCTGACCTTCACCTACGGCACAGCTTGCTACGTAATATATACGCCAAGACGCTTCCATGGTTTGGATTGCACGTAATAAGCTATAAATCCTCGGTATCCGGTAGGATTACCGGGTTAGGTAAGGCGACTTCCATAGGGGCGGAATACACAGCCAATAAATATCATGGAGGAAGGAAATATATGGAGACGACGCAAGAGACCTTCACCACGCATTGAAGTGAAGCCGGGCGGAGGAGGAGTGGGGGGCTAGGCCGTACCCAAACAGACACGGGGTATATGTACAAAAATCTTAAGGGGACTCTAGGATAAACGTAACGCCGCAATCTGGTGATGAATTATTATGTAACTCGATGAGACGAATAAAAAATGAAGAATAAAATTTTTTGATATCATGCTTAGTTTAGTAGATATTCTGTCTCAAACGTGAAATATTTTTGGTTGAAATTCAGAAGAAAACATTGGTCAAAGTCAAATTTGATGACAGATTCTTATTTAAAAAGACGAGACAAATAAAAAATAAACAATAAAAAATTTCGATATCTCGCCTAGTTCTCGAGATATACTGTATCAAAAGTGAGGTGTCTTGAGTTGAAATACAGAAGAAAAATTTCGCAAAAGTCAAATGTAATGATCGATTCTTATGTAACATGACGAAACAAATCGAAAATAAAGAATAAAATTTTTCGATATCTTGCTTAGTTTTCGGGATATACTGGGATTGGGTTGATATGCGGCCGGGATCAAAAATTAATTCTGCCAAAGCCACAATGGTGGACATGCAGAATGGATATTTCAGTTTTTTACTACCACTTGTGGTTAGGTTGAAATGCGGCCTAGATCAGAATAAAAATAGTTATCTTGTTACCATACATCGTAAGCTTAATTGGGAATACCTGGAAGCAGTTTATATCGCGATACACGTTTTGTCACTAACTTGGTTCTCATGAAATTACTATAATTGATAAATTCTTTGTCCCTTATGGAACAACAAAACCATTCTGGTACAGACTGCATTTAGACCTAACCACAATCTCCATTAAATTGCCGCTATAGAATCAAACTATGTAGACATACCCACACACGCGTATTTAAATCGCAAACTGTATTTGCAGTAACAACATCGTTTGCTTCATCAAGATTCCTAGATTGCATAGCATAATTTAACACATTTAATTTCATCATACAGTATAAACTGCAACGTGACGAAAGAAAGTGCAATACTAAATTCACTGAATCGCGATTTAAAATACACCCCTTTAAATCTCATTTTCAACACTCGTTAAAAAGTAATGCTAGTCTATTATGTGCAAAATAGCAAGGTATGCTGATTTTCTACACTACACCAACAAAAATTTGAGAACAAAGTCATCCCATTGAGAGCTATGAGTAAATACATATAGACAGGCATCAAAGTTTGCAAGACCTACCGCCCACTTCAACAACGATAATTAGAATTCAACTTACTTATGAAATGATATTCCAGGTTCTTTCCTCTCTTGCCTATTTGTGCAACCGTATGCAACACAAGATGGCAATATAAAACACTTATACACATTACAAAATGAAATAATCACAGCATCTAACACAATGTGAACATCGCATTTGTTTGGGGTCGCAATATCACCGCTGCCGCCACTGCGCATGCGCGAGAGTTTAGAGCCTGCTTCACAGATTTACCGTCACTTCTCCTCCATATATTTCCTTCCTCCATGATAAATATCCTATCATCAGGACATTGCGATCACCAGGGAAGTGAAGAAGACGCCCCTTGCTTGGGTATTGTGGAGTAATACAGACCTACACTGTTGGTATCAGATACAGAAGAAGGGGGGTAATAAAAGAAGATAGCTAAACTTACTAACGGAAATTTCATTAAAAAGCCATCAGTAACTCACAGTGTGAAAGCGCGAGGCTGGATATAATTGGAAGATAGAAGGCGGTTGAATACAATGCTAGGTGTGATTAGCGCCTGGATGAATGTGGTATGTAAAAGCATTTGATTTCAGACATAAGGGAGCGGGAAAGTAACAAGTAAGGCACTCAGGGATTCAGTAAAGTTTTGAGGAAGATGCTGAACAATTTATCTCCACTGAAACAACGAAAAATTTTAAAGTAAAAGTTTGTGTAATGCAAGAGCAGGTTTCTAGAGAAATTGCCAACGTGGTAGTTTATAAGATCTATCTAAAACTGTATTGTGAGGTTGTAAACATCCTCCTTTTTAAATCTCGTCACAGAAATCTTTTTCCCAAGATATTATTCCGGAAATCGCGCTAAATTGGGGTGAAAGACATATAATAATTTCATTGAAGTAAATTCTAAACAGTTGTGTATTTAGTATTAAATAATATGTAGTCTAAAGCAGAGAACAGCTTCCTAGAAACGATTCTTATTTATTTCGCGTGCACAGAGTCAAACCAACATACCAAAGATGTCGTGACATCTTTTCAACATTGAGCGCTGAGTATCAAGTTAAGGCAGGGTGCGCGAGAAGCACAGTATTAATTACTGTGACAGATAAGTATGATTGTCTTTGAGTATCAGTTCTGCAAATAGCTTATGGGTGGGGGAAGGGGGGGGGGGGGAGAGTGGAGGAAGGAGCGGTAAAGATAAATACGGTTTATCTACGATGAAACTTTATGGCACCCTTACGAGTGCTTTATGCGACTGGGAAATAAATTGAAAATGTTATATGATTTCAAGATACCACGGAGGAATTAAATAGATGACCGCCGGTATGTAATTCGACTCCTAACGAATCTAATGTCCCCGAAATGATCACCTAGCAACCAGAAGACGCCGAACTACAAAGAACAAACAGAACCTGATCGGTAGGCGGTTTCCGTTTAGGCCTAGTATTCGGAAGAACGTGACCTAGAGCCCCGGACCCGACACACAAATTTTAGTTTTTTATTGTTTCACGAAATCATTTCACTCGAATTCCGACGTATTTTCTTAAAAAATACCATTGCCGAATTCTTTCCCACTCCTTGTGCCTCTTCCCCCCCCCCCCCAAATTCTATCCCGGTTCTAATGATTCTGACATTGACGTCGACAAGGCATAAAGCCCAAAATAAAAGAAATCAATTTGCTCTCACCAGATTTCACACTCTACATTATCCGTATCCCTGTTCAGCCATACAGATTTTAATTTTACATGGTTTCTCGAAATTATTCCAGGCAAATGCCGGGATGGTTTCTTCCCGTCCCTTGACCCGATACTCTCCCCCTCTAATAACCCTAACTTCGACGAGGCAGATAGCGCGAAGGAAAAAATTACACACATACGTAATAAAGAAACAGTAAATTATCTGACCATATTTATATCTGTGCACACGTATAGAACGGCTCCATTTAGAAGTATCCTAACTCTTTATTTTACTTTGAAAACAGTCTAAATTTTTGTTTATCTGAAATCCTCGATTAGAAGTACAAAATTTGTACTTAAATAACGAATGAGAACAAACGAAATGTTTGAGGAGGTCGGCATTTTCTTGAAATGGTGTGGCACATGTGTGAAAGCGTAGGTATAGGATAATAAGCTTTAAGTATGCATAAGATTCAAAGCTACAGAAAGCTCTATGTCGCACTAGCCCAATGGTCTGGCCACATAGTTATGGCAACCAAATATGGAACCGAACTGGCGGTTTGCACAGAAAAAAAGAAGCTATGTCCGCTGCATTATGCCTAACGGTAAATTGCAAACCGAATATTGGAGTAGCACATCGAACACGTCAAATCTAAAAAATGCCGTGTCCTCGCATTCGGGAGCATATGTTTTCGATTCCAAGTTGGCAATTCAAATTTCGTTTTTTTTTTGTTTTTTTTTGTGGTTTTCCGTAATAATTTCCAACTTCGTTGAGATCACATAAATACCGTTTCCAACTTTCTTTCGACTGCTGTACTGCAGGATGCACTGTGGTACGTATTTAAACGTTTAACCGGAGCAAAGTAACTGGGCATTCCTATCGAAACAAACAAACAATTCAAAGTTTTTTTAAAAATTTATTTAAAATCATAAGTATACAGGCTAATTGATGAGGAATGTTAAATATTGAAGGAGGTGTTAGTATGAACAATATTGAGTAAAATAGTTCTGATAAACATGTGTTTTGGATATACAAATACTGGAATGTTAATGTTATACATAAAAAAATACTCAGAAAATGATCAAGAGCCTACAGATAACTTATTGAAGTACTTTATTCATGCAAAAACACACGCATATTTTACAAAAGTTTAAAGTAAATATTCGACTTTGGAGCTCTCTTCGCAACGGTACGAGTAGGTCTGTTGCGAACAGTGCTACACGTACTGTTGCGGAGAGAGCTGCAAAGTATATTTAAGTTGATGGTGGGGTTTTCACATTTAATTTATACTTTTTTAACACATGCTTGTGTGTTTTTATATGAATAAAGTACTTCAATAAGTTATTTGTGTGCTCTTGATCATTTTCTGAGGTTATTTTATGCATAACACTCCAGTATCTGTATCTCCAAAACGAATGGAAATCGGACACATATTCACATGAAGTATTTTACTCATTGTTGTTCATACTACCGACTCCTTCAATATTTACCATTCCTGCTTAATCACCCTGTATCATCGATCCAACTGTATTTTACTCTCAATTTAATTTTCACAATAGTGTGGACGACACAGGAATAACAAAACATTGAATTAAAAACAGCCATGCCCGAAACTGGGCACGAAGTGGTGATCTATGCAAGACGAAGCTATCACGCCAACTCCTATGCCTCTTAATGGAGCATTCAACCTCCCTTCAGCTTGTGGACTGTGTGTAGTTAGCTTTTAGGTGATATAATTGTTGACCAGGCCTCATTAAAAAATCTATAAAGTCAAATCGTAAGATTCCTTGTAAAGTATGGACTCATCGTAGAAAAAACCCACCTAGCGTGGTTAACGCTCTGGTCTCGCATTCGGGAAAACGCCGGTTCGAATCCCCGTCCGGGCATTCAGAGCTCGGTTTTTAATGGTTTCCCCAAATCATTCCGGGCGAATGCCGGGATGCTTCCTTCAAAAGGCCATGGCCGAATTACTTCACGTTCCTTGTCCCCAGTCCTATTCCGCATATAATGACCTCGACGTCGACGAGACGTAATGCCGTAAGTTACTAAACAGAAAAAGAAAAAAACCAAGTGGCCTGTTGTTGCATCGAGAGATTTATTTCTCTCATGATGGCCCCTAATTATTTTGTTTATAATTAGCACCGATTTCTGTTCGGTGGATAACTGCACAGTACGGTTTGGACATATTCGACATATGAGTCATATCAGGTTTCCTCCTCAAATCTTTTATGGTGAATTTTGCTACGACAGAAAAACCTAGGTGTGCTTCTTTGAAGCGGTAAAAAGTTCTGATTAAACAAACCAAGAATTCATCAGGTGTAAACCGACAACCTTGGGATGAATTTGCTGAATATAGTGTACTTTCGCCTATCACTGTTTACGCCTTTGTCAATCACTTCGAGAAAAAACAGTGAAGACATGAAGAGGAGAAACGGCTAACATGGAAGATTCGACTATCTCAACCAACAATCTCTTTTTTTCATCTATTCGGTGCAGTTTGAGTATCATGAAGTGATTTGCTTTTTCAGCTACCAGAAATATATTCATAAACTATCTTGCGTGGATAGGTGGTTGGGAAGAAAAATGTACTGCGTTCGACTACGATTATTCTAGGTACGGTATACCATGTGCCATCAATACGGCAGATGATGAACTATATTGTTATAAGAGTAAGGATAGATTTATTCAGTTAACACTTTGTTATTCGTCGATGAAATGGACACAAGGACAATGGAGCCGCGAGAGGAAACTATCACTGTATTCGACAGTAGTGACTTCAAGAAACATTGAAAAACCGTATCTTGTATGACCCGACCGACGTAATAACTATCGTCTTCCGCTAATGACAGACCAAAAAAGGACACGAAAATAACATAATGAGAGAATAATAAGTAATGACGCGCCCTAAAACCCGAACAACAACAACAACAACAACATAAGTAATGTTTCATTATTTTAAATTTATTATTTAAATTTGATGGCAGTTCGAATATTTAATCATTTAGACATGTGTCATGGCTACAGAGTTCTGTGTCGGGCACAGAGCCGTCGCTCAAACTAGGAAGCACTCATGGGAACACTTTTGAAACAGGTGAGAAGACACAAAAAATAAACAAAATGAAGAAATTTTGTTTTACTGTTTTTTTCTACGTCGTTAATACTATCAAATTAAACATATTTTTTTAAAAAAAAAAAAGAAAGAAAATTAAACTTCTGCCAACAGAAAAAATGTATAATTTGAGAATAAAAAACTAACTTAATCCACAACTCGACGGTTGGTTGGACGCTCCCGAGCGAGGCATACTGAGCCATTACGTCAGACGGCCAGTTCAATCCCTCTGGGACCAACAGATTAACGCGGAATCCGAACCACGGAACGTCCTGGCATATCTCCTATCACAACTTTCACAGATTCCTAATCCCACAGGTATGTGAACTAGTAGGTACCGTACCCCAAACTTATTAAGAAACCGCAAAAAAAAGTGCAACGCTAATATCTTATTTTTAATTTCCAATGGTTTACATTGATATTGTTGCAAGACATACAGGATAGGTTAACTTGGTAATGGGTGGAATAGTCGAGGGAAGGAATTCTGGAGGAAGACGAAGATTAGAATATGTGAAACAGATAACTGAGTAAGTGGATTTTAATTTACGTGAGATTAATTTAAGTTAGGAAAAATTGCATCAAATCAGTTGAATTTCCGTAGAATTTACTTTCATCATGAAATAGAAATTATGTCAATGAGAAACTACGAGAAAGGCTCTCAGACAAAGAATGAAATTGTATTTTAAGAATTATTTGTAGCAGGCTGGGAGTTGAGTAAATATGGTTTTGTATATTTTTCTTGCAAGTAATTCTGAATTTGTGTAATTAACATTGTTTTATGGTAAGAAACTATATAAGTACTATTTAAGATGTTCAAGCACAGTACTATTCAAGAAACGTTAGTTAAAAGTTTGTAATTCTAAGTATTGAAATGAGCTACAGTGTTTAGAGGACAATTAGCGACAGTTTTGACTGATTTATGTGGGTAATTTTGTGTGTAAATATCTTTAATTTCCATTTCTGTGCATTTCATAATTATTGTGATTGATTTTCTCTTAATTGTGATTTTAATTATTCAAGTATTGTTAGAATTCCAGAAACGTCGGTCAGAAGTCTTTGAATTATTCTGGAATTTTTGGTAAAACCTATAAAGCGATCTGCAGAGATGAGTTTCAGTATTTTTTTTTTTTTTTTTTTTTTTTTTTTTTTTTTTTTTTTTTTTTTTTTTTTTTACATTTCATTCCTCCCAGCAGAAGGCTGGGAGGCGGGCTGCTGGAGAGTCATAGGGGACTCTTTTCAGCCAATCTACTACTACGGGGAGGGAAGGGGGATGGAAGGTCGGCCGTGGCCTTGTAGGGAACCATCCCAGCATTCGCCTAAGTGTCTGAGGGAAACCACGGAAAACCTCAGACAGGATGGCCGAACCGAGTTTAACCCCGGTCCTCCCGAATGATAGGTAGGAGGAGAGTATTGAGTAGTCTTTGAAAGTTATAATCGTTCGAGCATTTGTTTAGTTTGCATTTAGTATCTATGGAGTTCGATGAATTAAAGGAAAAGAAACCGACTTGAATATGAATCTTCTTGGACTAGTTATTTCTTTTTAAAACTAGATACGTATCAAAACATTGCTACTGCTTTCATTTACGCAATTTCAGTCTAGTTTTGGTGTTAGCCTATATTGGTTAGTACTGTATATTCGAAGAATTTTCCTGCTTCATTTTAGCATTCAGAAAATAGCAAGGTATGCTGATTTTCTACACTACACCAACAAAAATTTGAGAACAAAGTCATCCCATTGAGAGCTATGAGTAAATACATATAGACAGGCATCAAAGTTTGCAAGACCTACCGCCCACTTCAACAACGATAATTAGAATTCAACTTACTTATGAAATGATATTCCAGGTTCTTTCCTCTCTTGCCTATTTGTGCAACCGTATGCAACACAAGATGGCAATATAAAACACTTATACACATTACAAAATGAAATAATCACAGCATCTAACACAATGTGAACATCGCATTTGTTTGGGGTCGCAATATCACCGCTGCCGCCACTGCGCATGCGCGAGAGTTTAGAGCCTGCTTCACAGATTTACCGTCACTTCTCCTCCATATATTTCCTTCCTCCATGATAAATATCCTATCATCAGGACATTGCGATCACCAGGGAAGTGAAGAAGACGCCCCTTGCTTGGGTATTGTGGAGTAATACAGACCTACACTGTTGGTATCAGATACAGAAGAAGGGGGGTAATAAAAGAAGATAGCTAAACTTACTAACGGAAATTTCATTAAAAAGCCATCAGTAACTCACAGTGTGAAAGCGCGAGGCTGGATATAATTGGAAGATAGAAGGCGGTTGAATACAATGCTAGGTGTGATTAGCGCCTGGATGAATGTGGTATGTAAAAGCATTTGATTTCAGACATAAGGGAGCGGGAAAGTAACAAGTAAGGCACTCAGGGATTCAGTAAAGTTTTGAGGAAGATGCTGAACAATTTATCTCCACTGAAACAACGAAAAATTTTAAAGTAAAAGTTTGTGTAATGCAAGAGCAGGTTTCTAGAGAAATTGCCAACGTGGTAGTTTATAAGATCTATCTAAAACTGTATTGTGAGGTTGTAAACATCCTCCTTTTTAAATCTCGTCACAGAAATCTTTTTCCCAAGATATTATTCCGGAAATCGCGCTAAATTGGGGTGAAAGACATATAATAATTTCATTGAAGTAAATTCTAAACAGTTGTGTATTTAGTATTAAATAATATGTAGTCTAAAGCAGAGAACAGCTTCCTAGAAACGATTCTTATTTATTTCGCGTGCACAGAGTCAAACCAACATACCAAAGATGTCGTGACATCTTTTCAACATTGAGCGCTGAGTATCAAGTTAAGGCAGGGTGCGCGAGAAGCACAGTATTAATTACTGTGACAGATAAAGTATGATTGTCTTTGAGTATCAGTTCTGCAAATAGCTTATGGGTGGGGGAAGGGGGGGAGAGTGGAGGAAGGAGCGGTAAAGATAATACGGTTTATCTACGATGAAACTTTATGGCACCCTTACGAGTGCTTTATGCGACTGGGAAATAAATTGAAAATGTTATATGATTTCAAGATACCACGGAGGAATTAAATAGATGACCGCCGGTATGTAATTCGACTCCTAACGAATCTAATGTCCCCGAAATGATCACCTAGCAACCAGAAGACGCCGAAACTACAAAGAACAAACAGAACCTGATCGGTAGGGCGGTTTCCGTTTAGGCCTAGTATTCGGAAGAACGTGACCTAGAGCCCCGGACCCGACACACAAATTTTAGTTTTTTATTGTTTCACGAAATCATTTCACTCGAATTCCGACGTATTTTCTTAAAAAATACCATTGCCGAATTCTTTCCCACTCCTTGTGCCTCTTCCCCCCCCCCCAAATTCTATCCCGGTTCTAATGATTCTGACATTGACGTCGACAAGGCATAAAGCCCAAAATAAAAGAAATCAATTTGCTCTCACCAGATTTCACACTCTACATTATCCGTATCCCTGTTCAGCCATACAGATTTTAATTTTACATGGTTTCTCGAAATTATTCCAGGCAAATGCCGGGATGGTTTCTTCCCGTCCCTTGACCCGATACTCTCCCCCTCTAATAACCCTAACTTCGACGAGGCAGATAGCGCGAAGGAAAAAATTACACACATACGTAATAAAGAAACAGTAAATTATCTTACCATATTTATATCTGTGCACACGTATAGAACGGCTCCATTTAGAAGTATCCTACCTCTTTATTTTACTTTGAAAACAGTCTAAATTTTTGTTTATCTGAAATCCTCGATTAGAAGTACAAAATTTGTACTTAAATAACGAATGAGAACAAACGAAATGTTTGAGGAGGTCGGCATTTTCTTGAAATGGTGTGGCACATGTGTGAAAGCGTTGGTATAGGATAATAAGCTTTAAATATGCATGAGATTCAAAGCTACAGAAAGCTCTATGTCGCACTAGCCCAATGGTCTGGCCACATAGTTATTGCAAACAAATATGGAACCGAACTGGCGGTTTGCACAGAAGAAAAGAAGCAATGTGTGCTGCATTATGCCTAACGGTAAACTGCAAACCGAATATTGGAGTAGCACATCGAACACGTCAAATCTAAAAAATGCCGTGTCCTCGCATTCGGGAGCATATGTTTTCGATTCCAAGTTGGCCATTCAAATTTAGTTTTTTTTTTTTTTTTTTTTTTTTTGGTTTCCCGTAATAATTTCCAACTTCGTTGAGTCCTCATAAATACCGTTTCCAACATTCTTTCACTTCCTTGTCATAACTCATTTATTGGTGTGATGGTTAAGGCGCTCGCCTTCAGAATTCAAATCCCGCAGCTGCTACAGTAGAAATGTTTAAAGGCTATGCTTTGTCGACGTGCTGTACTGCAGGATGCATTGTGGTACGTATTTAAACGTTTAACCGGAGCAAAGTAACTGGGCATTCCTATCGAAACAAACAACTCAAAGTTTTTTTTTTTAAATTTATTTAAAATCATATGTATACAGGCTGATTGATGAGGAATGTTAAATATTGAAGGAGGTGTTAGTATGAACAATATTGAGTAAAATAGTTCTGATAAACATGTGTTTTGGATATACAAATACTGGAATGTTAATGTTATACATAAAAAAATACTCAGAAAATGATCAAGAGCCTACAGATAACTTATTGAAGTACTTTATTCATGCAAAAACACACGCATATTTTACAAAAGTTTAAAGTAAATATTCGACTTTGGAGCTCTCTTCGCAACGGTACGAGTAGGTCTGTTGCGAACAGTGCTACACGTACTGTTGCGGAGAGAGCTGCAAAGTATATTTAAGTTGATGGTGGAGTTTTCACATTTAATTTATACTCTTTTAACACATGCTTGTGTGTTTGCAAGAATTAAGTACTTCAATAAGTTATTTGTGTGCTCTTGATCATTTTCTGAGGTTCATTTTATGCGTAACATTCAAGTATCTGTTTCTCCAAAACGAATGGAAATCGGACACATATTTACATGAAGTTTTTTACTCATTGTTGTTCATACTACCGACTCCTTCAATATTTACCATTCCTGCTTAATCACCCTGTATTATAGATCCAACTCTATTTTACTCTCAATTTAGTTTTCAAAATAATATGGACGACACAGGAAGAACAAAACACTGAATTAAAAACGGCCATGCCCGAGACTGGGCACGAAGTGGTGATCTATGCAAGACGAATTTAACACGCCAACTCCTATGCCTCTCTGTGGAGCATTCAACCTCCCTTCAGCTTGTAGACTATGTGAAGTTAGCTTTTAGGTGATATAATTGCTGACCAGGCCTCATTAAAAAATCTATAAAGTAAAATCGTAAGATTTCTTGTAAAGTATGGACTCTTCGTAGAAAAAACCCACCGAGCGTGGTTAACACTCTGGCCTCGGATTCGGGAAAACGCCGGTTCGAATCCCCGTCCGGGCATTCAGATCTGGGTTTTTAATGGTTTTCCCAAATCACTCCAGGCGAATGCCGGGTTGCTTCCTTCAAAAGGCCATGGCCGAATTCCTTCCCATTCCTTGGATGTATTAAATGAAAATAAACCGACTTGAATATGAATCTTCTTGGACTAGTTATTTCATTTTAAAACGAGATACGTATCAAAACTTTGCTACTGCTTTCATTTACGCGATTTCAGTCTAGTTTTGGTGTTAACCTATATTGGTTAGTACTGTATATTCGAAGAATTTTCCTGTTTCATTTTAGCATTCAGAAAAGGATAGGAACAAGGTTTCAGACATAATTTTAGAAACATTTTTCAGGGTGGGTTTATTTTATTTAAATTATCATTTGGTATTTTCTGCCATTCAATCATCTACAGTTTGTATTTCTATTTCATAAAGAATTATTTTTGACATTTCATCGATTATGTTATTACTCTGTATAATAATGACAACGCATCTCTTAATTAAAACCACCGGCAGTTCTATCATTTCCGTGGCGCCAAAATCTGATGATGAATTTTTCTAGAAATCGACGAAACAAATCGAAAATAAAGAATAACATTTTTTGATATCTCGCTTGGTTTTAGAGATATGGACTATTAAAAATCAGTCATAAGTATAGTTCCTTCTACTTTTGTTTTTTCTTCTTATCCAGGCCGTATTTCAACCTAACAACAATCACTAGGAAAAAAATAAAACACCTATAGCGCATTTCTACCGCGTGGATATGTTGGTTTTGGTGAAAAAAAAATTTCTGGTCCAGGCCGGATCTCACCCTAACCTCCTCACTTTTGAGATACAATATCTCCAGGACTAAGCTAGATATCAAAAAACTTTAATCTTTATTTTCCATTTTTCTCGTCGAGTTACATAAGAGTTCATGATCAAATTTGGCTATAGAGAAATTTTTCTTCTGGTCCACGCCGTATTTCAACCTAACTACGTCAATTTTGGGATACGATATCTCGAGAACTAAGCGAGATATATATATAAAAAAATTCTTTACTTTCAATTTGTCTCGTCGTGTTCTGTAGGAATCAATCATCAGATTGTGGCGCCACGGTAATGATAGAATCCCCAAACCGCCTCTCCGTCGTTTCGGCATCTGAGGCCATACAGCCAACTCAACAGTGATTATGTGTGATCCTGTGCTTTCAGTTTCTTCCAGTATGTATTTTTCCACCAGTTACACACACTACAATATGGATATGACATTTACAGATACATCACTTGAACACCCATGCTCGTGGTCAGACTCGAACCGGCGACTTCGGCACTCGGAGCAGTACTCTACCGCCTACGCTACCGAGGCCGGCCCCAGGCTGGTTCGAGCCCGCGTCCCTCAATACGTGGGTTTAGTCCAGTAGTCCCTGCAATCTCGAGATCGGCTGCAGGTAGTTACTGCCAATTGGTTGTGACAGACTCAATGAGTACCTTGGTACTCGACTGATTAGCAGAGGCTCTATGTAGAGAGCAGGGCGTGCTGGGTACTGTGGTACCGTGTGCACCAGTGCAATTCTGCTTGTGTTTGTAATTGCCGGCTGACGGAGACGTTTACGTAGGCCTTTAGAGAACTCACTTGCGACAGCCAGAGAAAATAACACAAGCGTAGGTAGGAGATAACTCCGTTTACCTATTTCGATTCAACGTGGGGATACTATCATTCCCCCAAATAACAATTGTTTTCATAAAAATTCCACAGCTGTTTCTATCTAAATAAGTGATGGGTTCTTAGTCATCATTCTGAGATAGTGACTATAGTAGCTAAGATGTAGCATGACAACCAAAGGCATGGTCGGATGTCAATGTAACACGTACACATCATCGGCAGGTACTTAGGCGATTAGACTTAAAATTCTTTCTGACTGGTAGAATAACCACCAGAGTGCATTCGTGTTGTTCGTGTTTAATGTTGTTGCCAAGCCTGGTAGGGAATGTAAGGCCTCAACCACTGAAGTTTTATTTCATTTCCTTCTCCCACACTGGGTGCTTCATATTTTTTTCTTTTTCAGTGTACTTGTCATTATACGCAGACTGTTTGAACTCACACTAGAAATTAAATGTAGTTTATCCTTATCCTCACATCATACTACATTCCTGCTGTTGATCAATCAAAAACTTACAAGAGGTAAACTTGCGGAAAACTTACATTATACTGCAAGAGCACAATCTCAGTTTCTTTTTGTTTGTGGGGGCTTATGGCTTGTCGGCGTTAAGGTGATTAGAACCTCATGAAATTGGGTATGGCCTATATGAGGTACCGTCCATGCAGTTTGCTGGAGTGATATTCTAAAACTGAAAATCAACGTGGTCGGGCCGATAAACGAATCAACTTCCTTCCGAGTCCCGGATCTCATTTATTCTAATAAACAAATCAGGTCACAAATTGAAAGCGGCAGGATTCGAAGCAATGCATTTTAAGCCATGGACCAATTTACTTACCGTTTCTCCACTAGAAAGAGGCTACTCGTTCGTTGAATGAGCTAATTTATCGAAATAAATGTTACTAACTGAAGGTTACTGGCATTTGTTAATATTAAAACAAATCATCCAAATAAGAAGTAGAAGCTGATAACCTAGGAGTTATTTTTAGATAATTCTTTTAAAATCTGTATCTCCATTTTCGACCTCAAACTGTTGATCACCTTTAAACGAATGTTATACTGAATTATGTCAAATCGAATAGGTAATTTTGTAAGTACTGTACGAAACAGAAACAAAAAAATCAAAAGCAATATTGTTCTAATCAATTCTGTAGAATTAAAAAAGCTTTCTCCTCATTCTTTGGAATGCATTGTCTAAGAAACTTCATCTACAAGTTATTTTTCTTTGAACGTACTTTCCTTTGCCGGACTCGAACCGTAGCCTTTAACGATGCAAAGCAAGTGCACTAGCCCTTTCGGTTCCGGTTTCGAAGTATATTCAGTCTTTTGATTGTTACAGGCCAACCTATTGGCTAAATTCTGGGAAAACAGTGCAAGATCACATCCACTCTTGAGTATAATTACCTTTTAAGAAATAGCAACATTAATATTAGACTATACGAACAGGTGACTAGACCTGATTACTTGCTATCCACTGAAAATTTCAGGGATTCGGATTTAAGGTTACGATTTCCTAGAATCCTTAGAACATGGCTTTATGATGAGACTACTAGAAAAAGTTCACAAGGCATTAATAGACTCACTGACTTTGCTCTGATCATCTTGTACAATACTATCATACGGAACACGGGAATTACCGTCGCACCTGAGGTACATAACGTGCTGATTATGTGTGTGTGTGTGTGTTTTTTTTCTTTTGCGTATTTTCCGCATTTAACTATTTGACTGTTGGGATAATTCCTAAACTTCTCTCCCAAAAACTACACTGTGCTCCGACAGATAACTGGTAACATACACAGAAACTTAACCGTTAACAGATGCCAACGGTTGCGCCTCCCACCCATTTTTATGACTGCGTACATTCTGAACGCTAGACGAAAGAACCCTCATTCATTCACTCATTTGTCTTTCTGTCATAGCCTCGACCTGTTCAAATTAAATATTTATAATTGCGTACTATTTTAATTCTTGCTACCCTTAATACGACCATAACATAAAATTTGAAAAATCATGGGTGTGAAGATATGGGATGCTTTGTTGGGAGTTGAAAGACTTTTTGTTCAGATAATTTTCAAGATTGGAATGTTGGCAATCGTCCAACTCTGAATATGTATGGATTCTTTTTTTTTTTTTTTTTTTTTTTGGCCACCATTTGTACAAATTTTAGGCGAAAATTATAAAAAGATATGATCAGTCTTTATTTACGAAACTTCTGGTCCAAAAATTCTTTCATTTTGAACTATATATATATATATTCATAAATTAGATAATACATACATTGTGAAAATACATCTTTTAGAAAAAATTTTAAAACCCATCATAATTTTTTCAACAGGATCTTTTGTTTGTTCGATGCAATTTAATTGTATTAGAACTCATGCTCCCTGTATAACCATTTTTCCCCCTTTCTTGTACCTCCCTGCTTTTGCCCTCTACGAATTTTAAATTGTTTCAGCGTTTTTAGAAAATTATTCATCACTTTACTTGGTAAGTTATTCGAATCCCTAACTCCCTCACCTAAGCCTAAAATCAAGTGCCAGCTTGTGGCCATGGTCATCTTTTCCTTTAGGCGAACCACTTGTATTTCTTCTACATTTTTTCTTCTTCTTCTTCTTACTGCTTTACGCCTCGTCGACGGCTAAGGTCATTAGAGGCGGGATTGGACTGGGGACAAGGAACGGGAAGGAATTCGGCCATGGCCTTTTTGAAGGAAGCATCCCGGCATTCGCCTGGAATGATTTGGGGAAACCACGGAAAACCCAAATCTGGATGCCCGAACGGGGATTCGAACCCGCGTCCTCCCGAATGCGAGGCCAGAACTTTAACCGTTCACCCACCACGCTCGGTTTCTTCTACCAATAGGTTCACCAATATACGTCTTGTACACTCCCATTACTCTCTTCATCGTCCTCCTGTTTTTCAATTAAACCCTTTTAAGCTCTCTGTGTTCTGCAGTAATTGTCAGAGACAAATCTAGCAGCCCTTTTTTGCACCCTCTCCATCCCCTGTATTTGATACTCAAAATGTTGGCCCTACACTATACCACCATATTCAAGCAATGGTCTGATCAAAGTTCTGTAACCCAGTTCCATCACTTCTCTGGTGCATCCTTTCATTACTGTCTCCAATAAATGAAATATTTTGGTACCGTTTCCTACCACTTGCCTGCCCAGTTGTGTTAATTATCAAATGTTATGATAACAAATTTACACTTCATGTCTTCAAAAAGAAATTCCTTCGCCACTCAAAGCGCACTATTTGATAGACAGTTTCAAAAAACAATAATGAATTCAACTTAAAAATTATTTATTTATTTTGAAAAATAACCTTTTAATTAATTCAGTTTAATACACATAGAATCTTCAGTGAGTGAGAGTAATTCGCAATTGAAGGATTATTATTCTTTAGTATACCGACTGATGACAGCTATACTGTATACTGGATAAATAACATACCTTCACTAAAACATGCGTGATGATTAAACATTGTATCTTCAATCATGATCACAAGATTATCTTGAATTGACTGATCATGATGAATGTTGTACAGTTGATTGTAAATGTAATCAATTTTGTCAATAGTAAATTTACAGTATGATAAATCTATCCTGCTTAATCGTGCTTTAATATCTTATTTTCAATACTTTTATCAAGTCAGTAACAACTAAATTGAGAAATATTTATCTCTTCTTAGAAACGTTGAACGAAGGTGCAGTAGAAGACTGATTCTGTTAAATTAATTCAGTATGGCTGAATTGATGAGTTCAGTTCCGCGGAGAGACGAGTTTCGATTGATGACGTTTACATCTGTGCTGGACACACTCATAGATTCACCAGGAGACGGGAAGCTGAAGCAGTTAAAACGCATCTGCAGCCACCCACCAACAGCTGTGAAGGCCACATTTAAATAGCATTCAGAACGGAGCCAATTTCTGTTCCGTAGTATGCGCTCGCAGAAACACTGTGTTCTGAGAAAGCTGGAATTAGTAACCGGAAGAAACACACGTAGCAGTGCACAAGCGAAATTCAGAACAAGAGATCATAGTTCTGTTGCCAACGCAAACCGATGTATCTTCCAGACCGTATTAACAATTTTAGATGCGGCGTAGAAAATGTATTAATATGCCTTGGGTATGGTATGCGCTCAACCTCAGTGTTATAATACACAGATATTTTTCAAAATTTTATCTACTATATAATTTCTTAAGCTCCCGCATTCACTCAGTCACTCACGTCTATAGCTTTTGACTGGGGAACTGTGACATCACGAGCCGGCTTTCTCTCGCAAATTAACAGCGACCAGAGATGTTTTTGAAACCGGAGGTTAAATGCACAGTTTAATAGCTAAGCAAGTGGTATGAAATTAATTGCTAGAATACGTTCATTAAATTTGATTTTCGTAGAATTTCGTTCTGAAAAAATATAGAATTATAAGTACCTTTCATTAATGAAAATAACATAAAAAAAACTTATATTACTCATGGTCTCTGCTATAATTACAAATGCCAATCGTCATTCCGGCCTGGGCGAAATGTCAATTTAATTAAAACGTTTGCTAATGTTGCTGCTTGAACAAAGATTATACATTACTGGATATTTGATTTTTACGTATTTCATTGACCACTTTCGTTAATGGTCTTTGTATATGTTCCATTAACGTCATTTGAAGTGAATATCAGATAAAATACGTTTCCGAATCAAGTATTCTGGCAATTCATTTCTTTGGTATTGCTTAACTATTTAATAATCTGGAATCTGTACTAAGTTCTTTGACCGTTAAGGACACTATTACCAAAGATTATGAATACTTACCCAGCCTCAATAAAAAACAACGTGATGCTTTCGAAGCAATTGCACTCTCCCTTCAAACAGAAATTCTTCAAATTTTGAATAGTGAACTTATGTAGGGTCGAATACAATTCAAGTTTGTGTTTCAGCAAGTTCCAGTCTAGCAACCACGACCTTTGAAACAATTGTACGATAGCGCGATCTCTCCGTGTTTAATATGTCTATTAATACTTTTGTGTTCTTCAAGCTCAAGGGATTTTATTCACCCTAAGGGTAAAACACAGGTCAAGTTCGTATTTGGCCAGATTTGATCAGTATTCTTTGATCAAAAACTGTTCTAGAACCGTGACGATACGCACAAAACGGTCATGGCCTTACACTAGTCTACTATATTATTTCCTATGCTCACTCATTCACTTACCTCGATAGTTATTGGCTGGAGAATGGTGTCACGTGTCGCAAAACAACAGCTACCAGATATTATTAGAAGAAATTCGAGGTTCTGTCTACGGTTTAATAGCTAAGCAACTGCTACAAAATTAATTGCCAAAATACGTTCTTTAAGTTTGTTTCTCGTTGCATTTCAGAGTTAAAAAATGGATTAACTACACAGCTAAACAAAATGTGGAAATGCTTTTCAGTAACATGTTGTTAATGAAAGCAACATAAAAAACTTAAATTACTCATGATCTCTGCTGTAACCACGAATGCCAATTGTCATTCCGGCTTAGGACAAATTGCAATTTAATTAAAACTTTCATTAATGTTATTGCTTGATCAAAGTTTATACGTTACGGTTTATTTGCTTTTTAGGTATTTTACTGACCACTTTCGTTAATGGTTTTTGTGCATGTTCGCTGTGCGTTAGTTATTAGGTTATTTGAAGTGGACATCAGACCAAATATGCTACCGAATCTACTATTCTGGCAATTCATTTCTTCGGAGTAGCTCAACTGTTTAATAAAAAGGATTGTGTATTAAGTTCTCTGGCAGTTACAGATACTATGGTGATTACGAGTGTTTGCCAAGTCTCGATAAAAATACAAAGTGATGCTTTCGAAGCAAACAGGAATTTTTTTAAATTTTGCAGATTGAACTTTAAGGGTCAAATGCAAGTAAAGTTTTTGTTTAAGAAAGTTCGAGTCTACGACCTTTGAAACAATTATACGACAGCGCGATCGCCCCTGTCCGTGTTTAATAACTACGTTTATTAATACTTTTGAGTTCTTCAAGCTCAAGAGATTTTATTCACCCTAAAGGTGAAACACAGGTCAAGTTCATATTTGGTCACATCAGTTCAGCTTGTTATAATCTGGAACTATTCTAGACCCGTGAAGATACGCAGAAAACGGACATGGCTTACACTAGTTTACAATAAATTTCATGATGCTCGTACTTCACCTAAGAGTGTGATACATAAACGAAATGAAACCGTTGATGCGTTCAGAAAATGTAGTCTCTAGATTCTTTTCCATATCTTTCACTTCATTGGTGATTATAATTTGCTAATTTTGTTTCGTAGTTTTTGTCCAAAGCCGAGTGTTAAGGGAGATGGTCACTTATATTTTTAGGTAATGGAGTTCTGTGAATACCAGACTGTAAAATTAATAGGTTGTTGTTATCCAATCTAATATTTTTTCTGTTAAGTTGTCTATTTTAGGCATAATCACATTTTGACATGTATTTTAAGGTCATTTCCAATATATATACATATACATAAATATACATACACTGAGGCCAGCTAGGACCACGTTAAGCCTTCTTGTAATGGGCAGCGAGTTTCATCTCCTTTTGGGCCGAGAAGTCCTTCATTAGTTTTGGATGGGCCTGTTTGCGATCTTCTGTCCTTTTGGAGTGTTCGTCTCGGTTTGTCCGATTAGTCACTAACGTCTTCTGAAAAAGATCTCTGTCGAAAGCATCTTCGGGTTTTAATCTTCTTTAATATTTACAAACGAGGGCTTTACAGTTTTGAATCAAATAAGTTAGAGATTTTTTGGTTTTTCTCCGTTCGTTTCAGTCGGCCACAGAATCTTTCCCGTCTTTTGAGGATTGTTTCGACGATATTTTCTATTTTGCTGTAGACTTGTTTGTTGGATCTCTTTTGATGGACGTCATTGTTGAAGTTGGAACAAAAAATTCCTTTAATAATATTCTTTTTACCAGTTCTCCTGAATCCTGACTACTTTATCGGGATTCAGGAACAAGGTTTCGACTGCATGCAAAACTACTGGTTTTAGAACTGTTAAATAATGACGTATCTTAGTATCTTGTGAAAAAACATTTTCTTGTCGTAGATTTCTTGCGAAATTCGGTAACTATTTCCAGTTTTTATTTTTACTAACAAAAGTTTATTTTATTTACTAAAGTTAATCAAAGAAACATAAGAAAAAATGCAAAAAAAATTCCACTAACAGCCTTTGCCAAGAAATCATAAAATATAAATATATATATTTTTCGTCTTCTTTTTTTCTGTCTTTTAGCTCAGACAAGGGAACTTCTCTCCTGGGAAGCTTGTGATTGGTCCGTGTTTCATTTATTTATGCCGGTAGGCATGATACTCTCTATCAAGATGTACTTTAAATCAAGTTAATCCAACACAAAAAAGTTTGAAAGTGACATACATTAATCGCAGTTTTTCTTTTAGCTTAGGGGTAAGCCCAATGTTATAGAAACACTATTTCATTAGGCTGACTGCTTCTTAGTAAAGTGCGGTTTACCGCAGCAATCCTTATATTTATCCAGTTCTATACTAAACCATTTCGATTTTTACCTCCGATTATACAGAAACTGCAAAATCATTTTGTAGCTTGGTTACAGTTTCGTTTTAAAGTCTTTAGTTTAGTGGCTTCGTGACATTAAGACGGATTTATCGTATCATGTACTGTTTTGATTCAATAATAACACTGACGCCATAATTCCAATAATAACTATTAAATTCCACATACAGCCCTACTAGCCCTCAACTTCTTTCACAAAGTAACCAGTGATTAGGGCAAGGACTAATTCCTCGAGCTTTGACCAGCATACAAAGAAACAATAAACTATGTACAGTTTACATGTCTACAATCTAATTGCTGGCGTCATTTTGGTAATGCACATTGCTTTATCTAAGTAGGAGAGTGCCGGGCAAAGTGGCAAAGCTGTTTTGATGGTATTTTAAGCTGACTTATAATAAAGCTATAGGCATCAAAATTAGCGGTTAAATACTCCAACTATCCTAACATACAATGGAAGTTTTTGGTGTCTTTGGATTAAGTTTAGACCATATAGTAAATATTTTTTTAAAAAAGAGTACCCAGGTGGCCACTTTCCCCGACCATCAACACCAGAAATAATTGATTAAAAACGCTCCAAGCTTGCTAGACAATGTACTTTATTTAAAGAAAAGCTATGTAACTTGGAAATCATAACAATAATAATGCGTATGGTATTACTGAACGGGATATCCCCGAAGGATCTGGCCGCCGATTGCCAGAGTTTCGATTTGCCGCGCATGCACCTCTGTCGAGCTTACCTTAGTCCTAACGGGTAAAGGAAACCTACAGTTTAATGTGGAATCCGAACTACAGAAGCTTTCTGGCGTACTTCATATTACACAGCAAGCTGTGCCAGAGGTGAAGTTCGGTTTAATGGCCTTTGAAAATGTCCGCCAAGACAGGGATTCGAACTGCGGACCTTTCGATCTGCAGTCAGACGCCTTAACCGCTGAGATACCAGACTGCCTCAGAAATCATAAAAATTATAACAGGCAAAAGGTTAATTGACATTAATTGGAATATTAGCAAACAAAACATAAGTTGTTATCTTCAGATCACACCGAGCGTGGTGAGTGAGCGGTTAACGCTCTGGCCTCGCGTTCGGGAGGACGCGGGTTCGAATCCCCGTCTGGGCATCCAAATCTGGTTTTCCATGGTTTCCCCAAATCACTCCAGGCGAATGCCGGGACGCTTCCTTTCTAAAGGCCATGGCCGAATTCCTTCCCTTTTTTGTACATAGTCCTATTCCGCCTCTAATGACATCGTCGTCGACAAGGCGTGAAGCCATAAGTTAATAATAATAAAAAAAAGTAAAAAAAAAAGTAAAAAAAAAAAAAAAGTTCTTCAGAACGGAGTTCGTGAGCCCATATGGAATACGTTTAGCACTGGATCCATCGTTCGTATGATCTTAAAGTTGAAACAGTTTCGTTTGTCTTCTTGAGCGTCATCGTCATCATCAAATAACTCTCTTCTTGGGTTATATTTCCTGGGCTTGGAGGTTTTCTTTCTAGCGTTGGTTTCATTCCTGTTTGTGTCTTTTTCTTAGTTTTTGTAGTTTCAGGTTAATTTTTGTACAGAACTATCTTCCACTATCTTCCATGGACGGGCGTTTCTCCATTTACGGTTTTATTGTATTTACAAATTTAAGAAACGACCTTCACCCTCGTTTGAACGGGAATGCATTGAGTTTTAGCCTAGTACTTGATTTTATTTTTCGCTTTTTGATAATTGACTAATTTATCCTGAATTACTTAACAGAGAATGCACACTGAGTTCTTCAACTATTTCACAAAAAAATCATTCTATGTTTAGATGGTTGGATGTACCATTAGAAAAGATGTCATTATTTTTGAACGAGAAGAAACAGATGTTTACTTTCTTATTTGTAATTTTCGTAGAAAAATATTGAGTATAGGTAAACGAATATTAAAAAGATCATAATTTAGATCATATCAAAATTATAATTTTACTTCAATATCTCGGATTTACAAACACATTTATTTTACAGGTAACAGATTGTGCTATGGCAGGATATTATGATCTATTGATTGATTATTGGTTTTGAATTCTGCATCGCAGTATTAGGTCACGGGGCTTCTGCAGGTAGTTGTAGCTCTCCTTAGGATTCGTGGAGGTAGAGCTCTGCATTCCCATTTATAACCATTGACACTTGAGGGATGCGACGGGGTCAGCGCTAAGCTCCAGCTATTCTTTACCTTCTCTGGAGTTTCTCCCACGGTACTTAGGGAGCGTGCATAAACCACGTAGCTTCATTTTGGCCTCCTGTGAACCCCCCCCCCCCCCCCACGTAGCCCTAAGTGGCTTTTGTCAGTATCCCCCCCCCCCACGTAGCACGTAGCTTTTTCCCCTTTTGATTCCAGAAGAAATTTTGTACTGTTTTTCTCTTGTCAGACTATTGTAAATTACATACGAAGACAATTAACTGAAGGAAATAAATATTCTCATGGTGTTGTGAGTTCTATTCGTCATTTTAATTGTGAAAAAAGTTATGAAAGGAAAGCTACGTGGCCTGGCTCGGAACCCCCCCCCCTCCCCCCACGTAGCCTAGCGTAGCCTTCCAGCCCCCCTGGTCCGGGCCACGTAGTTTGTGCACGGTCCCTTATTGGTTAGCAGACTGATGGGGCTGGGGAGCCGTTCCTCAGTTTCGAAGAAAAATCCTCGGCTTCGTCCAGGTCGTAGTCAGACGCTTTAACGCCAGAGCTACACTGCCACCCCAGTATTTCTAGCCAAAGTGAAATAGTTTATTTATTAATTACTGAGTTTTAAAATCGCAAAAAAACATTATATTTGAGACTATAAAAAATATAACTGAACTAGAATTTGCCCGCTGCTTCACGCGCATGTGCTTTGGTATGAGTAAAAATTCTTTACCGATTTTATTCTATTACCAGTTATTAACGCGGAGTGGCATGAGGTGTAAATGTCTACTGAAAAGTTTTCTTTGTGTTAGTTATTACCTTAGGTTCGGTTTTCATACTGATATCCTAGAGTCTGTTTCATTCATATTTTAATGTGATGTAATTGATTAAATAGTAGAAAAGCTACCTGAAAAATTAACAGTACTAATTCGTGTTGTAATTATCGTTCGAATTATAAGAAGTTATTATTTAGAAAGGATTTTATTTTTGCGATATAAGTAAGAAGAGAAATAAGATGCTACCTATACCATACTTGGTAGGTCGCTAACTACAACGCCTCTGTGTAGATCACATTTCTAGTTTGATTGTTTGGTGCACTTACGTATAGACATGACCTACCTATCACCCTGGAGCCAGCAACGTATAGCTGGCCGTGGGAGAAACATGGTGTCCGAAGATCAATTCCTACGGTTCCCAGTATCTGGCCCAGAGACTTGTTGATTGTTATGGAAAAACATAAGGTTACCTGGAATTGCAGCCACTTAAATTAGAATGGAAAGTTTGATGGTACCAATGGCATTCGTGGAATGAATACTTCCTCTCCTCGTCCACATCCTGTTAAGATAATGGCCTCAATGTGTAAGGATTTCACCAGAAGTCTAGTTCCATTGCACAGTTGTGGTGGTGATATGCTTCTGATGAGCATGAACGGAGTACCAACTTATATATTCAGTTTATGCGCAGGAAGACCAGATGCGCCGAGGGAATGTAAAAATTCAGCTGGATAATTAGTCTTGTCTTTTTGATCTTCCACCGTGTTAATAGCTATGTAAGTCATTATTATTATCATAAATTTTAATACCAATGGAGCTAATGCTCCGGTGGCACTTCCCATAATCATATAATTACCTCTTTTTAAATTATTATTTTTAAAATTTTCTTTTATACTTGAAGCCTTAAATTCCTCCCCCATTTACTTTTCCGATATACAAATTTTAATTTTAAATTGTTTATGCGTTTTTGTTAAATTAATTATCATTTCACTTGGTAATTTGTTCCAATACCAACAAAAGAAAATTTTATGCACAATTCCTAATTCTTTGACCAATATCCCTCCAAGCCCCATCACCACATGTCCTGTACATTCCCAGTACTCTCTTCACCCTTTCCTGTCCTTCAATAACTCCAAATCCAGCTTGTCGACAAGGTGTTGATCATTTCCAGGATATATTTATTGATGTCATTCATTTCTTCAATCACATCTAACAATCAAAACGTTGTCACAGTTGGGTTTGTCATCGTTATGCGTAAACTTTGGCTGAGATTAGATAGAGAAGCATAAACTTTATTCGTGGACATAACGAAAAATATTATTTCCGTAATATTTAACTTATCTAAAAAAAAAATCTTATTTTTATATTCGGATATGGAGGATTGCGCGATAACCGTGGTGCCACAAATTTATATAGACATAGTAGTTACCTACGACTTAATCCTCTTACAGTGTGTTGGATTATAAGAGTTTTCTTTATTAATAATACCAGCGGTTACTGTACAGAGTACGGCCAGTAGAAAACACTGTTAATTTGACTGTTTTGTGGGTTGTTTCTGACTTGTAACTAAACAAAATGCTTTTGATGGCATACGCGTTTCGCCTTTATTCAAGGCATCATCAGTGCCAGTTTTTATATATTCATTAACACGCACAAGTTCGTGTTTCCATACCAGCTACTCTTTTCGCACTATCACTACTGTCCCAAGTTTGTGTAGGCTGCATTTTAGGTAATTTCACCGGCCACGAACTGTATATATAGTTATTTGTTGTTGTTCAACAAATAACTATGAAAATCAACATGTGTACAGCTTGAGGAAGAGCACATTCGCGGAAAAAATAGCTGCTACACATCGGCTAATACCGCACGTAACCCGACGATTTTCACTATATTACTTCTTTCCTACTTGTTTTATCGGCTTTGCGTACACTTTTTCCTGAACAGAAATGCTAACAGAATGCGTTAATCACATTTTAATCGAGAAATAGTTTTTTTTTTTACTGGCCGTACTTTGCACAGCACCCTGATTTTATGAGTATTTTGACGATATGTTGATTCGATCAGTTATTCTGCTTTAAAATAGAAATTTACGCGGGCTGAAACTATTCCTACGTGGTATCACACGTTAAGAATTATTTTTAATTTCCTTCGTTTTAGTGACAACATATTGCTAATGTGGTTGAAACACATATAAGTAATTTCAAAGTTTCAAGAATCGATCACTATACAGCGAATGTATCAATGCGGATGTGACAGAAGCTAAGATGTATGAACGTAATAATTAGTGTTTAGGTTGAAATGCAGCCTGTACCAGAATGACAATTGACTCGCTTTGTTTGAGCATAAGGCATAATGGATTTATTTTTATTGTTATTTACGCAGTGTGGCATAAGGTTTTAAGATGCCTAATTAATTTTTAGTTTCATTGGTTCCATGTTGCTGTCGTCACTAACCCAAAGCACGTAGCGCGATAAACATTGCAAAATCAGGGTTAAGAAACTTTAATAGAAATAACTTTATTTTACTGGCCGTGGTTTGAACAGCAGCCAAAATTTTACACACTTTCCTTGGGAGATATTAGTGACGAATATTTGCACTTTATAGCCACAAAATATATATTAATCGAGTAAAGGTCATAGAAATATGGAAAGTTCCGCACAAGTCATTGTGGGAAAAAATGTATTGTTACCTGTTGATATTTATGGTAGCTGTTTTTCAGACATCATTTTTCGAGAAAAAAACTGATTTTCGTATCCATAATGATATGTAAGCAAGAAGTATTGGCGTATTAAAGTTGTTTTTTGTGTAGCGTTTCACGATCACTAACTTTAAGACATATTGTTCCTGAGACAAACTGTTTAACTGTCTGTCAGAGATAATGGCTACCACATTAGTAATCTAACGCATTTCGCATGGTAACTTACCTGCTGCGATACAAGTCAATGCTTATTACGTTTAATTCGCGAATTCCGTTTATTTTAATCACTGAGATTCAGAAATCTGAGTAACAAAAGTAAAAAAATAAAACTGAATCCAAAGTTTTCTCAGATTTTTGTGAAAGGAGTGCGCGTCTGAAGTGCATAATGTTCGGCAACCAACAATTTTCCAAATATAAAGGTTTTTAATTGCTTGCTCCTTCCCATGTTACATATAAGTCATTAGCTATTTTCGCAGATTTTGACTTGCACCATTAGTTCTAAAAATTTGAAAACCCCGTCCAAATTGCTGTCATTGGTTTAACGCGGCTCCAGTTTAATTAAAGAGACACACGCAGCTTGCTTACACAGTTATAATAGTATAGATACAGATGTAATGATTAATACATCTGGCTAGCCAGCAGTTAGTCCTTACGTCGTCACTGGGTCGGTTTTACGTGGTTGAACATACACCTTTCGTTTGCTGTTCCTTTGTTTTCTTGTCGGAGATCGAAGCCGTGTTCACAGCCTAATTTGGAACTGTTATGTGGGTTTATGACATGTTGTTTTTTTCCCGTCAAGGAAACAGGTAGTTGCGCTGCTTGTACTCCTGCATGTGCCAAGTTTCGTGGCGACCAGACAGATTTCCCGATTTGGAGAAAATAGACACAAATCTCATACACTTTAGAGAATCAACGCAAATTGCTCTCCGGAACACTAGAACACAAGTTTGTTACACTAAATATCTGCACCAACCCTGTTCACTTGAACGACCAAGCGAGCGTGGTGGGTGAGCGGTAATGCTCTGGCCTCGCATTCTGGAGGACTCGGGTTTGAATTCCCATCCGGGCATCCAGATTTGGGTTTTCCATGGTTTCCCAAAATCATTCCAAGTGAATGCCGAGATGCTTCCTCTAAAAGGCCATGTCCGAATTCCTTCCCGTTCCTTGTCCGCACCCCCCCCCAAACCTGTCCCGCCTCTAATGACCTCGACGTCGACGACGCGTAAAACAATAAGCAAAAAAAGTTGAACGATAGGATCCTAGTTCCAGCTCATCCGACTAATAAAAACTTATGTTTCCTCACTGTAGGATTATGTCCTAAGAAACAAGTAGAGGAGAATCGGGTAATATGGAATACCGTTTATGTTTTGTTGTACAAAACAGTAGTGAAAATAATTTAACTCCTGAAACTAAAACCAATGCAACCTTCAACTTCTTATATATATCTAATAAAGAGCTGTCAAAACAGATTTTTTTAATAAGTAAAATTTAGTTTAAAAAAGAATGGAATAGGCGGGTAATATGGATTAGAAGGTTTCAAATAACGTAAACTATCTGGAATTGAGAAAAACGGATTTAATGATACTTTTTAGTCATCTTCATCATCATCACCACCTTTGTCGGATTCAATAGCTTTCGCTTCTTTCTTTTTCGGCTATTCTTAAAACAAAACATAATTGATGAATTAATTTAGAGATATTTACTTTCTCAATTGTTATTTTATTTTTTTCAATCAATATTAACAAAAATCGTACTACCCACACCTATATTTTATTAAAAATGTATTTCAACTCAGTAATTATTTTTCGGGTTGTATGAAATTCCACAGTTTTATGTCTGGTTTTGTGGAGTACTAAGTATCTCATATTACCCGAATCGCCATCTTGGACAAAATAGGCGTGATGATATTATAAAAGAAGATGCCAGCCATAAACGAGAACTGTACAACAAACCATCACTCTTCTAGTACACATTACACTAAGACTAGCGATCAACAAAATGAATCTAATATTTTATATATATTTTAGAAAAATTATCTGCAAAACTTCTCGAAAGTGGAAAAACAAACTTTGTTGGACAGCAAAGACAGTTCAGCTCCCCAATGACCGACCTTCATAACAAAGCATCATAGGAGTATTGAGTAGCAGTTGATGGTACTTCCACTACACAGCAGCATTCGCCAGAGAAGAAACTTCTATATTCCATATTACCCGACTATTCCATATTACCCGACTATTCCATATTACCCGATTCTCCTCTACTTCTCCGTAGTCACACAGGAAAACGCAGCCTTTACCTAGGGGGCGTGGCTAGAAAGGCTCATTAGAACACTAATCAATCAAAGCATATTTCTAGCGTGACGTATTGCGCAGTTCGGGTGACGGGTTTTTGCGTTACAATGGGAAGGATAGGTGACATGGAGTCCAAGATCAGGACACGACATGTTTTGACAAAGGTCTCGCTCGGCCACTAGACAATACCTGATCCCACACGTGTGTGCGAAGCGTGCCAAATCCGTTTTAAGCTCGAGGCTCACGTTAATGACCGGATGCTCCACATCCGTCGTCTACCATCCATACACCATACACGTGTGAAAATATTTCATAGTTTCTTTACTGTTCATCCGAGCAGTGTAGCACTGCACATAAAGTGTGTCACACACAGCATTTCAAAGATGCGCGTGTAAAACTTGTTGTCTGATACACAACCAACAAAAAAGTGAATACCCAGAAGGGAGGAGTAAATGAAATGAAACTTCACGGATTGAGAGGATATGTGATTTTTTTTTTTTATGTGATTTGTTGCTATCAAGTATTGACACAAGGACACTACAACACGGATAAGACATTCACAGACACAACACTAAACACCCGTGCCCTCGGCCGGACTCGAACCGGCGACCTTCGGCACTCTAGCCCAATATGTGATGTTATTTCAGTCATTTAGAAAATGAGTCAAATTTACAAAGAACTTGGCAGTATGAGCCCACTTATCAGTAAGATGCATACACTGATTCTTTTGGTAAGGGTGTCATAAAACCGTTGTATCCTCTCCCGAGTCAAGTTGACCCTCTACTGCTGTATTTTTCTTTTTGCTTATAGCTTTAAGCCTCGTCGACGTCGAACGGGAAAGGATAGGGGCAATGAAGTGGAATGAATTCGGCCATGCCTTTTGAAGGAACCATCCCGGCATTCGGCTGGGGTGATTTCGGTCAAACATGGAAAACTCAACTGTTGTAACTAATCCTTGATATTTGGGCTGGTCACACACATGTTCTATCAGGGTCAGATCTAGAGTCTTGGTGAACACAATGCTTGCCGTTCATTATTTCATCGATTCGGCGCTACCTCGGATGACCATAGTCGACGAATGCCGCGGCGACATGGAGAGAGGTCCTATTCATCCAATGTTTTTGAGAAACACAGCGGTGTTACTCTTGACGTCATGGTGTGGAAAGTCATTGGGTACGACTTAAGTCACGGCTGGTAATGATTAAGAATACTCTGACGCCACACCAGTGCGTCAAGGACATCCTGAGCCCTCATGTGTTACTTGTCATGCGACAGAATTGTGGTGCCATTTTTCAACCAATGCTCGTCCACACACGGCACATTTCTCTATGAACTTTACGTGATACTGAGGTACTCCCGTGGTCAGCAATATTCCCAGATCTGTCCACGACAGAACGTGTGTGGGAGAAGCTCGAACATCAACTCCGTCTCGGTACCAGTATTCAGGATATCGAGGATTATTTACATCAGTTGCGGCCAGCTTGCCTCAAGAGAATACAACGGCTTTATGACACCTTTCCCAACCGAATCAATGCATCCATCCAGGCCAGAGGGCGTGCAATGTCATATTGATAAGTGGGCTCATACTGCCAAGTTCTTTGTAAATTTGTCTCGATTTTTTAATCACAGAAATAACATCATATACCCTCTCAACCCGTGATGTTTCATTTCGTTTCCCCTTCTCATTCTGGATCCTTAACTTTTTTTTCCAAGTAGTGTAATTAATACAAAACAAACAATTGAAATTATTACTTGTATTTATCAGATGCATAAAAAGTCTTGAATTTATGGTATTTTTAAAACATTTTAAACTATTTCGCAAAAAATTTATCAAGATTAAAACGAATATAAAAACCTCCAACTTTATCATTATTCGTTTCGGTGTCGAACTTTCTACATTCTGTTTGCTCCAGAGATATATGTTAGTATGTCAGAGATAGTGATTATTTTTTTTTTTGGCCTGAAGCGCCAAATGGCACTATATAGCCATCCGCTATTTACACAGATAATTGGCTTGGTACAAATGAGTAAAGCATTGTACAGATAAACAAATTTACACGATAATTATACTGGTACATAAACCAAGAATTTTACATCGGCTGGAATATTTCTCAAATAAATACATACATGTTTACAAAATCAAGAATTAGGAAAACAAGTAATTAGAGTACTCTGTACCAACAGTAGGGGGTACAAGGCTCTTCGTGCACAAACAATAATTACAGCATAATTATCTACACATTAAATGATTATTTATATACACATACAGAAATTAAAACATTATAAAAACGGACTTATTTGCCTAAATCTTAATGTTTGTTGTTTTTATAAAACTGGCGAACAATTTATATACAATCACATTGTTGCCATGCAACAGACAAGAGATACTTGGAAAGGGTATACCAAAGTTGTTTAGATCTTTCAAGAATTTAGGTCTGTGGGCTTTATATCTTGGACAAGCGAAAAATATATGATTTGCATCACCTACTTCGGAATTGCAATATTCACAGATATCTGAATTTATGATGGTTAGACGATTTAGGTGCTGTGCGAATATACCGTGATTAAAACGTATTCTAATTATCGTGGTGATAACACCTCTAGGTTCCAAGGAGCTGGAAAACCAGGGACGGGTAGGAATTTGGGGCTGGATATTGCCATAGTATTGTCTCCTTGTTTTTTACTGATGTCCTATTCACTCTGCCATTTGTTCATTACCTTGATTTTTATTTGTGGTAGATAGTCCGTGTATAGTGATAATATATTACTGATTCCCATGCTCGAGTCAGTTTACTGCTCCATGACGACGTTTGTTGTTTGTTGTTTTGCAGAGGAAAGAGCGTCGTTCTAGGACCGGCAGCGGGTCCGGCTGGGCCCGCGGTCCGACGACCACGAACGCCACGACGTCGACGGCGAGCGGCGACGCAGACATGGCCGAGGCCGCACCGCAGGGTGCGCACGAGCTCAAACGCTGCGCCAAGATGGACCTCTCCAGGGAGCGCAGCTTCGTGCGGCACCAGGTACAGAATCCTCCTATATCCTGGTTACTTCGAACTGGCGGCTCAAGGTCATGATCCCCTGGACCCACTCCTCACTTCACCATCCCCCTCCCCCCCGCCTTTTTATACCTCTATACGAGCAGTTAGGTGAGTGGGAAATTTCCTCTTCGCAAGTAAGGTAAGTGCAGCGGAGTGGGGATAGAGCATATTGACCTTGAGCCGCCTCTGTTAACTGAACGGGGTATTATGATTTCAACGCTCCGTAGCGAGATTAGGCTGTATGTTGCGATTAGTATTCCGGCGACGATGGATTATTTATCAAAGATATTTTATTTATTGTGCGAGTGGACACTTTTCCGGCTTCAAGATGGAATGTAATCTTCTCGGATCTCCAGCCGGATAGTGTCGTAGAGGCACGAGGTTTCGATAACCGCCTCTGCTGTCTTCATCATATGCCGAGTAATTTCCAGATGTTATAAGTCTTTTCTAAGCATATAAAAAGAATCATGATATGAGGCTAAGACAGTCACTGCAAGCTACATGACACCTGATAAAAACAATAGTACCAGATGTCTTAATATTGTGTTTCTATCACACCGTCCGGCAGGATTGCATTTTATTTATTTACCAGCATTTCCCGGCAGCTTCACCCACAAAGATCTTTCATTTCGCAGACTTTAAATAAAATCCCAAAATTTTTTGAAGTGGTGCCAGATTAATTTTGTTTTTAATCATTTATGTTACCTTCACGTGTGCCATGTTAGTAAATAACAAGTTACATAGTCAACAACAGCATTAATCAAAACAGTGTAGAGTTTATCTTTGATGTAATATGATCTTTTGCACCAATCTGTTCAGGTTACGGAAGTGGTGATCACTTTTGAAGTAGTGTGATTTTTGGGGCCTACCTCTTCAGTTTACTACCAGATTATCATTTATTGCTTCGTTCATCGTTCCCTTAATCGTAAAGCAGCTTTTAAGTTACGCCTTAAGCTTTTGAACTGTGAACATTCCATCCAAACGTGTTCGGTTGTTTCTGCGTGATGTGTGGACAAAGAGATACTACGGGAACGGCCGCTTATAGGATAAGTATGTAGTGATGGTGACTAACTGCTACTCCTAACTTTGTTCACTTGGTTTTTGTATTTTACAAAAGGTTATCAGATAAAGTAAGAACGACCGACCGAGCTTGGTGGTTGAGCGGTAACGCTCTGGCCTCGCATTTGATAGCACGCGGTTTTGAATCTCCGTCAGGACATCCAGATTTGGTTTTCCATGGTTTCGCAATATCACTCCTTCAAAAGGCCATGGCAGAATTCCTCCTCGTTCATTATACCCAGCCCCTTCCGGCTTCTAACGACCTCGTCGTTGACGAGGCGTAAGCCATAAGTAAAAAAAAAAAAGTAATGTCATTTACGAAGCTTCTCGCACGGGGATTTGACATCCTCATTTGCAGTCAACACATAGTCGAGAAAGTATCAACTGCAGTGACAATTCTAGTCAGTCACTTACCTATGAAAAATGAGTTCAATGACTGATGATCATGGTTTTCAGTTACAATAAAGAAATCAACATCTTGCGCCATATCTGTATAATAGGAAGAAAGCACTGGTCAGTCATTCTTTACTGACAACAGCTTACGATATCCCTAAATATCAAATAAAATATAAGTGATGTGTTTATCTTAGGAGAATATTTTCCCTAACTCAAAAGAGTGTCATTTTTCTATCTATATCTGTAATAGAGTATCTGTTTAAGTTCAAATTCGGCGTCGAAACAAAGTACTTCCAAGATTTAGTTTGCCTCCTTTATCTCTCAATATTGATTAAGTCAGCATTTGATAGTAAACGGCGTATTTATTCTTTCGCTATATGTATTTCAATAGACAACTTCCATAAAAAAACATTTTACAGTATAAACATAACACAGGCGTTCTCACAGTATTAATTACCATTTTACTGTAGACAATTCGTCATTGAGGTATCTTATAGTGTCCTTCATATTTAGTTCAGTCTCTCACAACATGAAAACTTTTCTATCATCCATTTTGTCTTGCCTTCATTATATTAAATATAAATTTTAACTCCTATTCCATCGAGTTGGTCGATCAATATTTCTCTCGCAATTCCATATGGTAATAGCTTTCCTTATATATATATATATATATATATTATTAATAATTATTGTTCATATTGTTATATTTCATTACATATATTACCAATATAGGCTTATTTTATTCGTCATGAAAAATAGGGGTGTTACAAGCGTTTACCTATGCAACCACTGGTGTGTGATGATAGCTTTTTATTATAACTATCACTAATAATAATTATAATAATAATGACGACCTAGCTGCAGAGATACAGGTTACTCAATCATGGCCAAATTACTTCCTGTTCCTTGCCCCCATCATCTCTGGCTTTAATGATCTCAACGTCGACCAGTCGTAAAGCCAGAATCCCAGAAAAAAATGGAATGTATGGAATATTGGATAAAATCGAGACATTGATACTAAATGTCGCAGGAATTACACGTATCGTTCATTTTGCTCCCAGTTAGCAAATGCCAGGCGTACGGCGTGCAGCCATTTAAGTCGTCGAGGTGTCGAGACGAATTGGGAGCATTTTAAAGCGGAGCGCTTCAACCACACTTTGTCGCCGCTACAAAATGAAAGTATCACAGGGTTTTAACTCTCTGAGCGGATAGTACACTATGTTAGATTCTTCGTGGCTTTTTTAATTAATAAGATAATTAACTAGTCCACAATGTACTTCAGCTTAAACTTTCGTTTATTTCCAGAAAAACACGTCAGCGATATTGTTTACATGCATAAATACAATCCAGAGATACTACTAACGCAGTCCTTGGTAGTAGCAAAGTGAATCTGTATAAACTAACTAACTGTCATTCTGCTGATTTCTTTATATAGGCTCTATCGAAATTTCCCGAACACTTCAAAAGCTTCCGCGAGATATTTCTCGAACATTAAACAATTAAACATATTAAAAACTATCAGAATTAATACATAATCACTTAAAATCATTACAAAATGATTAAAACACAAAATTATTTACAGAAATCATTTTAAACTGTAGAAAATTGTCCTGTAGACATCGTAACTTGCATTAATACTTGGAATTACACACATTCAAGCAATTCTCTTGTACAATTCTGTTCTTAAACATATCAAATGGCCTTTAAATAATTTCTTTTCATAAAATAAAGTCTATATACACTAATTTACAGGAAATTTAAAAACAAACCTACCAGATCATATTCAAGCAAACTTTAGCTCACTACCAATACTTCATTAAATACAATTATATGTAAAGTTCAGTTATGAGGGCTGTTACAACTATCTCCATAGTTCTCTGAAGCAGTGGAAACTTTTATGATTGAAAGACTGGAAAATCGATATCGATGGGAGAAAATAGTTGCCTAAAGTAGTGTTTCTCAACATGTCGTCCGCGAAGATGGTTCAGGTTTAAATTCCGTATTCGTACCGTATAAGTCTATAAACGAGTATAAACTTTTTAAAAGACACGAATATTTCAATGACCTGTCTAAACTCTGATATTTACAGAATGAGGATAGATCGGCATTGTTCCTACAATAGTCTTTTCATTTCCTGTTGGCATCAAAAAGAGTATATGACCCTTTTCTGAGGGTCTTGTAGTAGGTGTGACGGATCACGGTACATGGTGGGGTTGTTAACATTGGAGTGGTGAAGTAAACAAAAATAAAAGGTGGAAGTCTGGTGTCTTTTATTTAATTTTGTACATGAAGGTATATTATAGAATACTAGCAAGAAGTCTATAGTAGCATTATTATTAATTTGGTTACTATAATATTAACGATCTGGTCAATATTTATTACTTCACTTCCAGTTCCATAAATATGTTTCCGTAGGAATTCAAAACAGACTTTTCGATTTTTTATGTTATAATGGTAAAATAAAATATGATTTAGATGTTAATAATATACACATACACAGATCAGCTAAAACATTATGACCACTTGCTTATTAGTGTTTGGTCCATCTTTGGAGCGCAATACAGCAGCTATTCGGCGTGGTATGGATTAGAAAAGTCGTTGTTAGGTTTCTGGAGTTGTCTGACATTAGATGTCTACGCACAGGTTACGCAATTCCCTTCAATTACGGGCTGGTGGTTTGTGAGTGCAGCCCCCGGGAACGAGCATCTGATAAACGGCGAGACTGGTCGGTTGTTCGCGTGCTACTGTATTGAGCATCTATGCAGCAAAGTGGTTGAAGAAGGGTGAAACTACGACTGGACAACAAAGTGGTGGACGTCCACGCCCCATCACATAACGTGGAGTTCGAAGGCTTGCCCGCTGTGTAAAGCGGTATAGGCGGCGATCTGTGGCAGATCTGACAGCAGAGTAGGACTACAAAGCTGGTGCAGTCACAAATGTTTCGGAGCACACTCTACTGCCACAGATAGTCGCCTGTCCCGTTTTACAGAGCGGGCAAATCTCCGACCTCCACGTTCTTTGATGAGGCGTGGACGTCCACTACCTTTTCGCCCAATCGAGGTTTCATCGTCCTTCAACCACTCTGTAAAGATGCTCACTACAGTAGCACGCGAGCAGCCGACCAGCCTCACCGTTTCCGAGATGCTCGTTCCCAGCACCACGCCCACAAACCTCCGGCCCGTAATTTAAGGGAATCGCGTGACCTGTGCGTAGACATCTGGTGCCAGACAACTCCGGAAATTGCCGGCCCTTGCTGTGTAGTGGCTAGCGCGCTGGCTTCGCATTGCAAGGGCTGTCGGTTCGAGTCCGGCCTCGGGCATGGGTGGTTTTAATTAAGTGTTGTGTTCGTCTTGTGATGTGCTCACTGTAGTGTTCACAATATCATGATTAGAGCCTGATATAATACTCAGAACAAAAAAAACAAATTGGAGCTGGCTAAATGGTCGCAAATGAACTAAGGCCATTTAAAAAAAAAAAAAACCTCCGGAAACCTAAAAACTACTTTTCGAATTCATGACGCGGAGAATCGCTGCTATATTGCATACAAGTTAGTGGTCCGCAGCATTATTTTTGATAATTTACAGGTTCTCGGGTTAAAAAGGTTGAGAAACGTTGGCCTAAAGGATCGGAAGTATGCGAAAGCGTGAACTACATATAACTGAATTGTATAAGGAAGACAGAAAAGCCATTATCCTCAAAGGACAAAGTGTAGTTTAAAGTTTCATAACATCAGAATCTACCAAAAAAAGTTGTAGGAAATGTAAGTTTCTGTAATGCAAATTAATAAAACTGTACTCTTTCTTTCATGAGGTTATATTCACTAAAATTTCTTTACATTCTTAGATTTTACTAATCTGGTTTTAAGCGTCTTCTCAATTTACCTTAGTTTCGTATGTTCCTTATCAACAAGGAAAGTGAATGTTAGTTACCGAACTGACTTGAATACTTAATTTTTTGAGCTCATCAGTCATCACTCTTCAATGTGTCGAAAAGGAGTAAATTTCCTCTAACAGAATCAGACGTAGAAACGGTAACAAAAGAACTCAAAAGAAACTCAATTCATATGAAATCATAGCATAATTCTTTGATAAGTCAGTAAAAGATTACAGAAAAATATTTAAAAAAATTAATACTAATGTAGTAATTGCGAAACATGGCGTGTCGTGGACAGTATAGATTTCAGGGTATGGAAAAAATTCTTGTTTATTGTAAACAATTACGTTAAATTTAAGTGCAGATGAAGAAAATATTTCTACATGAAACGATAGAACCTGAAAGATGTTTTGCGTAATGGAAGCAACAAGTTCTAAAATGTGTAACCATTCATATTTTTTTTTTTTTTTTTTTTTTTTTTTTTTTGTAACAGTTTAACGTCCCTTTATAACAACGTGGTCTTTAGAGACGGGAAAGGATGGTGGCAAGGAATGGGAAGGAATTCGGCCATGCCCTTTTGAAGGAAGCATCCCGGCATTCACCTGGAGTGATTTGGGGAAACCATGGAAAACCCAAATCTGGATGCCCGGACGGGGATTCGAACCGCCGTCCTCCCGAATGCGAGGCCAGAACGCTATCCGTTACACCACCACGCTCGGTGTGTAACCATTCAATGTTGATGTGGTATTAAATATGTTAGTTCATGTTAGAATATGACTCGAGTTGTTTTAAGTTGGCAGTTATATAAAGTAACAGTCACCTTTTCCATGATTTTTTAAATATTTGTAAATTTATTTCTACTCCTAATATTTTTTTGCTGAAACATGGATATGAAGAAACATGGGATTCGTTCATATTTTTACTTTACGAGACGCGTAGTGTGAAGAATTGTTTACAGTTGTAATTACCATAGTGGGCAGAATGAGAAAGAACTTTAAATATTGTACGTACATGTGACGTCTTCTACACACCACCGCCCGGCAAGCATTCCTGCCAGAGTTTCTTGATCTTCCGCAACCTATCATTATAGAAGTCCTGTGATTGCCAAGAGGACTACTTCAAGTATGACGTCATCCGTCTTGTGAAGTCACTCACATAACACTAACCTCTATATACCAGCGAAGAGAAAGAAATTGGTTTCGAACAGAATTAGCTAACTAGCTGGGATGAGTCGACATTTCATATCCAAATTTGTCGGATTTCTACGGCGAATAGTTAGTCGAAATGAGCGGGAACATTATCCGTTAAACAGACAAATGTATTTTATGCTAATACCATTTTTTTCCCATCAAGTTATCCATATCTGCAGCAGTAAACTTGAAGGAACGTCTGACTCTTCGGAATCCAGTCGGATAGGATTACGTCATGACATTCCAAAAAGAGAAACATACCTGTATAACCGTTTCTCCAAATTATTGTCCCTTAGCCTTTTGCTAAAGAGATAGTTGAAATGTTTTCCCGTTCTTTGCTCATTTATTTAATCACCGGATCTTACATGTCATTACTTTCTCTATAAGACGAACAGATAAGTTCTTTCCATCCTAGTACTACAGAGTCACATCTGTTAAGAAAGTTCAGGTCGAGTTTGCTTCTGACATGGGACTGAAAAGGAGATTACAATTCATGAATGAATAATGCTCAAAACAATTCTGTGTAGTATAAACTTCGTTCATGTTAATTTCAATGTTCACTCTGTTTTTGATGACGAGGACGTCCACTCATCATACAACATCAGATCTTCCACTTTGAGAGTTTTCAAGATAAAAGCTAGTCTGTGATATGTGTACAAGTTAATAGTCGCGTTCACATCTGACAATGTAATTTTATTATGAACTTATTGGATCCTGCTATTCTCCAAATGGAGGTACCAGACATAACATTCCGGGCTTCAATATTGGCACTTAGCGATTTTTTGTTTGTTTCTTAGGGCTTTACGACTCGTCTACGTCGAAGACATTAAAGGCGGGAGAGGAATTTGAGAGAAAGAGTGGGAAGGAATTCTGCCTTGACCTTTTTAAAGAAACCATCCTGCCCTCGCCTAGAGTGATTTTGGGAAATTACGAAAAACCGAAATGTGGATAGCCGGATGGGTTTTGAACCCGCGTCCTCCAGAATGCCTGGCCCGAATGTTACCTCTCACCAACCGTGCCCAGTATCGGTTTCTGAAACAAGTAAAGGTAGTACAGGTAGCTGCAATTCACAATATCTCGGACAAAAATCAGTGTTTATGCTGACCAGATTTCATTTGGACCAACCAACGGATTCCTGAAATGGTTCAATTTTTTCAAACGACTGGAAATATATCTTAATCAAAATTATGATCCATGATACTTTTATGCTTACGGATTTAGAGGCGTGGAAGGATTTTTTTTTTCACTGCTTTACGTCTCTTTTTAACATCGAGGTCTTTAGAGACGGGAAAGGATGGTGGGCAAGGATGGGGAAGGAATTCGGCCATGGCCTTTTTGAGGGAAGCATCCCGGCATTTGCCTGGAGTGATTTGGGGAAACCATGGAAAACCCAAATCTGGATGCCCGGACGGGGATTCGAACCGCCGTCCTAACGAATGCGAGGCGAGAACGCTAACCGTTACACCGCCCCGCTCGGTGCGTGGAAGGACTGGGGGCAAGGTAGGGGTCGGAATTCGACCATGGTATTTTGATGGAACCATTCCGTCATTCACCTGGAGTTTTGGGGAATCACGGAAAACCAAAATCCTGATGACCAGACGGGGATTCGAACCAGCGTCCTTCCGAATCCGTAGCCATAGCGTTACCTATCTCCATTCACGCTTAGTGATTTATGATGCCTAGGCAAATAGGATGAAATGGGAAATTTGTTTACTTCTGCTTGAGTGTTTTCTATTAGTAAACTATTTTATAGTGTGTATCTACATGTAAATATGAGGGTGGTTTGAAAGTTCTCATCTCCAAAAAAAGATGGCGATACTTCCGGTTAAACCATGAAGCATGAAATTTCCTGAAAATATGACCCGCAACATTCATGTAAGTTTCATGACATCCTCTAACAATAATTGTCTTTAGAACATTCAGTATCGTCGGTCATCCTGGTGTGATCTTCGCGATGATAATATGCTTACATTTAGTATTACCTTCTCCAGTCGGATTCTCATACCGTACGTCTACTACCAACCAGGCAATATTTCCACCCTGTTTTCTCCCCAACTGCGCTGTTCCCCCAGACACGAGCTGCCGGTATTCCTGTCTTCTGTTTGTTGACAAGAAGCGGAGAGCAACGGCCTTCCAGTTGGCCTACCACGAGCTTAAACAAGTCGACGACACATCTGATTTGTTTAACAGGGATGTTAAGGTCACAAAATTCATACCAAACGCCGCCATATTCTTTTGCTTCTTTAGATATATAGATTTATTACGCATATTGATACCAAATTATATTCATTAGCGGAAATGCTAGAGAATTTTCAAAACATCTACGTTAAAGTTTCTGCTTGTAGCTAGTCTAGAAGAATTAATTTTTAAACCCTCCGGATTCTGTAGTTTTCACTTTTATTGCTTGCTAGTAGTGACTTACATGTTTTTTTCCTATTGGGCCGAATTGATATTTTTGATTAAACTTGAGATTATAATTTTAGCCTTATATTTCTCTGCCATTGGTGTCAGTGTGTGTTTGAAAAATCAGTCGCAAACATATGACGAAGGTATGTGGAGTATTACTTAAAGAAGTGTACGTTGTCAATGGTCCTTCTACCTATAGATATTTAGTGTTTAAAAAGGAAGAAATGATCGGAGGAAAAGTTATATCAAGAGCCGAGTATAGCACGAATGATCTCAAGGGCAGAGTACCACTAAGGAAAACAAGATTTTTTTTTTTAATGGCATTCGGCCATCTTAGCCATTCAGCCAGCTTAGTGTGTTTGCTTGTTTTACCATGTATAGAATTCATACAAGTGTCATTGTTTTCTCTCTTCTGTAAGGACGACACAAGACGAACACAACATTTAATTAAAACCACCCATGCCCTAGGCCGGACTCGAACCGGCGACCCCTGCAACGAGAAGCTAGCACTCAACCCCTACGCTGCCGGGGTCGGCAAAACAAGATTTCTTAATAAAGAGAATTCTTTCAGTGTAATATGTTTACACAGAGACCGCCGTCCACCAGGCGGCCAACTGGAAAGCTTGGGATCCAAGTTAAACTCTGACGTACATGTTAAGTAATTAGGGCACATTTATTTTATGAATAATCTGGCTTTACTTGAAAACCGCTGAATCGATTTTGACGGGATTTAAAACTGTGAGCTTCTATAAAGAACGATGGAAATAAATAAGAGTTGATCCTTTTTCAAACCCACCGTAGACAGATTTTTTTCTATTTGTTATATAGTATACATACCTAGCGTGGTGGGAGAGAGGTTATGCTCTGCCCTCGCATTCGGGAGGACGGCGGTTCGAATCCCCGTCCAGGCATCAAGTTTTGAGTTTTCCATGGTTTCCATGCTTCCTTCTAGAGGCCTTGACCGAATTCCTTCCCGTTCCTTGTCACCAGTCTATTACGCCTCTAATGAACTCGAAGTCGACGAGGCGTAAAGCCATAAGTAAAAACAAATGTATACATGTGCAAATTTCCTTCAAAATTGGATAGAATTGGTAGAACATCGAGAAAACTTAAGGGGGTGGAAAAGGAGACAGGTTTCTGCAAATCAAATGTAGACAGTATTTTTCTGTTTGTCTTAAAGCATACGTGTGCATAGTTCCTTTGATGTTGGATAAAAACTGTGGGTATGTATAAAGAACGTTGACAAAAATTAAGAGGGATATAAAGAGGAAGAGTAGTTGGTTTTATGTAAAACTAATGTGGAAAGTCTTTTTCTCTTTATTTAAAATACTGTATACTTGTTCCATTGAAATCGGATAAAAATTGTAGCTTTGTGTTAAGAATATTTTCAAAAAATTAAATGGGGTAAAGGGGGGGGGTGAAAGTTTGGGTTTTTGTAAACAGAATGTAGACAATATTTTTCTATTTGTCTTAATGTATACGTGTGCAAAGTTCCATCAAAATTGGATAAACAATGTGGGTTTGTATAGAAATTAAGCGCTGTAAGGGAGAGAGGGGATGGTTTTTGGAATTTTTTTTGGTCAGAAACCTTCTCCATGAAAAAATACATGTATATGCCAATTTTCATGGTGATCGGTCAGATGGTGCCGAATCTCGGATATATATACCAATATCCATTTATATCTTTATGCTGTTGCTTCCTGTGACATATGAACAGTCACCACGACAGGTTTCACTAGCAGCTCCTGAAGAAGAGATGGAAACACAGGGATGAGGGAATGTAACAGCAGGATCGTTCATTGAAGAGCGTTACATGTTACCGTACGTCAAGGCATGTCAAGAGACCTCAGACTCTTTCGTGACTCTTCGACGCTAATATAACAGCAGCAAAAACGAAAGGCTACTTTTCAGAGCTTTTTGCTACATCGTAAGTAAATTTTATGGGGTCTGTCGGATATATATGGTGGCAGCCCTGATACAAGACAGCTGTCGGCAACTTGCAGCCACGGATTCCTCGCGCCAATCCGCTGCCAGGCGTGCTGAAAGACCAATAAATCGTCTGATTTATGGAAACACGTGTAGCGGCAGGAAGGATTCTGAACCAAGAATAGTTTACCTTCGCTAGTTGCTACAGAAATTCCACTGATAAATGGGGATAATTCTGTCCCAACAATATAAAAAGTGTTAACACAATCCTTGTCGTACTGTGGACGCACATGATAGGATGAGTAGCTGCACAGTGATCTGTCGTGTTGCTGATTCTAGGCCCGTCAGAAATGACGGCTTGAAAACAACTTAAATTACTATTTAAACAAGGTTAGATTACTCATGTACCAGTTGTCATTCTGACCCAGACTAAATTTAACTTCCGCTAATATTGCTGATCGAAAATTAAAGGTTTATCTTACATACCAACGGGCAAAAAAGGTTAACGAAAAACATCTACATCGAACGAATACAAATAAATAAAAGCATTAGCAATTAATACGTTAATTGAAACGAAATACCTACTTCTCTTTCAGCATTTCGGTAATTAATTTGTTCGTGAATGCATTACAAAATGGAACTGTATTAAATAACCTGGATAACCTCGAGATGGTAGTAATATCTCTGGTCGTTGTAGCCCCCAAACGAACGCCGGGGGCGTAACGTCAGCGTTACGGTCACGACGACTTAATGATACAGTGACACAGTGACCAAGCTTAGCCTTTTATTAGTATTGACTATCGAAACGACGGAGTGATTTTAGCTGACGGTTAGCCTGGATTGTGTTCAGTGCTGTGCAACCTTCCTTTAATATAGGCGTGACGGGCGTGAGTTAAAATGTGTATTTGTGCTAACCTGTGAAACGTCTTTCCCGTAAACCAAATGGTGATAGGCCACAGAAGTGTTACAGGTGTCGAGATTGCTAGATGAAAAACGTTGCATGTGATTGTGAAGAACCCAATCTGTACTTCACCTTTCAATAAGTTCCCAGAATCATACTGAATCAGATATGGCCCTAGCCAAACCATTTAACCGGATCCACAAAAACATCTCGGTTTCAAAGAATTAAGTACAAATGCAATATAAGGGCCAAGAAAGATACTTAAACAGTCCCTAATCTAGTGACATATTATAGTTGGTATGAGTGTGTTGGCACATTTGTTTTAAGTCATTTGTTTACTTAACGATGAATTAACGTAAGATTCATGTGTCAATTGTGAAACGCATAAATATTAAATTTCTGTTATGTAAAGGAGCTAAACCAGTAGAAATTCTTCATACATGGATCAGAAAAAATAGTTTAAAAGCCTAGAAAAGCGTGGTTTGGGCACCTTAGCGTGACGACGTTTGCGAGCTGTTAGAATGTGTTAATAAATGTGCTTTCCATGTTTTGTAAAGAAATCTAACAAAAGCATCATATCGTGCAGTAAATTACAGAAGGGACACATAAACTACGAACCATGAATTATAGGCTATTGTAGTTCATGTCTAAAACTGTTATTAGTCACAGTTCGTTATCCACCTTACGCTGACGGCCAATTGGTTGCATAACTGTAGGGACAACAAAAAAACACAAACATCCAACACCGACAAAAAGCATACTTTTTAAAACATGGATCCCCATTCTGTACAGGTGCTCATAAGTATTACTGTGTAAGTAGGTGGATAACCTTGAAGGTGAGAAGTTGTGACAGAAAAGAAATATTTGCATAATAAAATTATATTTTTGATCTCTGAGAGTAGATAAAAAACTAATAATATATATACTCTTAGAGAGAAAAAGCATGAGTTGTAAGTTGCTATGGAGATTAGGACTTGTGAGATGATAGTTGTCAGAGTAGACTAGTAGATTGAATGCTCGAGAAAAACATTGTCTAAAAACGAACCTGCATCTTCTGAGAATAACCAATTCCATTGTAATTCCTAGTAGATCCGAAGATATAAAATAAACGATATATTTTGGAGTTATTCATAATTATAATTACAATCAAATCAACGACAAGAGACGCTAAAAGCGTTACAAAGTCTCGGTACAGTGTCACACGAAAGTGTCCGTATCTCGAAAACCAGGCGGAACAGGACATACATTTATATCTAGTAACAAGAAATTAAAGCTACGTGAAAAATTATCCAATATGTAGAGATGATTATTGTATGTTAGTATTATTTAAATCCGTGAATAAGTGTATAATTATATCACTAAGTATAAACTTTGGTTAGGATTACAAGTAAGATCACAAGGGAAAATATCATTCCCGTAACAGTAAACTAAAAAATTACATTTTTAAATGCAGATACGGAATAAAAAAGATGTAAGGTTTTAATATAGATTTTGAGCAAAAAAATGTTTACAGTAAATTAAAAAACACAATTTCTTTATGCTTATGGAAGTACTAATGTATGATGCAGTGGTCTGTTTTACCACAACACTCTATCAGGTTTTAAAATCGACCTCAAGCACAAAGATGTAATCATATCGTAAATTAAATAACACAATTCCATTACGCTTATTGAACTGTTAATCTATTATATTGTCATTTAATTTACGTTTTCCGTTTTTTTTTTTAAATTTACTGCATTTTATAAAACTGAAGAAATAAATAACAAAAATAAAAGAAACAACAGACAGAATTCATAGAGTAGTAAAGACATCTTTGGTGTGTATGTCTTAAATCACAAAAAAAAAGTTTTCAGTAAATTAAATATCACTAACACCTATTAAGTTTGATTCACATATTCTGTTTATTTTAATGGACAACATTAAAAAAAAAATTAAGTAATAAATAACCAAAGACAAAATGAAAAAAACAGAATCCAAAGAGTAGTAGTGTAGTCTTTTATTTCTTGAAAAGGGTGATCATCTTAAAAATTGTTTGATCTGTGGCATCTCTCTGTAACGTCTCGAAGTGATTATAATTTGTTGATCCGTTATATTTTTGCAGATTTTAAGCTAGGCCATAAGCCCTCAACATTTGAAAATGTTGTCTAAATTGATGTGGTACTTTTCGCGTGATGCCATTTCAAAACTTCAGACACACGCAGCTCGCTTACAGATTTATAATATAGGTTTGTTAACAGTGATCTTTTCTTTCACTTCCAACGACACTGACTGCAGTATTCCTCAAGTGGCTTGAGCCGGCACGAACAGGCACGCAGCATGCGGAAGGCTGGCTGAGCGTGTAGGCGGGCAGTACGGCATAGTTGCTGCTACCTACTTGGCCTCCAGCCTAGTATTCACCACATAACTCGACATTGCTCGACCGCACGAATTTTCCTAACACTCGCCAATTCTTCCACATTATTCATTCTCCTCAACTAGCTCCACCTCGAATCGTTGCTGAATCCAGATGCAATCTTCGGTACTGCGAGGTTATAAATTAAACTGCGGTGAAGATACACCGCATTTTAAACGCGGTATTACGTATTGAGCTGTAGCGTAAGGTGTTTCCTTTCTAGACGGCCGTAAGTTTGAGCTGTGCGGTGTATATCTGTGTGGCGGCGACTGCGTGGGAGCTGGCCTCGGTTGGCTCGTCTCCATACATGTCTGTGTGCGCCTGCCGGGGCTTGGTGACTCACTGCATTCAGCCACGCAGTAACACAACCAGAGCACAAGCATTACCAACAAAATACACGCGTCAATAGCTGGTGGTTTGACGGTCAGTGGTTAACGTTCGAGGAAGTTGCGGGCTCGTTCCTCTAATCCGGCCATACAGATTTCGTTTCGCATGCTTTTCTTAAATTACTCCAAGCGAACGCCTGGACACTTCCTTCAGTAAAGCTGTGTCGATATTCCTTCTGGTTCATTTCTCGGTTCTGACGACCCTCGAAAGTTTTATCTGTTATGCTCAAAGACCGAGAACGCTCAATGAGCGAAAAAACGACCAAAACGCGTTCAGATTTCTTTCAAACGGCCACAACAAACTGCCAGAATGTTTGTGGCTAACTCAAAAAGGCTACAACGCGAAATTCGCATCTGGTCCAGGTCGCATTCACTACACACATAACGACTAATATACAGGGTGATTCACGAAGATATTCAAATATTTTAATATGTTATTCTACAAGGAAACCTAATGAAAAACGTTCATATAAACATAGGTCCGCAAATGTTTAGTTACGGAGTTACGGCTAATAAAAGATTTTGCCTGAAATTTAGCAACCTCACTAATATGAAGTTTATATGGACAAAGTCAATACACGTGAGGCATTAATACTTGCTCGCATTATGAATGCAATAGACAAAATTAAGAACAACCCTGTGAAACTGAAACGAGCAACAAAATCTATTCATACACGTGCAGCTAAATGCTTTGATCTCGGTGGAGACATTTTTGAACATTTATTGTGAATGTATTGTGAAATTGTATGTACACTGTACAACTTCCTTAACACTGAGCTATGGTATTAATAAAAGCAAATTATCTGACATTTTCATACTGTTTTAGTTAACTTTATCACCATAATTTACCAAAATTAAATTCTCTACAACTTCTGTTGAAAACTTTGTGCAATCGTCTGGAATTAAAAAAAAATAAAAAATGAAATGGGCCAAGTAGTTAATAAATTACAAATTTTCCCAAATTATTTATTTGCTTCTCTGGAATTTCTGGAAAACTACTGCAGATGCACGTCTTGGACTTATTTTATCACTTTAACCAGATCAGTAACAACAAAATAAATGGAAATCATGCTTTACGGTAACCTCGTACATTTTTGCGATGGCTTCATATTAGTGAGATTGCTAAATTTCAGGCAAAATCTTTTATTAGCCGTATCTCCGTAACTAAACATTTGCGGACTTATGTTTATATGAACATTTTTCTTTAATTTTACTTCTAGAATAACATATTAAAATATTTGCATATATCCGTGAATCACCCTGTACATATCCTTGTAACTCGACGGGTAGAAAGAGTCATATATATAGGGTGTTAACAAGTGTACCTCTTCAATCGATTTAATCACGTATGGGACCAACCAAGACAGTTTCTGCATGATTCCTTACGTGGGTGGGCGTTACATTACAAATCTGTTATTAATTCTGAAACTTTGCGTTTGCTATCCAATGATTATTAGACATTTTTGTCTTACTTTGGTACATGCTATTACCTCCTAAATTATTTACACTTTTTTTAACACCCTGTATTAAATGCACCTTGGACCGATTCGTCGTGAAAACAAAGAGTTATATACTGATAAGCCACAACGTGTTGTGGCCGTTTTCAAGAAACCACAAGGTGTTGTAGTAGTTTTTTTCGCTCATCATTCCCGAAGTTGGTATCTGTCCATGTGGTGGAGGCTGATAAGATAGGACTAGCGGAGGTACAGCCCCTCATTTCATTCCATGATCTCACTAGGAAACTGTATATCTGTAGTTAACACATCCTCTGAGCTCTTATATTCCGAGGAAACATCCTGCCTATATTCGTATTAGAACAATGAACTGGGTTTGGGATTCATTTCGAGCGTCTCGGATTTGAAACGCAGACGTCCGACAGTAATAACTTATCTCAACCACAGCATATCAGCAGTATACAGGATGTTATAAAAAAAAAAAAAAAAGTATCAAATAGTGTAGGAGGTGATAGTATGCATCAAAACATGTCAAAAGTGTTTTGATCTATGCGAATTAACGGTAACGGATGATGTGTATTAGCTTAAGTGTAAATAAATAATCCATATCAGAGAACAAACCCATACCTTTGGAGATAATAGCAGGTGCGCAATATGGCGTTCGTCCACGGCAATGCATACCTCTGTTCTTCGGCGTAGGGAATCACGCTGTCTTTGAAACTGTCCTGGTTGGTTCTGTATGTGTTTTGAAAAAGCGATCCTGGTACAGGAACAACCAGAACAGTTTCAAAGAGCGCGTGGTTTCTTACGCCATAGGACAGAGACATGCATTGCGATGAACAGACGTCACATACTCACCTGCTATTTTTGTCTTGTTTTGATGCATACTGTCACCTCATAAATATTCGTTACTTTTTTTAACACCCTGTGTCAAAATAACGAATACCGAGCTATTCGCTCCGATCAGACTGTTGGCCTTTTTTCATGTTAAAACATTAAAAGCATTATGTGGTAGCACCTACAAATTCAATGAATATTTAATAAAATATTTAAGAAAGGTAAATTTTTTATAAGTGCTTTCCGTCTATTATAATATTTATTTTATTAAAAAATTGCGGTAAAGACAATTATTACTGTTGCATACGGGAATATTATTGAAAGATTCCGAGATAGCTATGAGCGAAGTAAAGGCTGTGCGTACGGGAAGATGATCGTTATAGCCCGTCAGTTAAGAGAGGCGACTCAAGGTTATTCTGCTCTATCCCCTCTCCGCTTCCCACACTTACTTCGTAACAACGGTTGTTTCGTAGATGTAGGAATGGGGGTAGATGGTGAAGTGAGGAGCACAGAGAGAAAATAACAGAATATGAAACATAAAATACCGAATTTACTTTTACTAGTTGTTGAAGTCGAAGACAGTGGCTTTGAAGATGTGGCACTGTCCATATATCAACGAAATGATGTGTCACTACGTGGTTGTTAATCTTGGCACACAAGCGAACAATATCATCATGGTTGACAACTGTAACATCAACCAATCTGCATAGTAATTACTGTTCCCTCTAACAAAGATGGGCGTCTCTTTATAACTTTACATATAGTCTAATCTTGGTGTATTGACTTATAGCATGAAGTATGGCAGCGTATGTTAATACGCTGCAATTCTGTAATGTGCTTCAAAAATTGAAGGACACAGTCAGCTTTTGTGATATATCTTCGAAATAATTATTTTGTTACTACTAAAACACTACATGACATCACACTGTATAGAGCTTCGACTTAACGATACAAACTTTATGGAGTTTTACATTACTTTGGAGGCTAAATGCCACACCCTTCCCTAATGAATTGGATGGTAACCTAGTTTCATGATCAGTTTTTACTGATCTCTCAGACTAGTGCAGCGTTTATTTCATTTTCGCTTTGGAGTTAGACGGATTCAACAGAATCCATTTTTGATGCGTTGATTTTTCACGCTAGTTTTTTATGCACGTCATTTGCTAAATTTAGAGTGAATCATTTTTGAAAAATGTAAACAAGCTTTTAGTTATAGGAAACAACAAGGACTGAATTAAAAGCTAAATCTAAATCAAAATGATGCCAAAAGACATAATTTCTGGGATACTAAAAATGAGAAGAGGTTGCTATTAGATTTCTGGAAGCTTATCTCTTTTTAATGGCTCTATTTGTAAACACCATCTGTAATTACCTATATATCATTTCAGTATATAATTCGGGTATTTAAGTGCAGTATTCATAAAAAAATATTATTTTATCATTGCTTTAAATAACGGTTACTTTGACACAAGATTAAAAACAAAAAACAAAAAAACGAGCAGATCAGTGTTCGTATAGATCGCCTAGAGCAGCGGTCGGCAACCTTTTAGCAGGCAAGGGCCACAATGTGGCAAAACAAAGTAAAGGCGGGGCCGCACATACACAGTAACAATGCGAAAACTCAGTTTTCAAATTTTATTAGTACATATGAATATACAAATGAAGACAAGTTACAAAATTGATCTTACATACTAAATTCAGTGTGACATTTGAGGTTGCAGTTGACTGGCTATTTTTTGTATGTCAGCTTTCATGTTAGAAGTTGAAATACGTAATATCTCTCTCAAATGCTCATCTGTGAGACGAGAAGCGTATTTATTTTTTCGATAATTGACCACTGAAAAAGTTTGCTCGCATAAAAAAGTGCTTCCAAAAATTGAAATAAACTGCTGAGCAAACTTTTTCAATTCGGCAAAATCAGACGGTAAGCTACCATAAAATTTGACCAAATCATTCATCTCGTAAAAGGCGTTTTTTAGACTCTCATTGGATTGAAGTTCAATCACATTCATTTGTAAATTACTGGGTACCCCCTCAACATCGCATGAAAACGGGTTAGCAAAAATCTTCAGTTTGTTCGAAACCTTCTCGAAATCACGAAATCTGTCACTGAACTGACCTTTTAACTCCATTAGAATGTCTTTCATTTTTTCACTATCCCAGTTAAAATCAATGCCAGCTTCCTCCACAGCCTTTAGACAATTCGGGAAATGATCTAATTTTTTTTCATCAATATGTTTTATGAACAGTCGGTTTTTAGTTTGGAACGCCTTTACGTCTGTATGCATATCAGATATTAGTTTGTTTTTCCCTTGAAGCTTGACATTCAGCGTATTTAATTCAGGAGTTAAATCTGTCAAAAATCCAAGATCTATTAACCATTGAGGGTCTGTTAACTCTGGAACAGATTTACCTTTCTGATTCATAAAAGTGTTGATTTCTTTTCTGAGATCGAAAAATCTTTTCAGTACTGCACCTCTACTTAACCATCTTACTTCTGAATAATAACGGACGTCTTGATGGTCTGCTTCCATTTCGGATAGAAACTCTCGGAATTGACGATGTGTCAACCCATTATTTCTGATATAGTTTACAGTGAATATCACGATGTCCATTACTTTTCTCCATGAAACGACTTTGGAACATAACGCTTCTTGCATTGAAAAAATAACGGGATTTCACATCCTAACTCTGCCAATTTTGTTTTAATTCTACCCACTAGGCCCCTGTTTTTCCCACTCATGTTTCTACCTCCGTCAGTTGTTAGACTTACCAATTTTTCCCACGTCAATTGCATTGACGACATTGCCTGTTCTAAGTGACAAAACAAATCTTCCCCCGTAGTCGTTCCCTTCAAACTACATAACTGTAAAAGTTCCTCACACACGTTGAAGTACTTATCAATTCCACGAACAAATATTAGAAGCTGGGCAGTATCTGACACATCATTACTTTCGTCGGTAGCTAAGGAGAACCATTCAAATTGTGCTTTTTCCCGAAGTTTTTCGCATAAATTAGCGCCCAAATCTTCAGTGCGCCGGGTACAAGTTCTGGCAGATAAGCTTATATTTTCAAATTTCTTTTTTTGATCAGGGAATGCCTCTTCAGCCATAGCTAAGGCACATTGTTTTATTAATTCGCTGTCGGTAAACGGTCGCCCAGACTTGGCAAGTATTTCGGCCACCCTTAAACTCGCACGTATATTTGACTCATTACTTTGAATTTGCACCTTAAAAACACTTTGTTGGTTCTTGAATGAAGATTGGAGTGAGTTTATTTTGTTTTTCCGGGAATCACCAACTAGGCACGCAAATTTTGCTTTATGCTCGGTATCATAGTGACGTTTGACGTTATATTCTTTTTTTATAGCAAGGATTTTTTGGCATATTAAGCATAGCGGCTTTCCATTGCAATTAATGAAAAAGTTTAAATCTGTACATGCATCGTTAAACACTCTGTTTTCTTCAATTAACTTCCTCTTTTTTGTAACCATCAGTAAAACGTATAACCAACAGTGCCAAATACACGCTGTAAGAATAAAAGCCGTGTTGAAAACATGTCACTTAATTTCGCTATGTAACTGTATGAACTATCAATATCTCACACTTACCGATCTGTAAACAATATAGTAGGCACTCGTAGGTCGCAGAACTAAATCGTAGGTACAGGGCCGCGGCGGCGGCGTGCACTCATGAAATAACTTGTTTCACTCAATGACACAGCCAGCGCCGACGGGCGGCGGGCGAGTAAAAGAAGGGTATTGTTAACGATAACCTATTGTTTCAATCATACGAGAGAGTTGGGGAATCGTTCCCGCTCGCACTTGTACTGCTCTGTTCGAATAGTTCATTCGCTGCGGTGTTAGATATTTTATTATTTTATAATATGGGCTTTCGATATGATTTTTATAAGACGGACACGGGCCGCAAATAGAGAGCTCACGGGCCGCATGCGGCCCGCGGGCCGCGCGTTGCCGACCGCTGGCCTAGAGGATTTAGGTGATATATCTTTTCTGCCGCCGAGTGCCCTTGAAGGCGTCTCCTACAGGCACATCATTACGTCGATGAGAGTTCGGTGTGTTTACATTCAGCACGAGTTTAATTAAATAGTGATGGTAGTCGCACGGAATTCGGCTGGAGCTTTTTAACGACATTACACGATTTTTGAAATTGAAAAAAAAATTAAAGTATATATTTATTGTGTATTGCTCACTCGACCTCACTTCAGATTGAAACTAGAGAATGTGTACTATCGATTGAAACTTTCTCGTGGTGATGAGAGTGCACATCTATTCACAGTGATCTGAAACTTATTGGGCACGAGAAATCGTTTTGCTGTGTGGACTTATCTCTCAATGGAGGTAGAGAAGGTAGACAGACTGCTTTTGTTTATGGTGTCGAGCACATGGTCATGCAGGCTGTGTAACCATACCTTTAACCTTAAGGTTTTCACTGGTAATTGACAGGCAAATAAGCTTACATAATCTTCCGATGCTTGAGTCACAAGACCGTCAAATCAACATTTCCCTAACAACTTTCCGTGGAGATATTACTGAGGTCGTTTTCCGCTACCTTCCCTAGGGTGAACATATTAGTAATTGTTGCTGCATATCTATGACTGGTGTGTATTAGTCCAGTAACGGGGTCGTAAAAAGGGGGTCTCACAAACATCACATCACGTAGAAGATTTTTTTTTCTCATCTTGTATATATTGGTGAGAGTATGCAGAAACCAAGTTTTCGACCTCCAGCACCCTCGGCACAATTTTCTGTGGCCAAAAAACATCAAAATTTGGGTACTTTTTTCAGTTTTTCGTCTATAACTCCTTCCTGATAAGTCCTATCAAGAAATATTCTATGTTCAATTTGAAAGAGGACAAAATTTCCTACAACTTTCGTATTACAAACTTTTTTCTAAACTCAAAATTAAGCGAGCTACAGTTCTTTGAAAATCAGCCAAATTTCACACTTTTCCTAAAAGTTTGGTTTTTACCTACTTTGCAGCTCAAAATGACCTGAAACCCCTGTATATATAACCGATATATATGTATTTCTGTATGACATAGTATATATATGTACTATACTTTGATTACTGATGGTCCATTCAATAATCATATAGCATTGTTGGCCGGGAGATCCCGAAGGATTGTTCGGCCGCCAGGTTACAGTGTTATGGATAGGCCACGCAGTGCGCTTCTTGTGGCTATCTAACCTGACCAAGTACTAGTACCACATATAGGGAACCTACAGCTTAAGGTGGAATTAAAACCACAGAATCGTTCTGGCTTTCTCCATATTACACAGCAAGCTGTGTCAGAGGTAAAGGTCGGGTTAATGACCTTTGAAAATTACTGCTGAGAACGGGATTTCAATCTTCAGTCAGATACCTTAACCACTGAGCTACCATTTCGTTCTATTACCTGATGGTATTTGTACCAGTTTGGAAAACGGATTTGCAAAACTGAAAACATAATGTTATGGCACAAAGTTTATTTATTCAGTCAAAATTAAGTCATAATAAGTCAAAAATTAGACATAAATCCATTTCTTTTCCGTTTTAATGGATTGAAACAATGTGTTCCATTTGAATTTGTTCCGTACAACAATGGAAAAAAAATTGTCGCTATATGAAGCATTTAAATCTCTTCAAGATACAACACCCAACACAAAAATTTTTGCTATGCACGGATGATTCCTCCTCCATAAGGTTATGTGGCATAGTAGTAAATACCTTGGCTGCTTCTGTGGAAGATATGAAGCCTATTTGACAACGAACTATAAATCCAACATCACAGTTATATTTGACGGATACCGAAGTTATGCTGCGCAGAGAGGAATAAAGTCATCTGAAATGATTTGTAGTTTGAAAACATCAGATACTTCAGCAGGCATCATTTTCAGTGAGGAAACAAGTGCTACAGTGACGCAGCAAATGAGAGCAGCAAGAACTGTGTAATGTTGATACTGATGCAAAAACTGAAAAAGGAGGCATCCAAGATCAACAGGCAAAACAAGATGCTGCTGGATTGATCGTTGACGCAGTAATTTCCCAAGCAGCAAAATTCGACAGTGTGATGATTCTAAGTGAGTATATTGGCTTTCTCATTTTGCTAATGGGCTTTGGTACCACGAGTTTGAACCCACACACATCCTCTTCATCCATGCATTTGCTGGATGTGATACAATATCAGCATCTTTCGGCTATGGGAAAGAAAACTTCAACTGCATGATTCAATAATCTGAAAGTAACATGCATGCTAACTTCTCAGAACTCTAGCCTCTAGAGAACATTTGGAGAACACGCAGGGGAACAGATCATCTTTGAACGGTACGGAAAAATTGCTTGTGGAACATTGGAAGGCTCAGATATGAAATGATTAAGAAATCTGCCCAAAAAATGCATTCAGACTAGCACGGTTGCCACCAAAATCAGATGCGGCAACGTTTCACTCAATATGCACGTACCACCAAGTAAAGGTTGGTTGGGTCGAGAAACGTACCCATTGCCGTAAGGATGAAGGAAAGGCTCGTCCAGTCTTATTACAGTTACAATAATAAATGCATTCAGGAGGACGTCGGTTCGAATTCCCGTCCACGCATCCAGATTTGGGTTTTCCATGGTTTCCTCAAATCACTCCAGCCGAATGCCGGGATGCTTCCTTCAAAAGGCCATGGCCGAAATCCTTCACGTTCCTTGTCCCCAGTCCCATCGTGCCACTAATGAACTCGACGTCGACGAGGCGTAAAGTCATAAAAAAAACAATAATAAAAGACGATGCACTTGAGTTTACTTCGAAGGTTGTATCATATTCCTTCCAGAAACCATGTTTTCCTCCATGCAGCTGTCGCTAATCAGGACTGCATTGTTCAGCTGCTTGCAAAAATTGCTCTCGCCTGCCTCGTGAAAGCGTTCCTGGAATGTAGTAGATGAAGGAGAGGAAGATTTCTTTGACCTCGAGGAAGCTGTTCCTGATGCAATGGATGAAAGAGACACAGTTCATTGATAAGCCGGGACAATCCAAACGGAAAAGAAATTTATTTATGACCATTTTTTTAACTTATTTCGAAATTATTATGACTTTAGAACTTTGCGTCATAACATTATGCATTGTTGTTCGCTCTATTATCTTCAGTAATAGAGCGATCTGGTAGCTCAAGGCGTCTGACTGGAGATCGAAATCCCGGTCTCAGCAATGATTTTCAAAGGCCATTAACCCGACCTTTACCTCTGCCACAGCTTGCTGTGTAATATGAAGTAAGCCAGAACGATTCTGTGGTTTGGATTCCACCTTAAGCTGTAGGTTCCCTATATGCGGTACTAGTACTTGGTCAGGTTAGATAGCCACAAGAAGCGCACTGCGCGGCCTATCCATAACACTGTAACCTGGCGGCCGAACAATCCTTCGGGATCTCCCGGCCAACAATGCTATATGATTATTGAATGGTACCATCAGTAATCAAAGTATAGTACATATATATACTATGTCATACAGAAATACATATATATCGGTTATATATACAGGGGTTTCAGGTCATTTTGAGCTGCAAAGTAGGTAAAAACCCAACTTTTAGGAAAAGTGTGAAATTTGGCTGATTTTCAAAGAACTGTAGCTCGCTTAATTTTGAGTTTAGAAAAAAGTTTGTAATACGAAAGTTGTAGGAAATTTTGTCCTCTTTCAAATTGAACATAGAATATTTCTTGATAGGACTTATCAGGAAGGAGTTATAGACGAAAAACTGAAAAAAGTACCCAAATTTTGATGTTTTTTGGCCACAGAAAATTGTGCCGACGGTGTTGGAGGTCGAAAACTTGGTTTCTGCATACTCTCATCAATATATACAAGATAAGAAAAAAAATCTTCTACGTGATGTGATGCAAGTGAGAACTACCCCGTTACTGGACTATATGTGCAGTGTGTTGTTTGTATTGAGGATGAGAGATGAAAAGAAAGAGGGAAGAAACCTAGTGCCGTTCCATTCAGGCCGCCAATTTCAATGTTCCCTGCCGACCCCGGCAGCGTAGGGGTAACGTGCTTGCTTTGCGTTGCAGGGGTCGCCGGTTCGAGTCCGGCCGAGGGCATGGGTGGTTTTAATTAAGTGTTGTGTTCGTCTTGTATCGTCCTTACAAAAGAGAGAAAACAATCACACTTGGATGAAATCTGTACGTTGTAAAATGAGCAAACACATTGAGCTGGCTGAATGGCTAACATGGCCGAATGCCATTTAAATAATAATAATAATAAAAAAAATTCAATGTTCCCGTCAACAGACGAACTAGTATCATTACGCCCTCACTACATACGAATTGGTTTTGGATTTAACGCAGGACTTTGGTACATAAATTGCTGATTAATAATCGTACACCACCACCTCTCCTATTCTACTGGCCTAATCTATACTAATATTACAAATGCGAAAGTAACTCTGTCTGTCTGTTTGTTACGTTTCTTGGGTTAAACGGCTACTCCAATCGTGATTAAAAAAAAAAAAAATGGACAAGGAGATGCTATTTGACCTTAGGATGGACGTGGGATACCATACTCTGTATGGATAAGAACATATTGTCATTAAATTATGAAAACTATCTGAACTGTGAAAGACAAACGCATAATATCTATATACTTTTGTAATGCGTAACCTTAGACAGCAATGGCAGCGTAGCGCAGTGGTAATGTGCTTGCTTCTTAAGAATACTCTCGAGTGGCATCGGGTTCAAATTTTATGAATTGTTTTTCATAGTTTGAGCCAAGCCTAGGATTTTATGGTAAGGATTCCATGTTCAGGTAAATCTTTGGCGATAGAAAGTGCCCTAAGCGTTGACTTTATTCCGGGAATACTGGTTCCACAGGCAGTTTTTGTGTGATCTAAACTAATACATATATGAGAATGTAAGTCTACGTCTTTTTTTTACGTTTTGACGACTATATGTGTATACCGATATACCGAAATACTTTGTATTATTAGGAACGAAATAGGATACTTTTTTCCGATATAAATAAACGTGACAGGTTCGATGGTAGAATGGTATATCGATAGCGTTCCCGTCATATTATGCCGACATATCTTAGGTAACTTTCATCTTTGTGTATCCAATTCTAGCAATAAAATTCTAAATCCACGCGTACGATGTCGCGGGTAACAGCTAGTTTTATATATAAATATAGTGTTGGTATATATATCCCAGATCTATAGACTTCGACACCGTTTGACCCATCAGCATGAAAGTTGGCATATATATGTATTTTTCATGGAGAAGATGATTAAATAATTTAAAAACCATCTCTTCTTCCCCTTTGCCCCCTTAATTTTTATACAAACCGGCAGTTTTTATCCGATTTCAATGGAACTTTGTACAGCTATATTTTAAAACGAACAGAAAAATACTATCTACATTTAGTTTTTGGTCTCCTCCATCACACATGAAACTGTTAAAATTTCTATTTTTTTTTTTTTTTTTTTTACAAATATCTAGAAAACGGTAAGGAAATTGGCCAAAGTTGGTGATGAACAATATTTACGACAATCCGATTAAACGGGATTAAACATAACTTTCATATCCATCCCCGAAAAAACGCCGGGTTCTCTGCAAGTTCAGAATATTGAAAAATGTGTTTACTACCAGAGCTCGAATCAGCCACTCCCAAGTCAAGTGCCAAAACCGTCATGGCGTACAGTGACGTTGACCAAAGAGCCAAGACCCATAGCCTATTCATGTAAAAAATAATATTTCGTAGTACGAGTGGAATCAGTTTGAATTAAACTATTCTATGCTGGCTTATCATGGTCTTAAAAATCGGATGGGGGCAAATATGTTCGGTCATGTTAGCTCTTCTAGATTTCAGAAATGGCCTAATTGGTTGGGTACTCTCTAAACCCAGCGATGCAGCAACACCTTATTTCTGATTGACTTGGACGATACAGTGATGAAGATTGTTTTTCAGAGAGATGGAGCTTCCTGATAGTGGAAGATATGAGCTAGAGAGGCGTGGTGGTCAGTTTTGGCGACACACTGCTGTAGCGGCGCGATGCCTCCTCCACTAATTTGCCGGCCAGTTGAGTGTCCTGTAACTGGGCTTAATGACATAAACGCTGTCGTCACCACTCCCCACGAGCCTCACGCTTTTTTTGCGCTTGCTGTTTAACAGACACACTTTTGCTGCTTCTCCGATCACCAGTTACCAGCACCTCGTGAAATTTATGATAATGCGTAGTTGGTAGAACTTCTTTTCGAAATAACCAGTAAATTCGTAAACGCTAACAGGTTTCATCACGGATCGTAATCGATCCATTGCGTTCCAACTAGCCTTCTTCACAGAGCTCTCCTCTGAAAAGTCTGCCTTTCTGATGTCTTCCTTGGTTTTCAAACCACCTGCAACACGAAAAATGTGGCTCTAACTTTCTTGTTATGTGGTTCAGTGCCGAGATCGCTGATAAATTCTGACAGTACCTGATATCTGGTTCGTGCCGAGGTTTTGAATAAGCCTACATCAGCAGGACTTGGACAGCAAGGTAGGAGAGGTGATAGTGCATGATTCCTAATCATCAGAGCAGTGCCGTAACAACACCGTTGGGGGCCGTGGCAGATTCATCGAATAGGACCATCCGTCAGTGCCGAATCTAGGGAGTAGGGAAACTGGACTAACTGGAGCACCCAATTTTTAGGGCGATGGCTATTTTTTTTTAAAGCTCCACTACTGTCCCGGGTGGACAATGGGCGGAAGCTGTTTCAAGGGACGGCAGGCCCTCTCGGGCCTTGAGCTGGGGGCACCCTCCGGCTGTGGGCTTGTGGCATTTTGCCCGTTCTGCCACCCTATTGTTACGCCATTGCACCAGAGTATCTCCCAAGTTCTGGGTTAAATCCCAAACATCTCTGTAGTGCGTCCTAAGTAAGAACATTTGACTCTGTGATGCTGATTGGTCCGTTGTATGAGAACGTTAAAACACCTGGCTGCCCTTTTGATATACTTCGGAAGAGTAGGTTAAGAAAGAATTATACTGTGAACATACGGGAATACCTAACAATCAGGCACCCATTCAGAATCACCGTTCAGTCTGGGGAACGCAAAGGTATGTCACCAATGTTAAATTCAACCTGGAAGTCGATACGTGGAGGTAACATCCTTCAGTCTCGATGGTGACTTCATTTGATGATACACCACGTATGGTAATAATTTTGAACTGATCTGTCTTGTCGACTTTTAACATTACTGAAGAATATCTTTGCTAAGCTAGAGGGAGGAAGGGGGCGGTCTGAGGCGTTTTACTAATGTTTTTTAATATTTTTATATTTTCGAAAGATGTATTTTTGGACATAATATGCCAGTCCACTCCTTCAATTAGATGAAGCCATCTATAAACTGTAATCATCTTCGTACATGAGTAGGTGGTATGATTACAGTCTGCGAGGGCCCAAGTCTATATTACCATTACTATAAACGGTTAATCATAGGTGCTGGTTGTTATTATGTATTATTTATCACAGTTTACAGGTATGATATTTAGTAATTATTTTGCTACGAGTTTGTTCTCCATTCGGATAAAATGAGAGTTTTTTTATAAATAGTTGATGAATAGTAGCCTGATGTTCCTCATTTAGCAACTGACAGCGAGCAATTATTCTACCGAATCAATCAGCCAAAGGGAGTACCTAGAATTACTTTCCAGAATCATACTATCCGTGATGTTATTGAATTTAATACCAGTAAAGACATCAAAAACAAAAAATGATTAGATCCACAAAGGATTCTGAAGAAGTTAGTAAAAGAATCTCACTGAAAGGACAGGACGGTAGATCATATTTAAAGACGTGTGGGATTCTTTGATTTGTTACCAGAGGAAACAGTCGAAGGAAGAAGCTATACAGGAAGATCGGAACATACATGAAACAATTTGTTGAGTAAATACATTTTAATGGCTAAGATGGAGAGATTATATCAGGGTATGAAAGTATGGAACACTACATTAAACCAAACGAGAGAATGATGATTGTTATTTTCGTGAATACGATTAACTGATACTTATTTGATTTTTTAAAAATAATTTCATTATTCACATTTATGCAAGTTCATAAAATTATTTATAAAGCCATACAGTGTAAAGGGTCACCCCTGAGGTGTAGTAGCATGCCCGCAAAACACAGATTATCACACATAATTGCAAAAACTCGTGGAATACCTCCTAAAATCTTCTAAGACCATCTTTCGGCCGGCAAAGTGCAGCAACCCGAATTGTAATTGACTCCACAAGAGGCCGGAAGCAGTCTCATGAAGAAATATTCAGCTATGTTTCTTCTACAGCGGTCCATAATTGTGAAAGTGTTGCCGGTGCAGGACTTTGTGACGCACTGAACTTTCGTTAATGTCCCAGAAAAGACAGTTTGGATTCATGTCTGGTGATCTAGGTGGCCAAACCATTCGCTGGAATTGTCCAGAATGTTCCAAAAACCAATCGTGTACTATTTTGGCCCAGTGGCATGGTGCATTGTCATCGTAAAAAAGTACATCGTCGTTCGGTTGCAAACGGTCTCGTCTCCATGTAGCTGAATGTAACCATTTTCAGTCAAATGTCAATTTAGTTTAACCAGAGGACCCAAACCTTGTCACGTAAACACAGCTCATACCAGGATTGGAGCCAATTGCATAGTGCCTTCCTGATAATCTGAATCCACGGCCTCGTGGGATCTTCTTCGCACTTAAACCCTACCATCAGCTCTTACCAACTAGAATCGTGACTCATCTGATCACGCAACCTTTTTCCAGTCGTCTATGGTTGAACAGATATGTTCACGAGAGAAGGAGGGGCACTGCAGCCGATGGCGTTTGTTAGCAAACACACACGCGTCGGTTTTCTGCTCCCATTTACACCAAATTTCGTTGAAACGTACGCATAGATGTCGTAAATTCCACATTGAATGTTGCTGTTCCTTGACGCAGTGTTGCGCAGACGTCGCTGGTGTCGGTCATTAAGTAGACGTGGTCGGCCACTGCGCTGTCCATGGTAGAAGGTAATGCCGGAAATGTTCACGGCACACTCTTGTGGATCGAGGAATATTCAATCCGTCAACAATTTCCGTCATGGAATGCCCCATGATTGAGGCGCTAACTACCATTCCCTTTTCAAAGTCTGTTAATTCATGTTGTGAGGCCATAATGACGACAGAAAACCTTTCACGCTACTCATGAGAGTACAAATGAAAGCTCAAATACTCCACGGCACATTTATATGTTTCTTTCACGGTTCTATCACCATCTGGATATTTGCAACTTCCTATCCCATGACTTCAGTGTATTGTTGCGTATATCCGCCGTATTATTGCAGTCGGTTTTCTTGGAATTGGGCGGAGCGATTGCGAAAAGTATCTCCTTACATCTTACTTTTGTGTGGTCGAAATTACTTTATGTCCACACTAAGTAAAATAAATGCACTAACTCAAATCAAAAACTTAATGGTAATATATTGTCTGGTACTTCAGGGGAGTTGGATACATATCGCTGGCCTGTTATTATTGACTGTATATAACGCTTCTAGAAATTATTAAAAGAAAGATTGCTTATAATAGGCCACGGGCATCCATTATTTATTAGTTAATACGTCAGTGACGTTTAACCATCTTCAAATCCACAGTAAAGGACAAGTGACTGTCATACTTACACAAATGTGAAATTCATTGTTTGAGTGCAGCGAATGTTATTACCATTTTGCAGTTGCAGATATTTCGTTTTGTTATATTTTAACACGATAGCATGAAGTTGGTAAGTCCACTCGGAAATCTGTCAAAAACAGCTTTAATAAACATTTGCTTTTAATGCATTTTTCTTTATGAACACGTTTTCTCTACCGAGACTGGTGGATGAACGACTAAAGCTGAGGGCTGGGATTCGGAAAGAAGCAGTTCTATTTCCGGTCCAGCCAACTAGAATTTGTTTTTTCATTTTCTCATAAAATCACCTCAGGTAAATGGGTGGATGGATCCTACGTAAAGGTCACGTCTGATTTCCTTGTTCACATTCCTCTCCTGTGTCTTGTGATTTAAGTTATTTCTTACTATTTTAGATTAAGCATTTTCGATCATACGCATGGGTGTTGTTACGTCTTGTATCTATAAGATATTGCTGAAATGAGAACACATCTTACTTGACGCACAGTACTTGTACTAGAATTGTAGTACAGGGTTCGGCTATAAAACCTCCCGCATTTCACGTAACCGGCGTGCGGGTTGTAGTGAGGATACTGATGTGGAGTGTGTTTTGTTTTAAAGAGGTGTACCTGCCATTTTCAGTGTGCGCCATGTCATGGCTTGGTGAGCATCGTTCGTTTGTTGTGGACGAATTTATTCGTAACAGTTGTTCTCAGATTTTCGGAGACGATTCGAACTTGGCCTACATGATCGTGTCCCGGATAGAAAAACTATTTAACTGTGGGTGTCAATCTTTAGAAAGACAGGTTCAGCACTAAAAAAAAAAAAACCTACAGGCCGTCCTCGGACTGCAACAACGCCGGAAAATTTGGCGCGTGTGAGTGTGTCTATGCAACATTCAGCAATCTTTGGGGACACTTAAAGCCTATAGTGTACAAACATCGTCCCACAACACTGGAAGCACTTAAAGAGGCCATTACCCAAGAATTGGCAGCAATTCCAAGAGAAATGACGCGAAAATGTATGGAGAACTTTCGGATAGACTTTGTCAATGTGTCAACAATGGAGGGCAGATATAATTTTTAAAACCAAATAATTAAAAATGGCAAAGTATGTATTTTTCATAAATAAAAGTAATTATTCTCTATCATATTTAGTTTTTATGTTACAGCACATTAAAATGAGGGAGGTTTTATTGCCGAACCCTGTAGTACAGGAATTATTATTTACGCTTACAGAAGATAGAGATACTTTAGGCTTAGTTTTTCGGTTATTTCGTCTTGCCATTAAAACTAAGTTGACTTGGTTCCAAGATGAAACACAAGAGATGATAGAATAACTTAGTAAACTTTTTTTATATCTTGCAATATTTAATGAGAGATAATCTATTTAAATATTCGTTCAATCTGATTTTCATACAGCTCACTGTGTAAAATCTTATCTTCAACATAACAATTTAAAAAATATGACATCAGCAACAGGTTGATTTAACCATGATAATATTGTTCAAATATACTATTTAATGCAATTTCGTATTTATCACACTTAAAAAAAATCTTTATTATTTTGTTTCATCTTTCAGATTTAAGGCAGACTATTAATAAATGTTTTCCTGTAGTTTAGTAAGATCTATTTATAAAGAAGAAATGAAATGGATGTTTTGTTTCAGTTATAGGAATTGCCACTGATTTTGATCATAAAACTAGTTCTTAAGCCACTAATTAGTTACGATCACAGTTAAATCTCTGTTGATTAAGTGTTTATACTCAGGATTATGTGACAATTACCATAGTCTCCAGGAGATAGTTTTGTTTTGTTCTGTTTCAATAATAGTAACGGAAAATGACGTCCACATATTGAAATGGCAAAATGGTATAATGTCGAGCTGCTCTCTTCCCCAACACATGGAATTAAGTTTCGACATTTCCGGAGTCGATACTCACGTGATCCATCGCAATTAAAATTAATAAGAATTATAATTAGACTATTTTAATTGAAATAGTTTAATTAAGAATTCTTGCACCAAAATTTTTTCTAATCAGCCCAGTCACCATGTATGGCTTTACAACCAATCTTCCATTAAAATCGTGTTTCGATAAAATACCATATAGACGGGTATATAACGCAGCCGATTTCATACCAATTCGTTTGTGTTTTATGACAATTAACAGCCGCATCATCGTTTTACGAAACTAAAAATTGATTGAAATCCGGAAGTAAATTAATTTAATTCAGAGAGGTTCTAAAATTATAGCTCCATTTAAATCCATGGAGGAATGAAATATATGGAGACCACGCAAGAGACCTTCACCACGCATTGAAGTGACGCCGGACGGAGGAGGAGTGGGGGGGGGGGGGGTGCTTGGCCGCATCCATACAGACACGGGACGGGGTATATGTACAAAAACCTCAAGGGGAATCTAGGATAAACGTAACGCCGCAATCTGTTGATGGATTATTATGTTACTCGATGAGACAAATAAAAAATGAAGAATAATTTTTTTGATGTCCTGCCTAGTTTCTGAGATATTCTGTCTCAAATGTGAGATGTTTTTGGTTTGAAATTCAGAAGAAAAAATTCAGAAGTCAAATTTGATGATGGATTTTTATTTAAAAAGACGAGACAAATAAAAACTAAAGAATAAAAATTTTCGATATCTCGCCTAGTTCTCGAGATATACTGTATCAAAAGTGAGGTGTCTTGAGTTGAAATGCAGAAGAAAAATTTTGCAAAAGTCAATTTGATGATCGATTCATATGTAACATGACGAGACAAATCGAAAATAAAGAATAAATTTTTTCGATATCTTGTTTAGTTTTCGGGATATACTGTCTCCAAATTGAGGGGATTGGGTTGATATGCGGCATGGACCAAAAATTAATTCTGCCAAAGCCACAATGAATTACATGCAGAATGGAAATTTCAGTTTTATTACTACCACTTGTGGTTAGGTTGAAATGCGGCTTAGACCAGAAATAAAAGTAGTTATCTTGTTACCATACATCGTAAGCTTAATTGGGAATAGCTGGACGTAGTTTACATCGCGGTACACGTTTTTTCACTAACGTGGTTCTCATGAAATTACTAACAATAATAGATAAATTCTTCGTCCCTTATATATGCAACAACAAAACCATTCTGATACAGACTGCATTTAGACCTAACCACAATCTCCACTAAATTGCCGCTACAGAATCAAACTATGTAGACACATCCACACACGCGTATTTGAATCGCAAACTGCATTTGGGGTAACAACATCGTTTGCTTCATCAAGATTCCTAGATGGCATTACAAAATACTTAGACACATTAGAAAATGAAATAATCACAGCATCAAACACAATGTGAACTTTGAATTTGTATGGATTCGCAATATGGCCGCTGCCTCCACCGCGCATGCGTAGTATCAGCCGAGAGTTGAGAGGCGGCGTCACAGATTTAACGTCATTTCTCCTACATATATTTCCTTCCTTCATGTTTAAATCTCAAATTAGATGTTGTTCTCGTTGTTATATTTACTGTGGTTGTTCATTTTTTTTTTAAATGTAAGATTTGTGTATATTTAGACTAATCAAAGTTTGTTAATATTTTGTAAAAAAATTGTATCAGCAGATGACTTGTATAAACCTCAATACCAACAACAGTATTGACATTAGGAAAATTTTCCTCCTTTTTTGTTCATTTCCAATTGACAAAAAATGAGGAATATTTTGGGAGGGGTTGTAACATAGCAGCTCATTAAAAATAAATAAAATTATGTATTTAGACTGGTAAAGGGAGTAATATTGGTAAATTAAAAGTTTAAAGAATTTATAAAAAAGAATAGCAAGTCTAATAAATATTATTTACTCCGAGATGTTTGAAAAGTTATGATATCTGAAAAAAGAAGAAGTTAAGAGAATTGTTGGTAGAGCTGGCGAGAAAAACAGAATGATCTAGGAGCACATTGAGTTTGGAAATAATAACAGTTGTATAATGAGAAATTTCGAACATCATATTAGCGGAGAGAAAATTGATTAGATCTGGAATAGAAACGAACCTGAAAATCTTCGGATCAAACTTTATACAAAAATTATTACAGAGACGGTCAAAGGTTGTTGGTATTAGAGGATTTTAGGCAGAGCAAACTAAATTAAATAAAACTCTGTCTACAAAATCTATTTCTTTTAATATCAACCAACATATTTAATGTGACATTACCATGGGCGCCGTGAGGAGGGTGCAAGGGGATGCACTTGCACCCCCCCTCCCATTGCTATGAAAGAAAACACATAGAAAAAGATTAAGAAACAAAAAATTTATTATTAAATTCACTGTTTGAATAGTAATGTCCAAATTTTGTTCAACATCTTGTCAATAATTCAGTATCCTTAGTTAATAAGTAATAAGTTTTATATATAATGTATAAAAAAGATTCAGATTCACCTCCCTTAAAATAATTCTGCCGGTGGCCATGATATTTACTGTGTACTAACTAGAGAATGTGGAAATGTAAAATGTTGGGCTTGTGTTAACTCGGCGGTAATGGTTCACCAAGGACTACGCCAACGTTGTCTGTATTAATATAGTCACACCTCTCTTAGATGATGAGTACATCAGCGTCCACTTCCCAGCCGTTTCATATAATTTTTTTTCCTGCTTAACGTCTCTCTAACAGCGAGGTCTTTAGAGACAGGAAAGGATGGGGGACAAGGAATGGGAAGGAATTCGGCCATGACCTTTTGAAGTAAGCATCCCGGAATTTGCCTGGAGTGATTTGGGAAACCATGGAAAACCCAAATCTGGATGCCAGGACGGGGATCCTTTCATACTCTTATCATGCCACGTTTCTACTGTCTTTGCTAATACGCCGTAAAAGTTTTGACTGCGCATTGTTCTGTTCGGTGGCTCACGTCCTACCACAGAACTCCTGCAAAGAGTTTAGTCGCTGCATCGATGCAGAAGCAGCAGGCATGCGAGTCATACATTTAGTTTGTTCGTGAGTCAACTGTTTACCGAACAGCTTATACTGGGAGAGAGCTAGGTAGATAATCTGCTTCTGTCGTTACTAACTGCTTCTAGGCGAGATCCAGAGGTGATACTATCAGGGATTTCGTGAAGTTTCAAATAAAAAATGTAAAACAAAATTTCAGGGATATAGCGCATGTATTTATATTTATTTATAATAAATTATTTTAAGAAATAATTTTAACTTATACATTTGTGTAAGACCAATTGTGTTTGACCAGAGGTCTGCCTGTGTTATCTCGATTAAATTGTTGTAATACTACAACTTTTGTTTTACTTACACCAATCTCGAAACAGCTATTGCGTCCTACATGATAAATTATTTGCTTGTTTTACATTCTTCTACATAATTGCTCTCTTCCACTGTATCCCTAATAACAAATGCTGCATGTTTCAGAATGTAAGCCTTCATTCTGTTTTTATTGTTTGTTTGCTGTTTTTTAATTTTATTTTAAAAAAAGAAGAAGATCTTCCATTAAGTTGGAAGGAATCTATTTTGCCAGTGTGAATATGGGGAAGATAGCACTTTACCCATTTACTTAACTGGCACTAACCTATTGAAATCTGCATTAAGTGCTTCATTATAATGTCCTCTTCACGTTTTGCCATCTCCTTTTTCGGAAAAGGCGCAAAAAATTGAATTAAAAATGCCGAAATATGAGACGCCTTGAAATTTCACTGCAAAAATGACACAAAAATTATCAGTACTAGGATAATATCAACCTAGACAGTTTCGTTTTGTCATAGAGGTCGCAGTTAGTTTGAAATGCAGCCTGGACCAAGAAACAAAAATTACGAAAATTTCGTTTTGCGGCATCGATCTCGGAAATGGTGTATTTGTTTACAATGCAAGCAATCGATTGTTTCCGATTGCTTGTATCGATATAAGATGGCGAGCACACCTCGGACAAATATTTTCTCTTTGATAATTTCGTGCGACGTTTTACAGCGGAGGGAAGCTGAACGGCAAGAAAACATTGTAGCAAATGATTTAACCAACCTTTCAAGAGATTGTCATTGATTTTCAAGCGCCGGCGGCATCTAATATCTGCGCGTCACTCTCTTATTTCGGTGAATTGGGTTACAAAACTTTGGTCAGGCCATTGCTCGAATATGGTAGTGTAGTATGGGATCCACATTTTGAATATCAAATACAGGAGTTGGAGAAGGTGCAAAGAAGTGCTGCTAGATTTGTTTCTGGAAATTATCGCAGAATGCAAATCAGTGACAGATATGATAAAGGAGCAGGAATGGGATTCATTGCAAGACAGGAGGAGGTTGAGGAGGGTCATGGGAGTGTACAGGGCGTATACTGGCGATGAGGCATGGAAAGATATTGCAGTAGGTATGAAAAGTAGTTCATGGAAGGGAAAAGATGGCCATGACCACAAGCTGGCACTCGATTTCAGGCACAAGAGTGTGGGAAGATTTTTTTTAGGTAAGGGTGTCAGGAATTGGAATGAGTTATCAAGGGTAATGATGAATAACTTACCGAAAACGTTAAAAGAATTTAAAGTTAAAATTTGTAGAGGGCAAATGTAGGTAGGTGCAGGATAGGGGGAAGATGGGTGTGTAGGGAAATTGCCACCGGAGCGTGTGCTCCATTGCAATTAAATTAAATTAAATGTAAACGGCCTTATCCGTCGTTGACAAAGAGCTTTGGATAACATATGTTACAAAAACTGTCAGCAGTTTATTTAGTATCTTGTTGCTGCAATACGTTAGCCTGTTCTATTTGCACATTCTAATGGAATAAAACAGTGATTTCTATTTATATAATTTTTTATCTCTGCTGGTAACTATTATATCATCAAAATCTATCCAATAATTTTTAAAGTTATGTTAGATAATACTTCGAAAATTTAATGTACCTACCAGATTTTTTTAAAAAATTCTTGCTCCATCAGCAGGTGGCTTAGAATGACAAGATATAGTTTAGATTACGAACCTTCAGATAGTCTACCGCAATCATTTTACTACGAAATAACTTTCTTTCGCAGACACAGCTCCTTTACTGTTCCGTAATTCTGTAGATTTCGATCTTTATTTTAAGTTAGTATGTTTTTACAGTTTTCGCGTTACAAACGCCAACTCCGTTTCCCTTTCAATCTAATTTATTTTAACCCTCTCCCATATATGCTCGCACTCCTTTTCTACATTTTTCTCTGGGACTTTCCCTTGTCAGTCTTCCCATTGGTTGCTTTTCCCATGATTCTTTGAATCATCTCTCTGGTAGACTTATCCATACAATTTAAGCCTTCGTTTATCTATTTTCTCAAGTACACTTCAATATACATTCATTTTTTTTAATTTCCGTATTTAAAATAAACTCTTATCTGGATATCGTCGCACTTCTTCATAAGAAATTTATTTCTATAATCTTTAGTTTTTGTTGAACCCTTGGGTAGGTCTTAAAAACATTCAACGGAATACTCTGAACTGTTGTGTGGTATACTCTTTAGTTCCTAGTTGTAGTTATATATGAGGACCACAATAAACTGCTTCTTTTGGACATGTTCAGGTGAAAAAACGCAGTTGGTATGGCATATTGTAGCATAGTATGGGTCCCACATTTTGAGTATCAAATACAGGAGTTGGAGAAGGTGCAAAGAAGGGCTGCTAGATTTGTTTCTGGAAAGTATCGCAGAATGCAATCAGTGACTGATATGATAAATGAGCTGGAATGGGATTCATTGCAAGACAGGAGGAGGATGAGGAGGGTAATGGGAGTGTACAGGGCGTATACTGACGATGAGGCATGGAAAGATATTGCAGTAGGTATGAAAAGTAGTTCATGGAAGGGAAAAGATGACCATGACCACAAGCTGGCACTCGATTTCAGACACAAGAGTGTGGGAAGATTTTCTTTTTTAGGTAAGGGTGTCAGGGATTGGAATGAGTTACCAAGGGGAATGATGAATAACCTACCGAAAACGTTAAAAGAATTTAAAGTTAAAATTTGTAGAGGGCTATTGTAGGTGGGTGCAGGATAGGGGGAAGTTGGGTGTGTAGGGAAATTGCCACCGGAGCGTGTGCTCCATTGCAATTAAATTAAATTAAATTAAATGGAATGATGCCCATAAACCTAGACGGCGCCCTGCTGACATTCAATGTTGAAAGACTCATAAGACGGAAGCCTTCGTGTACATCCCATTTAGCGTACCGGGTTGGAGCGGCCGAATTCGTGGCAGCGCGTTTGCGTTTCTGTTGTGGCGGTCACGGCTGGCCGACCAGCTGTCTCGTGGGCGGCTCTGCCTCTGGAATTCGCACAAGGACGAGTGACGCGAGGGGCACGCGAGGAAGCCTTGTACGCACACCACGCCGTGCATACCAAACCGGCCGGCTTCGTTTCCGTGTGTTCAAACTACCCTGTCACGTAACTTTTATTATCCTCATCAGAACGCTGGCGCTGGGTGCAATTCTAAAGGCGGGTCCACATGCTTGCCAAACCTCGACAAGCCGTTACAAACTGAATTATGTGGATAGGGCGTTTGGCTTGGCTTGGCTTGTGTAGGCTTGCTAGCACTTATGGCTGATCCGATCGAGTGTCGTTTTTTTCGCTCAAATCAAAGAAAGTTTACGGCAAGCGCTTGAGATGCGTCTACACGTTTGTGCAGTCTTAGTATCGCTCGTGTACTGACGGCGGACAGACATGTTTTCCTGTTTGTTGTGAAAGAAGTGTTCCATGAAAAATGAATACCTGGTCCAACAAGGATATTTTAAAATTCCTCTAATGCTACCAAGTAGAACCCTGCAATTGGAACCCGAAGAATAAAGACCATAAAGGAAAAGAAAGGAACTGATGCTGTGAGTCGTTTTAGCGAATTTTTAATAAACCTGTCATAACTTATTATTGTTACATTTCATAAACATTTAAAGAAAAAACGTTCTGGCTGAGGTATAAATTTATTATACTTAGCTCGTATAGTATAGCTTCTCTGAAGTCTGTATTTTCTTCAGAAATCGTAGGTGAAATTTCATTCAGTGAATATCTCCTGAAGAAAAATCAGTCATGCTTCCTCTATTGCCGGCCCAGGCCGGCGCTAGGAATTTCGGGCCCGGGGTAAAATGGGCGACCTTTTTTTTTTTAGCTCTACAAACTAGCCCGGCGACAATAGGTGGATTCTTGCCTTCGAGGCCTGGGGGCCCCTGTAGCCGGTGATCGGGGCCCCCCATCAGCCGGCGGGCCCGGCTACATTTGACCCGCTTACCCCTCCCCCCCCCCTAACGCCGACCCTGTGCCGGCCATAATTGTGCAGGACGTAGTGGACGAAATGATTATTCGATCATTTCCTAGATATGTTCGATTCGAAAAATGCTTGGCGATCTATCTAACCAAATCAGTCGTTGGAATTATCCAGAACGTTCCTCGTGAACGATTTTGGCCCTGTGCTATGGCGAGTTGCCGTCCTGGAAAATTCTATTGTTGTTTAAGAACCTGAATTAATTAATTTTTAATTGCGATGGATCACATGCTCCGGTGGCAGTTCCCTTAGTCATCTAATTACCCCTTTCTTTTTATTCTTTAAAATTATCTTATATACTTTGAGTGTTAAACTTCTCCCCAATCTACTTTTACGATTTAAGAATGTTAAATTCCTTCAGAGTTTTTGGTATGTTATTAATTATTTGATAATTTGTTGCAATTCCTGATATGTTATCCATAAAAGAATGCCATGAAGCAGCTGAACATAAGTATTTCCTGTCAATGGTTGGTTCAGTTTGACCAGAGATTCCAGTCGATGCTATGTAAACACAGTCCACACCAGTTTGCCTGACAACCTGCGTGCAGGGCCTCGTGGAGTCTGTGCTACACTCGAACCCTACCATTACATCTTACCTACTGGTCTTTAAAATGTTTTGTCAAATATAGGAAAAGTAATAAGACTGAAGCTAGAGGCTGTATTGCAGATGACCATTTCCGTAGCGAATATTCCCATCCACTCATCTATCCCCTAGCGCTGATATAAAGCAGATCGGATGGAAGTTTTTGTCTTCAGGTATTTCCTCCATTAGTTTTGTGGAGTGACATAGCTTCACGTTTGGTTTGTCATCTCCTTGGTGTTGTTGTAGTTCAGGTTCGTTCCCACGGCGAGTGTTAGGCAGGACGCGCCTTTCATCTTCTACCGCCTGGCGGTGGGTCGAGGCGCCGTCCCTGTTAACATATGCCGCAAAGATGACAGGCGTTCCCTAGCCCGCGCAGCGGGAACGAGGCTTTTAGGGCTGCATCAGCACCATTGGATCTCTTGGGTCGATCGTCAGCTGATACGAATGTCCCTTCGAATCCCCATCCAGGCATCCAGATTTAGGTTTTCCATGGTTTCCCAAATCACTCCAGGCAAATGCCGGGATGTTTCCTTCAAAAAAGGCCATGGCCGAATTCCTTCCCATTCCTTGCCCCCATCCATTCCCGTCTCTAAAGACCTCGCTGTTGAAAGACGTAAAGCAGTTAAAAAAAAAACGAATGTCCCAGTTGCTCCGGTTGCTTATATTACCTTGCACTGTTATCGTACTTTTCGCTTGGTGACGAATCCAATATCTATTCGCAGTCTGAGAAAAACTTTCGAGATAGAATGAAAAACCATACCTTTTTCAATACTATTAACTGAAATTGTTGTTTCCATGGTGTCCAAAGTTTTTTTTGAGGGAGTTAAAGCGGAATTTAATATACATGGCCTACTTGTACGAATTAGCCTATTGTTGTACTGACAACTGTTTTCAGGTAGTTTTTCCGTAATCCAGTAGCATAATCCCTACTTTGTGAAATACTTATTCACAAACGGAATAACGCATTATACACTAGAGCATAGGTTTGACAGATTCAACCATTTCATCCTCTCTTCTCTTAATATGAATGATTTTAGCTATGTGATAGTGTCATATGAGATGCGTCTTCATTTAACCTCTGACCACTGGTAACATAAGCTGCGCTAATACTGCTTCAGTACTTTCAGTTAAAAAACTAACTAAACAGTTATTCTTCTCTCAAGTATCTATATATTAAAACGTTAACCGAAAACTTCGGATCCCTTTAATATAATAAACATAGTTAATACATGTTACAAATACATTATTAAATAACAAATAAATTCGCAAACGTGTGTGTGCGTGAAATCGGATCGGAGCTAATTATCTGACGTGTATTCCCAGCATTGAGATAGTCTGTGGTCTTTGGTAAAACAAAAGAATCGCATAAAGTAGAGATTAATCTTTGAAGCTATGAAAGGAACATTTCCAAAAGGAATGTAGTGATTCTGCCAGATACTATATGGTCGTTTTATTAATTAATAGGTTAAACTTTGGTTAAGGGTCTTTTAATATTTGAATTTCAGTAATTTCATTACGGATTTATTTATTTTTTTATTCAGATATTTGCACTTGCTTTCATTATGCCTAGATATAGAACGTTAACAGGTCGGAGAGGGAGACAAAAAAAGAAGGATACCTATTTGCGTAAAATTCAAAATTGTAATACACCAAATTTAAATGATGAACACACAAAATGATGAAATCATTTTGATTGATTCATTTAAATGCGCACTAAATGTCGTTCCAAGAAATTTTTATAGTTTAGAATTCACAAATCAGGTTTTTAAATCCAAAACATTTCGAATCAGAAGTCATTTCAGATGAAAGGACTGCATTTACTTCGTGTTGTCATAAAGCTAAAGTAGTTTAGCCGGCCTTAAGTCAAAATGAATATTTTAAATGGACTAAATTCAAATTAAATTATTTTGAAAATATTCATAAATATATTTCATCATTTGCTATGGTTAGTTCAGCAGCTTATGTTTAGGATACAGTCATGCGTGGAGTGTATCATTTTAATTTTATAAGTATTGCAGGGAATTAAGGCAAACAACACAAGCTAATAACGTATTGGTAAACGCTCGCAGCCAAAGACGTCAATGTATATAATATATCTATGCTCGCAGCTCTTTCACGAAAGAAACTGAATAACTTAATGAATTACGGTCGAATTTCGACCCCTGGGCGATTAATGCAGAATACGAAAAATCATTTTACGTATACTTATACGGTTTGAACTAGAAAACCGAGCGTGGTGGCTGAACGGTAGCTCTGTGACCGTTCATTCAGGAGGACGCGGGTTCGAATCCCTGTCCAGCGGTTTTTCATGGTTTTCCTAAATCACTCCAAGCGAATGCCGAGACGGTTCTTTCTAAAGACTATTGCCGAATTCTTACCTGTTTCTTTCCCCCATTTCTTTCCTGCCTTTAATGATCTCAACGTCAACGAGGCGTAAAGCCGAAAGCAAAAAAGAAATAAAAACTCTGTGATGATTCGTATCTGAAGACGGACCTTACTGCCGTAGCAACTGTGTCATTATTTGCCAGCTAAAATTCGCTGCAAATCTGTCGCGAAACGTACCAGACGTTGTTACGTAAACCGTTTGTTTGCATTATATCCTGAATGCAACTGCAAGTCAAGAGGCACCTCTTCTGCAAACAAAGGGCTCTGAACACCACTGAGGCGTAGCTTAGCGTGCATCACGAGATACGATACAGAATGCTGCTCCAGAAGTTCAGTGGCTCTACTATACGAGTACAAGTCATGGGACGAGACGTGGGTGAAGATCTACAGCTGAAATCCTGTTAATTCATAACAAAATATTTTTTCATCGTGACAGGCGACTGAAGTAGTAGAAATGATGCAAGAAAATTCAAAGCAGGCCAACCAAAAATATAGTGAATGAAGTGATATAAACTCGAGGGTCCTCTCGCTTTGAAACCATGATGTACTTTAAGAAGATATGGTAATGTATGTGCTTCATTTATCAGGTAAGTATCCAAGTTATAGTAGATGTTCCTCTTCAAAACATCGGATCAAACCAAAACAGTCACTCTCTGCGCCGTCTGTAGATTGATTATTAACAAATATATGAGAACGTTCCATTTATTTAATTAGTTAATGAGTAGAATATTACACTGTATGCTTCTTATAATCCATTTTGTTTACAATGAATTTGGAAATAAGATAAAACTTTAGCTTCTCTGATTGTAAGAAGATTTCATAACCGCCCTCAAACTGATTCACAAATGTCAGAAGCATTTATCTATATTTTTCTCTCGAAGGAACAATCAAAGCAGTGAACAAGTTTTGTTTTTTTAGATACGGAAATCAGTGCTTAAAAACTGAACGAATGAAAATAAAATTACTAAAAGACAATAGTAATTGGATGGGGAAAATTGAAGATAAAAAACAAGAAATTATAAAAATAGGTATAATACTTCATCGCAATTAAAATAAGCTACAGGAATTTCATTCATATGTGTTGGCGGTAATGAAGCTGGAGATTGTAATAATCTGTGATTCGCATAATATTTCTGTGTAAAATGATTATATCGAATTCAGAAAATTACCCAAGTAAATTTTTTAAAAATGTAATCATGAAATGCGATGTGATGATATATAAATTTTGACCCATCCAATATGATATCTACAGTTCAAAGTGAGGAAAGGAACAGAAATTTTTAAACACCTCACCAGTTTAAACAAGGAATATGCTCAAGGATTAAACCAATCCTGAAATACGGGTCGACTGATGAATAATATTTTTTATATAAAAAATGACGTTCTGCTATCGAGACAAAACAGCCATCAATAAAAGGTTATTGATTCAACCATCACTCATTTTATATTGTTCGGTTACATCAGACATAAAACCTTCAGTAAAAAACGTAATAATATCTGGAATCAGTAGAAGACAGTTTATCATCTCTGGTTCTGGGGTATATCACCTCTGGTGCAATGCATGCTATCGCTGATATTTAGACGATCGATTTTGTTTAGCCGTTATAAATAGGCGATTAATTTAGCTCTGTCGCCAGTCTGCCATGACTTCAGGAATGGATTTGACTTCTTTGATGTAATATTCCAGATAGACTGAAAGGTGGTACGTAGACTAAACATTCCGTGAAGTTCGAAATACACGTGCCTGCGTTTTGAAGAGGAGGTGCCGATTAAACCTGCCCCACTGCGAGACTCGGGAAGCCATCCATCCACCGGCCCGTGATGGCCTGGGTGGGCCGCTGTTGCGAAACTCTCTTCCTGCTCTGGGTTACGTCATAGCGCTAGCGAGGCGCCGTAAGGGGCCGCCACAAGCACCCCAGCGGCTGCCGCCCAACAAGTTTAATTTCGTTATTCCCAGAGAGCACAGCGGCAAAAGTGTCTAACTGTGAATCGAGAGGCAGTCGGTTCGAATACTAGATCCGGTCAGCATTTTGACCTACCCGTCAGTTTGATTTGTATATTCAAAGTAACCAAGCACGGTCATCCTGTTGTTTACGTCATCTTTCCCAATTTTCCCTATTTGTTCATGAGCACGTCCTAAAAATTTGTGAAACTTAGTTTTTACTACTTTCACATTTTTATTTTATTATTATACTAGTCGATTCCCACGACTTCGTCCGCGGGAATTTCTTTGCCAAAATCAATAGAGAAAGTTGTTGGTAACGAAGGACTGGTCCCAAACAACACCGAGTCGGCATAATATAACAGAAAAGCTATCACTATATCATTCTACCGTCGAACCTGTCTCTTGAAGAGAATCAGTTTCCAACATATTTCTGTCACCATTCGATAAGTTCTCAAAATTTCGTGACTACAACTGTTAATCATACCTTTCCTACAGATTTTCTTGTCAAATTCCATCAATATCGGAGTAGCCATTTAGTCGTCAAAACGTAACAAAAATACAGAGACTTACTTCCGCATTTATAGAATTATTACTGTAGATCACACACTCACACTGACTGGGAACAACTCCTGAGGGATAATTATAACGTAAAAAGGTGTACACTTACACCATTGCAATACTACCAACGATTTGCCTCGCAATGAACCCCTAAATTTGTGATGTCTAATGTTTAAGATTCAATCCGAATAACCGACGGTCCAGGCGTGACTCTTACGATCAAAAACAATTGTTAAAAATCTTTGCCTCCACGGATATTTGAACCGGAGACCACGATCCAAACAGCAGTAAGCAAGCGTTTTAACCACTGAGCTATCAGACCGCTATATGGAAAGGCAGTACAGAGACGTACACATCCTATGCGTCTGTTTATCACCGTCAGTAATTTTTCGAAATTATAAGACAACGTGTATTATTTAAAAGGAATTTTTTTCAAGCAAATGTAGACAGTATTTTTCTCCTTGTTTCAAAGGATAAGTGTGCAAACTTTCTTCGAAATTGGATGAAAACTGTGGATTTGTATGAAGAACAAACATACACACATACATTCATCTTTATAGATTACTATCACTGGGCTTAAAAAATTGAACGCAGGTGTTTTTCAGATATTTCTTGGACACTTGTATCGTTCTTAGTCTTATAGAACTGTAATCGGTAAAAGTAATAGTTTAGAATAGTGTCCGGTGGGTGGGTGTAATTCTCGTGCCTGGTATTCGGGAGAACGTGGGTTCAAATCCCCATTCTGCCTTACAGCTTCTGCTTTTCTGTAGTTTACGGAAATCAGTCCAGGTGAATATAGGGATGGTTCCTACGAAAGGTCATGACCGAATTCCTTCCCGTGCATTGTCCTTATTCCTCTCCCGTCTCTAATGAACTTGACGTTGTTGAGGCGTAAAGCTTACTATTTTCATGTAAGCAACAAAACGGGAAGAGAGTTTTCTTTCTGCGACGCGTGAGGTACCAATTTCTATATTCATTAACCTTATTTATTTTTGAAGCCATTTCAACTAATTTCATCATGATGAACATTTTGGCAGAACTTTTTTATACGCAATGATGGAAGTAATAATAAGCGGATTCGTATGAAATTACGTAGAGAAGTTCGCTATTACGATCGATATCTGAATCTGGTTAAATTTTGGCTTTTCTGTCTCTGTAGTCCTAAAATTTTTCTATGATGAGTCAGTAGAAATCTGTAAAATTTAAGCAATATATTGCAGTAATATTTCTTAGTAATGAGTACGTGGGTAACCGATCTGCGCTCGGCATCTTTCGATTTCTGTTCAATTTGCAAGATTTTGAACAAAGTTTGATTAAAGTTAAAAGTTTTTCTTGAACGTGCAAAGTTTCTTCCTCTAACCAAAGAGAAATTTAAATAACTTCAGTAGGCTTACTGGTACCGGAAGTTTCCACGAGATAAGGTTAGGGCCGTTACCGAGATACCGGTACCAAATAAAGAATTGATCTTTTTTTTTGTAGAATCGTCTTACAAAACGTTATTTACATATAAAATTTCATCCAAATCGCTAGAGCTATTTCTGAACTCGTCTGATTTACCACCTCATAAATTACATTTAAAGAAAAATGCTATAATGTTAAATAGAAATCTTAATGGTAAACAGGACTAATTAATGGTGCAAGATTCGTAGCAATTCACTTAGACGAGTACATCATCAGTGATAAATTCATTTAGGCTACTGTGATAAAACAATGCTCATAACTCTCACCTGATCCAACCGTGCTTTTCGAGATTATAAGAAAACAATTCCCATTAGCAGTAACCTTCGCTATAACACTAATAAAGCACAAGGTCAGATGCTTTAAAAGGCAGGATTGTATTTATTAGAATCTGTTTTTTCGTATGGACACCCATGCGTGGCTTTTCATGAATTTGTAGATTCATTAATATTTATTTTTGTGTTAAAGACACATACGGTCAAAAAATCAACGATTGTCGTGTTATAACTGCTAATAAGTATTGTTTTCAAAGAAGTTTTGTAAAGTAAAGAAGATTGAAAAAAATTATACCTGACAAATCCAATATTTCTTAAATGTCTACTTTTTAAATGTTTTTGCACATAACATTAAATGATAACGACTTTTTACATAAAAGTTATATTTATTACTACCATTCAGAATAAAATACCTTTCATTAACAAATACATGCATTTACTTATTTCCTCTTTATTATATAACCATTCGGTAACTGATCACGATAATTTCGAAATTTTCGCATAGGTCAGCTAGTATACATGAATTGTTCATTTAAAAATAAGAGTTGTTTGCTTGAATCAAAGAGACTAACATCAGTAAGCTTACCTGAAACATCTATGAGATGTTGTTAGAGCAGTTTGCGAGATACCAAATACAAGAATTGATGATTTTTTTTTTTTTTTTTTTTTGTAAAACCGCATTTTTGCACGGAAGACATCTATTTAAGCAAACTTAAGAAACTATCCAAATATGAAATTTCATCCAAATCGTTAGAGCCGTTTCAGAGATCCAACATATATAAAAAACTGCTCATTTAAAGATATAAGATAATAATAATAATTTCGTATGGCATTATTGGTCGTATATCCTCGAAGGGTTTGGCCGCCGATTGACAGCGTTTCTATCTTCCGCGCATGCACCTTTTCCATAACTGACCTAACACCACATTATTCAATGAACCCGAGCGGAAAATTTAGTTGAAATTATATAGATTAGAGTGGTCATGTTCACATTTTTATTTTAAGAAATAAATCTCTTTGTCTTTCTTTTTTATTTGTACTATTAATATATGATTGGTTTTGGACAATGGTACATTATTACCTTACGTTGTAACAGTGATAAACACTGCAAGATGAAATTATCGCGTGGTTGAAACAACGCAAAGTCCTGGCCGGACACAGAACGGACCATCCTGGTGCTAGAGAACAAACTGACGGTGCTAGATTACCTGTTTTTTGATCTCTGAGAATATTTGTTACATAGGTTTTGAACGGACACCGTTTGAAGCTTTCAACACCTGTACGAGATAGGTGAGAATTGCGTAGCTCCCGTTAGTAGTGAACAGTGAGTGATTCATACCCGCTGCTATTCAGTGAGGGCATAGGCTGAGTGGCAAAGGTCGCCACAGTAGCGTGGCGTGGCTAGTGATGTAATCTCACTGACATAGCTGCTGCTCCTATCGGCTTTAAACACACTTGTCGTTCGCCTCAACACGAGTCGCGACAGAGGTAAGTAAAGCAGCAAGGTATTTTTGCACAGCAATGACTTTATACACACACCAACACGCAGGGGCTAATCCAGGTGGGGGGGGGGATAGGGAGCTCAAGGCCCCCCCCCAAAAGTATCTAGGGCCACCTCCGACATTGTAATTTTGGAGACTTTTTTTTTTTTGTTAGCTCTACGGATTCGAGGACCGATGGGACTATAAATACTACCTTTTGCCCGACTCAAGCCCCCCCAAAGCCAAAATCCACTGAAGGCAAGCCCCCCCCAACCAAAATCCACTCAAGCCAACCTCCCCCCCCCAAACCAAAGTCCACTCAAGCCCCTCCCAAAGCAACATCCTGGATCCGCCCCTGCCGACACGGAGAAGAATCGACAGAATAGATTCAAACATGCGAAGCCTTGGTTGTCACGCCAATTAGCATTCTTACACCCTTATCGTGATTTTTGTTTGCTTGCTATTTAAATCGTATAGGTCAGTGGATTTGCTGCTCTTGCTCGTGAATCTGTTGCAGTTATTTTCGGAGAGGTAAAGGAAATCTAATGTCCGTCCAGGCGTTACAGACCCACAGGACGAGATGACAGAGGTAGAGTTCCACATTACCTTCCACGAGCTCGGTACTTTAATCAATTTTATGCAGTCAGCATTCTTTTCCTTCAGAGGATATCCCAGTCCTCCCCTCCCCAAATACCGTTTTGAGCACACGTGGTTCCTTTGCTTGGTCTTACAGCACCTGCTGATGCTGAGTCAATACCCCACTCTTACGTCATCGAAGACTGAACCGACCGTACGATCACCCAGCTAACCAGCAGCCGCCCCGCCATTTCAGTGAGGGTGATAAAAGAAGGCGCTCTTCACCACCCATTAAGGATGTCCACGGGGTGCGACGTGGACGCGGTACCTGACAATCAGCGGATATCGGGTGAAGCCCTACCGAAAGTTCAGCTTTGCTGAAAATCTTAAGTTTCATCGGGGATTTGAGATTCTGGATCTCTTATTTACAGTCAGTCACGTCGCTGAACAGTTCGTATACCCTGTCCGGGCAAGTACGCTTAACTTAAACCAAGTATCAAACTGTCTAGATTCAATTTCTTTGGATATACATGAACTTCAGAGATAGAAAAACAAACATTTGTTATATGGGTAGAGTCTTGGTCCAAGGAAGTAATGCTAGAAAAAGAGGTTTTCCCCGACGGTTATAGATTTTACCGAAGAGATAGAGAAGGAACGGGTGGAGGCGTATTCGTGGTGAATAGCAAAGACTACTAGAGTTCACTGGTGTTCATAGATCATTGTCATAAGTACCTGGGGTAGATTTATGGGACAGAAATAAAGAAATATGGTGGTAGATGCTTTGGAAGATTTGGAGAGAAACTAAATTCATGTTCAGGATGCAGAGGTTAGTGTAGAATGCTCTTATTGGCAGCGATTTAAATCTGATGAAAATAAGGAAAAAGAGATTTGCAGGGAAGAAGCCTTCACACAAGTGGTAGAGCAGAGCACGAGGAAACATGTTGGAGATCTTCCTATAAAACCTTCTGACAATCTTGTGTGGTCACAAGAGGGACTACTGAGTGATTTCTATGGCTATGTTAGAAAACTGGGGGAAAGACAAAGTATTCGGACAATTCTATGTAAGGATGTAGAAAAGTTGCTGAGAATTTGGAAAAGGTAGAGATATTAAGCGATGGGAGAGTGTAATTAACAGGAGGATTTTCTTTTTTAGAAATGAGAGCAGACTGAAAAATTTGAAACCAGTCTAGAAGCTAATTATGAAGAAACTTTGGGCTGGTGAGGAAAATAATACTGGGCGTTTCGTTTATGACGCGTCCGCGAAACGGCAAAAATCGCCCGGGCCAGCACCCCCTCGCTTGCCGGTAAGTCACACGGTGCGTCGCCCGTGCTCAAGAACGCTTCATGCTTGCGCTGATTTCTTACCTTATAGCACGTGCTGGAAATGTTGGACATCGGCTTCAATACACGCTTGACATATTCTAAGGCTAACTCTCTGCAGTGTTTGTGAAGAATTAAAAATAGTTGCATATTGTGATTTACCTTGTAGCAGTGGGCGGATACAGGTGGGTGGGGCTAGGGGGATCGAGCCCCCCCCTCCCTCATGATCTTTTAAGGGCGGCATAACTACAAAAGCCTACCCTAACCGACTAAAGCCCCACCCTAACCAAACCATAATCCTGGATCCGCCATTGTCTTGTAGTATTATTTAAATTGAGTTTGGAGGCTTGCTGCTTACCAGAGGATTGTAAAAGTGTGATAGTAGGACCGGTCCATCGAGGATGGGTGATAAAAAAGGGCCTGCTAGTTTGACTTGGAGAGTCTGATATGCCATCACATCAGAAATTTATGTGAAGAAAGTGCAAGATATTTCTGTTAAAATTGATAACAGAGGCAAAGTTTACAGTTATACTAAATCTTTCTAAGAAATTTGACAGAAAAAAGCTAAAGAGCTAAGCTTGGTATTCAAGTCGAAGGTTGGTTGAACCCTCCAGAAGCAGGTATACTTAGCCTGGTATTCTGGCATTGGAGGTAGGGCAGCCAGTTCCTTTCCTCCTTACCTAAACTAAACCGATAATCCTACTTGGTGAAGTGACATACAGGTTAACGTGTAATCTGAACCATGGAAGCTTTCTGGCGTACTTCACATTGCATAGCAAGTTGTGGCAGAGGTGAAAGTCAGCTTAAGGATCTATGAATATCCCCGCCTAGACAAGGATTCGAACTGGGAATCTTACTATCTCCAGTCAGACGCCTTAACCAGGTCTCTCGCACTTAGCAGAGTGAGACATAAAATGGTGGAAAATAATGCAAAAACCATTGGATTAGATGGAAATTGACTTGTTGGATAGAGCAATTCTTATAAGCCTATAAGGTATATAACGAAAAGTCAGGGTAGGAAATGCGGAACTGAAAATTGTTGTCCCACAGGTAGTGTATTCAGGGACACGGAAAAATTATCGATATTTCTTGATATCGACTACTTTTCTTTTGGTACCGATACTTTTGTACTCAATACTTTTCATACGATACTTTAAGTCATGCCAGTACATTTTGGGAGGTATCGATGCCAAAAAAATAGTGGCATTATTACAAAGCCACGAAAAAATAAAGTGAAAGTATAGTTGCAACAGACATGGCTGTATGATGTATGACCTCCTAGGCAAGAATAGGTACAAGACGAGAATCTAGATATATTCTATGTTAATAGCACAGTCGTTTTTAGAACTCGAGAATGATATGAGAACTTGTTTTTTACGTTTTGCTAGATTTTATTTTAAAAAGGTAAAAAGTCTCGAGTTCTCGACTCTAAAACTCAGGGTTTAGGTTACATTATCTTTGGTTATGAACGAGACCGCTTGCTAGGTTTATATCGCATATATGTCAATCTTTGTTTTGTTCTGTACAAGTGCAACGGTTACGGCGTTGTAATTGCAACAGTGAATTGTCTCTCGGTCAATTCTTTGTTATTTATGATAATAGGTGTAAATTTAAGTTCAGTAAGTGGTAGCACATACAAAATAAAAAAGCAAAAGTTGAACATCAGGATCCTATTTACAGACTAATTTGGCTAATGAAAAGGATGAAATGAACCATTTTCTGGCAACACCCGTGTCAACTGACACTTTGAAGAAATGGCAAAATATTGAAATAGTATTCCTTTAATAGTATTAAATTATCACGTGAATACCTGACAGTTCCCGCCGACGTTTACTGCGGGTGAAGGCAACGGGGGGAGCTACCATAGGGCTAGGCTGTGCAGTGCACCGGGGCCCTCAAGCTCAGGGGCCCCCAAGCTCAGCTCAGAGGGCCCCCAAGCACAAAATGAAAAGGTCGCCCATCTGGCCTGAGGGCCCAAAATAATTTTATTTTGCACCGGGGCTCTTGTTGACCTAGCTACGCCACTGGTGAAGGCAGGCAGTAAAATGTAAAAGACAAGAAACAAGTTATCATCGAAACGATTATGGAGGAAGGAAGATAGTGGAGACGACGCAAGGGACCTTCACCACGCACTGCAGTGAAGCCGGGTAGAGAAAAGTGGCGTGGGGTGGTCACCATATTGGTCGGCCATAGAAACACGGGGAATAGGCACAAAACCTCAAGGGAATCATACGACAACCCTGGCACCGCAATTTGATGATGGCTTATTATGTAACTCGACGAGACAGATCAAAAATGAAGAGTAAAATTCTTTGATATTCTGCTTAGTTCTCGAGTTATACTGTCTCAAAAGTGAGGAGTTTGGGGGTGAAATTCAGAACAAAAATTTTCCCAAGGTCAAATTTGATGATAGATTCTTATGTAACACGACGAGACAAATTGAAAGTGAAGAATAAATATTTTCGATATCTCGCTTAGTTCTTGAGATATGCTATCTCCAAATTGGGGTGGTTAGGTTAGGTTAAGTCAATGTTTAAAAGTTAAAACAAAATAATTAAACCCTTCAAAAGACCTCATAGCTTCTGAGCTTACTCAGAAGATATTGTACTGTTAGTGACCTACGTAACTTTGCTAGCAACATCAGTGCATATATCTTCTTACCAAAAGTCAGATGCTTAGATGGGAGTAGTTTGCATCGCGACACACATCGTGTTACTAACATGGTGCTCATGAAATTACTAACAACAAATAATAAATTGTTTGTGCCCTTCTGGTACACGCCGTATTTCAACCTACCCACATTTCCATTAATATTCCTGCTACAAAATCAAACAATGTGGACAGATCTAAAATGCATCGCGAACTACATTTCTGGTTACATCAATGTTTGCTTCATCAAGTTTAGTAGATCACACAACACAAATTATCACAATTAATTTCATCGTACACTTTCAGTGTAAACTGAAACTGGAATAAAGCATGCACATTCACTGTATCGCGATGTAAACTTGACCCGCTTAACTTAGATTTTCAACACTTGTTTATATTAAGGCTAGCCTTTTAGGTGCAAAGTAGTAACATATACTGATTGTCTATACTACACCAACAAACATTTGAGAACGTTATCATCCTACTGAGAGCAATGAATAAATTTATAGCGATAGGCTCTAATCTTGCAGTTATCGATCAAACACTTCAAGAACAATAATTGCAATATTTGTTAGTTACGAAACGCTATTCCAGGTTGTTTCCCGTCTTGTCTGTTTGTGCAACCATATGCAACACAACTTGGCATTATAAAAAACTTTGAAATATTAGAAAATGAAATATCCACAGCAGCAAACACTGCAAACAGCCCAATGTTTTGGGGTTATTACTATGGCCGCCGCACATACGCAGTAGAGGACGAGTTTTTATATGAGGTTACACAGATTTAGCATTATTTCATCTCCACTATCTTCCTTCCTCCATGGAAACGACTGGATAAATTATAGTTTTCAAGTGATTGTACGAACGAAGAGTGGGAAGTGTAAGATTAGCATATATTTTAGTTTAAAGAGTCATGGCATTTTGCTGTTAATTTGATTCATAACTGCAATAAAAATTGAGACTTATTAAATTTAGCATTGTTTCAATTTATAATAATTTTTTTTCACATAGCTGGACAACTAAAAGGAACATGATTTATTGGTGCAAAGTTCATCATTATATATAAAAAAAAAAATTGGCCAATTCAGCTACAAATTTTTTTCAAAAAGGTCTAAAATTTTAAGTTAACTTGCTGGTGTAAACTTTTAAAATAATAAATATAGTAAAATCTCAATGAATAATTTGAAAATTATCATGTTATTGATACTTTGCTTTCGATACTTCAAGGTATCGATACTTTAGCGAGTACAATACTGTTTTTTACCGATACAATTCATGAGTACAGTATCGATACTCTTATTCGATACTGTGTCACTAAGTGTAATGAAACCACTGCTATAAGAATCAGCTTGCCAAGAACATGACATGGTCAGGAATAGGAAAACAGGTAAAAAAGCTGTATGTAATTTATGATTATAGGGTGGGAAAATAAATGCTTGTTGAAGACCTCAAGTGTAAATGTTTTGGCATAAGATTTTATTGTAAACTCAGTTGAGCAGGACAAATTATTCAGTTGGTTGGAAGAGATTTCAAAATCTTTAATATATTGGAGAGAGAATAAGGGTATGTACGCGAGAAGTGAAGGAATTGGGTTACAAAACCTTGGTCAGACCACTGTTCGATCTTGGTGATGTAATACGGGAACCATATTTTTGGTATCAAATACATGGGATGGAGGTGGTGCAAAGGATGGTAGCAAGTTTTGTTAGCGTAAATTAGGCGTAAGGGAACTGGAAATTTTTATTTTATAGATAAGGAAGTCGAAGATTAGAATAAATCATTAAAGCGAGTGATGAAAAATTTACCAATAACATTGAAAGATCTCGCATTCGGGAGGATGCTGGTTCGAATCCCTGTCCAGCTATCCAGATTTGAATTTTACATGGTTTTCTGAAATAACTCCAGTCGAATGCCAGGATGGTTCTTTCAAAATACAAACGACGAATGCAACATCATGCATATAAAAAAAAAGTACCTTGAAAGAATTGAAATTCAAAATTCGTCAAATGCAAAAATAATTCGGTGGGAAAATTAGACTCAAAGAATTGAAGATGAATAACAAGAAATGAGAAATAGGTGTGTGGTTAAATATGCCGTTTGGGCATATGTTCCAACGCAAATAAATTAAAATAAATTCTATATTAGTGAGAAAAGTACATAAAAAATGAAACAGCCAAAGTTAAAATTGTACATAAAACTTTGAAAAGAGTAAAAAAGAAATTGCCACAGGTCATAAGTCCTATCAACATTTATAAGTATGGTTCGGATTTCCTGCCTTATTTTTTTGAGCTGTAGTGTTGAATTAAACGTTTCTATTGAACGTTTCTGATTGTATTTGAAATTTGTTTTACATAGCATATAAATGCCATTTTCCCTAGTTTTGGTCATATTACAATAACACTTATGGTCATATTTTGAGGAAGAATCTGTTAATTTTGTAATAGTAACATGAATTCACTAGAAGTTATACATGAGAAGAACTTAAGATACTAATTATTCACACAATTTTACTCCTATTATATATTGGAGGGAAAAACAAATCTAATTGTCACTGAATTGGTCAGAATTCATCAGTCAAGAATTAAAATTATATGTTATCATTTTTCTTAAAACGTTAATGTTCCGCCCGCATTTTAATCTCGATAGTGCAACAGGAGCATGCACATTGCACATGTCGAGCCGCTTCAACATTGTCTCAGTGTCGCCAATACTGTAAAAAAAATTCCTCAGTCAATGTTAAATCTTCAGTGGATCAGTTAGTAACGTCATTTCCTGAAAGTGTGAAGTTACAATTACTTAAAAGGAATTTGGGGAGAAGTATTTTAGTACAGACGAAAGAATTCTTTCCCATAAATTATATTAAATTAAAATGACTTCGACAAAGCAATTTAAAATTTAATCTCCCCTTGGTGCAGTGAGTGCACCGAAGAAAATAATGCTGTAAAATAAATGATATATAATTGAGCACGTTTTGATTATAGCAAATTTAAACGTTTGGTAATATTTTGTGATTTTTAGGTCATATTTACCCGTTTTTAAGGTCATATTTGCGCGCATATTTCTTTTTTTTGTTTGTTTTTTGTCATAAAGATCCAAGCCGTATTTATAACAGTACAAAAGTCCGAACAGAAAAACGCATTTCGGTGTAGTCTTAGACTTCTGTAGTCTTGAAATATGAAATAATGTGATATATGAGTTGATAACGGTATGTAGGTTTGAAGTCAGTCAGAGACAAGTTCATGTGTTTTTCTACGCCTACACCAATTTGTGTCCAAAAGGTTTCCGTCGGTGACCTCATCCATTGGAGTTGTGCTCCTGCCTGCACACCACTGCCATCTGTCGCCGATGTTGACACTTCAATGAAGAGAATGCGACGACGTACGACCTTCCGCAAATACCATCGTAATTTATGAAACAAGTGCCAGAGATAATCACTTCAGCAGCGATGTTAATGTCAGTGGAATGTGGGGTGGTTTGCGTCATTGCTTGGGCAACTAGTCGTATGTTGTTACAATAACCATGTATGGTAGGGCAAATAAAGTGATTTTATAGTGAAGATGCCAAATTCGAACATTTTGTCGCATACTGCGGCACCATGAGGCCATTTTGTGGCATTCTGAGGCACCTGGAGACAATTTTTGGCATTGTAGTGTATGTTAAGGCTATTTTTGTGCATTTCATGGCACGATGGGATCATTATGTCGCATTATAGGGCATTATGAGACCATTTTATGCCATTATCAGGCACCTTGAGGCCACTTTTGGCATTATGGGATAGGCTTAGGCCATTTTTGTGCATTCTACGGTATCCTGTGACCATTTAGTCGCATTTCGTGGCAGAATGAGACCGTTTTATCTCATTCAGGTGGCTCATGAGGCCTTTTATTCAATATTTTTTGTCTTGATCAGATTGTGTGACCACGCCATAGTCCAACCTTAATAGTATTTTCGAAATTTAATTTTTATTCGGTTATAAATGTACTAAAATTTGACACGTGTACTAAGAGAAAATGGACTACTCAAACAAGCTGGAGGGGGGGGGGGGGGGGGGAGGCAACTCAAATTTGTTTCGAGGAAGTGGGGTGGGGCACTGAAACATGACGATTTCTTACAAAATGAAACTCAAACCTATTGAGGAAACTATTTTTATTATTGATTAATATAGTAATCCAACCACTTAATCTAAGGACCTACAATGTAGTAAATTAAGATCGTAACTCAGTTATAGTTTATGTAAACATTAATCGTCTCGGATTCTTAGAAAATGTTTCAATATATTTGTTTATCGTTATCTCACGGTGTTCTTTCACGAAATTTTTATGCATGTTCATCAGGCATAATCCAGTCATTCTTTCCTGTCACTAAATGCTGCTAAGCCAGTTCTTCACTCGTAGAAGCGTACTGAAGGCAACTTAATTTTTCTTCTTGGGGGAGGGGGCAGCAGCCCCCCCCTGCCTCTCGCTGGATACGCCCATGAATACAGCTATAAATTTGATTGATTTTGTGCAATTAATCTCAATGTCCAGACAATAAATTTATAATGTGCTTTTTACTTACGCTAGATCCATAGATAATATAGAATGGTTAAGACATCAACAAATTACACTATGTGCTAATATCAGCTACATACCATAGCATAGCCACGATTCGGACTTCACCATAAACTATAAGTACCAGGAGGAAAGGTCACTGTATCATCGATACACTGGCTTCGAACTTCTAGCGTAAGATCTAAATAACCTTCGGATTGTGAACAGATTGTAGGTATTTACCAAAATAGTTGCCATAAACATTAGTTATTGCAGGGGCAAGCGCGAGTGTGTATTGGTCACAGATTTTATCCAACGGCATTATTGAAGAATTTATTTAGTATATCTGGACGTTTCAAACACTTCATATTCTGTATGTTTGAGGCTAGAAGATCATGCAGTTCAGACACGTATTTCATGACGTTAATGATCACTTACCAGTAAAGACACCATGGGCATGGATATTACTGTATGTTGTCGGAACAACGTATCGTTCTTCTATTATAATAATGGAATTTTCTGTGCAGTGAAAGGCTGATTCTTATGCAGAAAACACTGTCGGTGGAGAAGTGTTGTAAGTTGTGGATGCTCTGTTCAACGCCTGGGTCGATGTGTGGGAGGTGGATACACTTTACAGATTTCACTTTCAACCTCAGGATTAGGACACACGCAATCATGGTTTGCTTAAAAGGAGAACCTGTTCTCGAAGCCAAACGTCGAAAATTAATATTCGTTTCACTAATTATACTTCCCACATTAAATGTAACGATAATAAGCGAACGGAATTATTCACGGGGAGACTTTTAGAGTTAACTTGGCCGTCGAAATGAAAAAGGTTAAATTTGCCGTTTAATTCACATCTATCATTTTCACCTAACCTAATCCTGCAATCTAATGGGATAATTGGCCAGTAATTTTGCTTGGAATGTCTTGCTTCTAAGCGTACTTCGCATGAATAAAGCAAAACTTTGACAGAGGAGAAGATTGGTTTAAGGTTCAATGAAAATTCCAGCTCTGACCGCTATTTGAACGGGAAACTTGTTGGCAACTATTCACACCGCACTGATGTTTTATATTATTACACAGTCAGCGGCAGGAATATGTATTGCAGGTCCCATTGCAGACGTACCGTTTCTAAGCGTCAGCGATCACATTCATGTTATTGAGTTCTGATCTGCTTTTTATTGTCTCGCGGTTTCCTTCCAAATAACTACATCCAGAGAGACCTTAGTTTAAAACGTCAAATTGAGATTTGAGAATGTGTTCTTTCTTGTCGCTTATCGCTCGAAAACACTGTGCAAACAATGTTTGGTTCATTAATCTGAATATTAATACGTGAAGCGAAAACTTTGGATCCCTTTTAAGAATATTGCGTGAACGGAGCAGTGTGAGATTTGGCATAGTTGAAGTTTATATGGCGAAGAATTGCAGAAAGCTAAAATTTATAAATAATATGTGTTACAAATACATTAAATTTAATAAAATAAAACATAGATTTTTAACGTTCAATTTTTTAATTTTTTTTAAATTTTGCCAGTGTCTGTAGACTTTGGTCAAAGAATAAAGAAAAAATATAATTAGTTAATATATGTGTTAAAAATACATTATTAAATTAAAAATAAATTCGCGAGCGCGTGTGTGTGCGTGAAATCGGATGGGATCGGAGTCAACTATCTGACGTGTATTACCATCATTAATATACTCTGAGGTTAGCCTTTGAACTTATAAAAGGAACATTTCGTAAAGGAATATTTTGTGTATTTTAGAGAAGTCGACATTCTAACGAATAATTTGAGTTGACTTTAGTATCGCCTATTAGTTTCCATCAAAAAGAAAAAGTAACTATATTTGCATCTACTTCCATTATACTTCGACATAAAACATTAACAGATCGGAATGAGAGACAAAGAAGAAGGAATGCCTATTTGCGTGAGATTCAAAATAACAGTCCAAATTTAAATAGTGAAAATGAAATTATTTTGATGGATACATTAAAATGCGCACTAAATCTCATTCCAAGAAAGTTTAGTAGTTTCGATTGTGGATTAATACATTTGCAATGCAGGTTTTGCAATGCAAAACATTTCGAATCAGAAAACAATTGCAAAAACAATTAATCTTTGCTATGGTTATTTCAGAAGCTAAAATTTCGGATACAGTCACGCGTGGTGTGTATCGTTTTAAAATTAATGATTTTTTTTTATCATAGATCAGGTCCAATGACTACTGCTTACCAAATATGCAATAACAATATAATGCTCGAGATCTCTCTTGAGTTAGAACGCATTAATCTTTTTGTTCAGGCATTCATTGCAATAAAGATCATTGTCAGAGAGTTGAAAATCAAAATAAAGAAATTTGTATGCACAATAGAATAAATCGTGATTTAAATATACGGAGTTATAATGATGCAGTTCAAACTGATGTAGCTGTAATATTCAGTACACTTGATGGTGAGTCACCGTTTGATCGAAAGATGGTTTCGTTTTGAACAGTTAATGGTACCATTAAAAATATACCAATAATAATGCTAAAAAAACTGACAATGAATTGTATCAAAAACTAAATACAAATAAGAGCTGTTAATTGTGCCTTTGCAACTGTTACATTAAATTTTTAATTTTATAGGTATTGCAGGGCATTGAGGCAATTGGTACACGCTCGCAGCCAACGAGTCAGTGTATGGTATACAGTATATTATATATCTATGTTCGCAAACGTAAAAGAACAATGCAATGATGATTACTATTTTACAAAAGAAACTAAATAACATGATGAATTCGGTAGAATTTCGACCACTAGGCGATCACTAGTGAATTTAAATACCCTTCTCTTGACCGAGAGGGCTGAGATATCATGGTGCTGTCTGACAGTTTGGGCTAACTGGTTCGAGATGTGGCGGTGGAAGAAATTTTCGCTAATTGCGACTGGACCAGCAGTGAAGGACAGACAGTGAAGTGCAATTCATTATCACTAGAATGTGTGTCACAGTCCTGGGTTAAATCCCAGTATTGTCCGTAGAGTGTATGTAGTGAAGGCCAACTAGACTGTTAACGGTGATTCGTCTAACGGGTGAGGACGTTTCTTTTGGAAAAACAGGCCTGAATGGATCGCCAACTGGTTATACACTCTCCCTTGTGCTAACTCTCAACGACAGCACAATACTCTGAACTGCTTCACCATCATACTCATAGTAGTCACACATACATGCAGTAACATAATTATTTTCACACTTGGGTAGGGCACTCCAACGCATACCCCGAGAAATTGTTGCGGTGGGTTGACATTCTTCATAAGGAAGCGTTCATAAACTTCGTGCCTCGGTCTGGGGGGAAGGGGTGGCTGGAAAGGTACGCTGAGCTACTTGGGTGGGGGGGGGGGGGGGCGGTCCGGAACCAAGCCACGTAGCTTTCCATTCATATTATTTGTCACGGTTAAAATGAGGCACAGAACACACAACAGCATGTGAATATTTATTTCCGTCATTTAATTATCTCCCTATGTAATTTACGATAGTCTGATAAGAGATAACAGTAGAAAATGTCTTCTGGAATCAGTAGGAGAAAAAAGCTGCGTGCTACACGGAACGGAAGGAGTGGGGTAGTGGCAAAAGCCATGTCAGGCTACGTGGGGGAGAGGGGGGTTCACAGGAGGTTAAAATGGAGCTACGTGGTTTATGGACGCTCCCTAATAACTGCCTGCCCTTGAATGCCGGATAGGGAGAGCACTTTGATTTTTTATCGAATTTATCCAGGATTAAAGTTATGGGTTATGTGTCGATAAGAAATTCGAAACAGGAATCAGAGCAATGTTTATAAAGCAGCAATACCACAACTGATCTATATAGACAGTATATGACAAGAAATTAGAAGTACATAAATGTGAATTCTGTAGTGAATGATCGGAAAAATAATGCACTTGACAAAAAAATAGAAGGGATGATAGGCGTGACAGTAATTTTAAAGTAAGTTTCCAAAAAGAGGCTTCAATTGAAGTCGTATATTATAAGGAGAGAAGAATGTCGTATTTGAATAAGATTGAGCAGCCGCATGTAGAGGTAGATGGAGTGTAACATCAAGGTATTAGGAAACAAGATCCCTATCTTGTAGAAATAGGAAGAATTATAAAGTAGAATCCAGAAGATAATGAATCCGATAATTCAGCCACTACAACTTTTATAGAGAACAAATGTGCTTTCACATTTCTTTGGCCTAAAAAGTTCTTGTTTTTAATTATCAAACGAAATGGAGCATAATAAAAGCTTTTTCTGGAATTTAGATGTAGATTGTACATTGTTGTAATGTCATGACAGAAATTAATCATAATATCCAATATTCTCCACTATGTTTTAATTGATATAATACTTGAGAATACTATAACTTTATTCCTGTTTGGCCAGTTAAAAGCAAGTTCGGCCTTGGCCTTTTGAAGGAAGCATCCCGGCATTCACCTGGAGTGATTTGGGGAAACCATGAAAGAAAACTTGCGATTGTTAGAAATATGCAGTGAGTTAATTGATGTTCTTATCATTACATTACCCATGGTTGCCATTGGTCCACACAAAAAACACATAGAAAGTTTTCTTAAGGAAACCAGTGAAACATGAACTAATCATTATTTATGAATTCAAAACATCAGAGAAAGAATATTATTTAGTTAGAACATTGGCTGTCGTTGGGAAGTCACAGCACGACTTATATAACGGTTTCTACACTCCTTACGAAGGTGCTGCGGACTCAATTCAGTTGTTGTTGCTTTAGGGCGCGTCAATGACTGGGTTATTAGCGAGGCTCAATTCAGTGGGAGAACAGTGACAATTCGTTTCACAGACGATGCACTTTCTGCTTCAATTTTCTATATTAATATGCGAACAACCACTTCATTTTACGACTGCAACATTATGTTTCTTTAATTAAGTCACAAAAGTGAGTTAGAATATAACTGTAAAATAAGGTGCCGTAATGATACTTCTTAGAGTTAATGATTGCAACATGCAGAGGAGAGAACAGCTTTGGTGCACATCATTCATCGCCACCCACAGTTCAGTGACTAGCAGATGTTAAAAGTGAAAGAAGTAAGTAATACTTTTAAACGAAGTGGAAAATACACACTCCATTGTCCATTCAAGACATTCTGTTAACGCTACTGGAACTGGCGATCTTTGTTCCACGCTAATCGCCTTTGAATGAGCCTCTGTACAGACGTGGCGCACGGGGAAAAAATATGGTGACTAAACAGATATGAAATCACAACTCTCCGACTTAGTTGTAAGATTCCTATTCTGGTGCAGAGAAAGTTTTAAATTAGTATAAACTTGTTACTTCGACATTTCAATGGAACTGTTTTACATTCTGATTTTCTCAGAAGTGAGAGCCGTTTGTATTTTTATAAGTATTCAGTCTTTCATGCTTATGGATTCCTCAAAATCTTCGAAGGAAAGTATCAAAATTTTTCTTTTCTATTTATAGCTTTTGCCTAGAGATTTTTGGCATCGTCCAGCTGGTAGGTGGCAGTTTCTAGTTACCCACTTGTTTTGCTTCTGACACGGTTGGTAACTTAACATAGTATAGAAGAATATAAGTGTCGACATCTATCTGTGAACAGCGGAAGTTGTTTTTTTGTGATAAATGTCACCTGGTTTATGTGAAATTATTTTTGAGATAAAAATCGGGTAATAGTTTCTTTACAAAAGCGTTGGAAAAACTCGTAAGTGCCAGCGACTCAATATTCGTAATTAATTGTGCTAGTTTTTAATTGTTTTAATTGCCTTAGTAGGGATGTAACGGTTGCTTGAGCTTAGGATGACGGCCAAGGGTAATGAATGGTAATGACAGGTGATTAACAGCTTTCTGGGCCTCCTATTGTAATCTAAATAGCTTCTTGGATACCTGTTACTTTTTTAACCTGGCCGGCAAACATCAAAGTGACACCTCTCCCTGTGACTGGTAATGTAAATCTGCTGCTGTAGGTGGTGACAGCTCATTATTAATGTCTTCCGGAACAACTGGCCTGTGGCGAACATCTGCCCTCAGAAGGATGCTGCTTCCAACCTCTTCCCCTGGTAGGTGGTGATCACCTTCTCCTGTGAGGCGGTCATTAAATGCTCCTGTGTAACCTGGCTTACGGTAAAAATCTGTCCTCAAACGAAAGTGGCTTCCACACACTCCCCTTTGCCGGCTCTCTCAGAAGACCACACACCGACTATTACAACATTTAATACAAGGCATTTTTTTTTTAAGTAAGTACCGTTTTGAAATTTAAAAAAGACGTGCAAATATAAATCAATAATTTCATTTTTACATGAAAGCCTGTACCTTACTCTACTTTTCTACCTAATTCCCTTCAATATTGAGGCACTTGTCATAAGGTAGTACCAGTTTTTGAAAATCCTCCTCATAGAAGTCTGCCGCCTGACTTGTTAACCACTGCATCACAACTGTTTTGACTTCGTTATCGTCTTCAAAACGATGACCGCCCAGGTGTTTCTTCAAATGCAGGAACAGATGGTAGTCACTGGGCGCCAGATCAGGGCTGTACGGAGGATGATCTAGAGTTTCCCATCGAAAAGATGTGATGAGATCTTTGGTCTGATTAGCCACATGTGGACGGGCATTGTCATGCAGCAAAACGATGCCCTTGCTCAACTTGCCACGTCTTTTGTTCTGGATTGAACGGCGCAGATTGTTCAATGTCTCACAATAAGCTGCTGCATTGATTGTCTCATTACGAGGCAGAAATTCAACAAGCAATACTCCTTTTCTGTCCCAAAAAACTGTGCACACGATTTTCCGGGATAGAAATCGTTTGCTTGAACTTCACTTTTTTGGGTGAATCTGAATGCCGCCATTCCATGGACTGTTGCTTTGATTCAGGTGTGACGTAGGCCACCCATGTCTCATCGCCCGTAACAATTTGGCTTAAGAAATCATCACCACCATTGTGGTACCGCTCAAGGAAAGTCAATGCACTGCCTAAACGTTTGGTTTTGTGCACATCCGTTAACATTTTCGGTACCCAACGTGAGCACAATTTTCGGTAATTCAAGTGCTCGGTCACAATGCCATACAAAACACTACGAGAAACATTAGGAAAGTCATCACACAAGGAGGAAATCGTAAAGCGACTGTTTTCTCTCACCTTATTGTCCATTTTCTGCACCAAACTTTCATTAACGACCGAAGGGTGCCCACTCCGTTGTTCATCATGCACATTTGTGCGGCCATCTTTAAATGCTCTCACCCACTTTCTCACCATTCCATCACTCATAATGTTTTGTCTGTAAACTGCACAGATCTCACGATGAATATCGATCGGTTTTAGGCCTTTAGCACAAAGAAATCTTATAACAGCCCGTACTTCACAGTCGGTGGGACTCACGATTATCGGAGGCATCTTAAACACTCAGTGAACAACGTAAACAAGGAAGAATTAAACTGTAATGGCGTCAGTGCGTAGGCAAGAGATGCAGGTACCCATTGCGCATGCGCGGAACGCCGACCGTTGCGCATCAGCCACGGTGTGACAAAATGGTACTTACTTTAAAAATACGCCTCGTAGTAAGAAATTAATACCGTAATCAAAAATCTATTTTGTACCTGAATAGCAGCCGTTAATGTAAGAGCTAAATTAATAAATCTGGCAGTAGGGAGGACACGTCTGCTTTGTGTACGCAAATATCACACCTTTGTTAATTTTCATCGCATTTAAACCACCAACACTTCTATGAGTTTCTATATCTAATGGCTGCACCATCATTTTATTAATTTGACTACTATAAAAGTTAGAACTCAAGCCTAGTTTTCCGTACCTCCGACACAAATACGCTTTTAAATCACTTAATTCGAATAAGTTCATTATTTTTCATCATTCAACACTGATTTAAATTTCTGGCTGTTTTAGCTTTTACTGCAGTTCCACATATGTATTTTAAAAGACAGATTACACCGCGTAGATTAGCAATCTGGTGTCTCAATGGTTAAGGTGCTGACTTTCAAAAGTTCGGAATCCGGTTCCGGGTTCAAATCCGGTAGGACCAGGAATGTTTTAAGAGTTGTGTTTGATCATATGAACTACGCCAGGACGTTCTGTGATTGGGTTTCCACGTTAAACTGTAGATCCAGTTACGATAGAAGTGAAATGCACGGCAAATTGAAACTCTGTCACCAGGTCGCAAGACCACACGAATTTACTTTTACCCAGTAGATGTGTCACTAACGCAGAAAGTAGTTGCTCGCGTCACTACAGCCTCCGCGCTATAGATGTTCTTAGACGGCTGAAAAACGTCGTGTTGTAAGTTATTTTCCAATTATCTGTCTGGTATACTCATTCAGCTTCCCCAATGTGGTAGCTACTGTTTTATAACTATTACTAGGGTTGTTTCAAAAATAAGGTTCCCACATATTTTTTTTAGACACAAGGAATTTTATTAAAAAAAACGATTACACCATTGGAAACGTTGATCTTTAAGCTATTTTTCCACATAGTCCCCATTTTTTTCTATGCAATTTTTTCTGTCGAGTAATCCACTTTTGTATTCCCACCTCAAAGAAGTCCGCCGCCAACCCGTTGAGAAACTTGGAAACTACTTCTTGCAACTCCTCGTCCGGCTGGAATCGTAGACCGCCTAGGTGCTCCTTCAATTTCGGAAACAAATGGAAATCGCTGGGTGCCAAATCGGGGCTGTAAGGGGGGTGGTCAATGACATCCCAGCCAAATTTGTCGATTAACTCCTTCGTTTGTTGCAACACGTGTCGAGCGGCATTGGCGTGGTGCAGCCTTTCGCCTTTGCTGAGTTTTCCCCTACGACGATTTTGGATTGCGCGTCTGAGCTTTTTCATGGTCTCGCAATAACCTGTGGAGTTTATGGTGGTCCCTCTAGGCATAAAATCTGTGAGCAGTACACCACGCCGGTCCCAAAACACCGATGCCATGATTTTTCCTGCTTACAGCTGCTGCTTAAACTTCTTTGGTGGTGGCGATCCGGTGTGTTTCCATTGGCGCGATTGTTGTTTTGTTTCCGGAGTAACGTAATGGCACCACGATTCATCTCCCGTAACAATGGAATCAAGGAAGTCTTCGTTATTCTCGTCGCATTCACTGCAGAACTTCCGAGCACAGTCGACGCGCTGCTGTTTGTGGACTTCTGAAAGCATGTGCGGCACCCAGCGCGCGCACACCTTGTGGTAGCCTAGCTTTTCATTCAACATCCTGTCAACTGAAGCTTCGGAAGCCTCAGGAATTTGAGCAGCCAGTTGCCGGATGGTGATTCTCCGATCTTCGAGCAGAATCTGCTCAACTTTCGCCACAACGTCGTCGGAGATCGACGGCCTCCCGCTTTGTTGTTCGTCGTGGACGTCCGTTGGCAAACTCCCTACGCCATTTGCGGACGTGTTGAATGCTTATACAAGTTTCCCCATACACTTCACTCAATTGCCCATGAATTTCTACAGGTGGTAACTTTCTTGCGTGCAAAAATCGGACTGGCGGTGACGGCGATGACGGGCTCCATCGCTTATGGCTATCAGGCCGGCACTGACCGTTGCAGAGCCACGCTGGTTGTTGGCATCGGTGGTGGGGGATCCTGCGAACACGGTGGTGTGGTCAGATTTCGCATTACACCATGCACGGTAAGGGTACAGAGTTGGGAACTTTACTTTTGAAACAACCCTCGTATTACTTTTTATGTTACAAAACATTTATATTGCAGAGTTGATATCAGAGACACGCATGTTACGTTAACGTAACTATCGTGGCAGATACTCGGTTACTTAAAATTTTATGACCTTTTCAGTTCTAATAACTTCACTGTCGACGAGCCGTTAAACCCTAAGAAAAAAAAAGTCTCACAATAAGCTGCTGCATTGATTGTCTCATTACGAGGCAGAAATTCAACAAGCAATACTCCTTTTCTGTCCCAAAAAACTGTGCACACGATTTTCCGGGATAGAAATCGTTTGCTTGAACTTCACTTTTTTGGGTGAATCTGAATGCCGCCATTCCATGGACTGTTGCTTTGATTCAGGTGTGACGTAGGCCACCCATGTCTCATCGCCCGTAACAATTTGGCTTAAGAAATCATCACCACCATTGTGGTACCGCTCAAGGAAAGTCAATGCACTGCCTAAACGTTTGGTTTTGTGCACATCCGTTAACATTTTCGGTACCCAACGTGAGCACAATTTTCGGTAATTCAAGTGCTCGGTCACAATGCCATACAAAACACTACGAGAAACATTAGGAAAGTCATCACACAAGGAGGAAATCGTAAAGCGACTGTTTTCTCTCACCTTATTGTCCATTTTCTGCACCAAACTTTCATTAACGACCGAAGGGTGCCCACTCCGTTGTTCATCATGCACATTTGTGCGGCCATCTTTAAATGCTCTCACCCACTTTCTCACCATTCCATCACTCATAATGTTTTGTCTGTAAACTGCACAGATCTCACGATGAATATCGATCGGTTTTAGGCCTTTAGCACAAAGAAATCTTATAACAGCCCGTACTTCACAGTCGGTGGGACTCACGATTATCGGAGGCATCTTAAACACTCAGTGAACAACGTAAACAAGGAAGAATTAAACTGTAATGGCGTCAGTGCGTAGGCAAGAGATGCAGGTACCCATTGCGCATGCGCGGAACGCCGACCGTTGCGCAGCAGCCACGGTGTGACAAAATGGTACTTACTTTAAAAATACGCCTCGTAGTAAGAAATTAATACCGTAATCAAAAATTTATTTTGTACCTGAATAGCAGCCGTTAATGTAAGAGCTAAATTAATAAATCTGCTTTGTGTACGCAAATATCACACCTTTGTTAATTTTCATCGCATTTAAACCACCAACACTTCTATGAGTTTCTATATCTAATGGCTGCACCATCATTTTATTAATTTGACTATTATAAAAGTTAGAACTCAAGCCTAGTTTTCCGTACCTCCGACACAAATACGCTTTTAAATCACTTAATTCGAATAAGTTCATTATTTTTCATCATTCAACACTGATTTAAATTTCTGGCTGTTTTAGCTTTTACTGCAGTTCCACATATGTATTTTAAAAGACAGATTACACCGCGTAGATTAGCAATCTGGTGTCTCAATGGTTAAGGCGCTGACTTTCAAAAGTTCGGAATCCGGTTCCGGGTTCAAATCCGGTAGGACCAGGAATGTTTTAAGAGTTGTGTTTGATCATATGAACTACGCCAGGACGTTCTGTGATTGGGTTTCCACGTTAAACTGTAGATCCAGTTACGATAGAAGTGAAATGCACGGCAAATTGAAACTCTGTCACCAGGTCGCAAGACCACACGAATTTACTTTTACCCAGTAGATGTGTCACTAACGCAGAAAGTAGTTGCTCGCGTCACTACAGCCTCCGCGCTATAGATGTTCTTAGACGGCTGAAAAACGTCGTGTTGTAAGTTATTTTCCAATTATCTGTCTGGTATACTCATTCAGCTTCCCCAATGTGGTAGCTACTGTTTTATAACTATTACTAGGGTTGTTTCAAAAATAAGGTTCCCACATATTTTTTTTAGACACAAGGAATTTTATTAAAAAAAACGATTACACCATTGGAAACGTTGATCTTTAAGCTATTTTTCCACATAGTCCCCATTTTTTTCTATGCAATTTTTTCTGTCGAGTAATCCACTTTTGTATTCCCACCTCAAAGAAGTCCGCCGCCAACCCGTTGAGAAACTTGGAAACTACTTCTTGCAACTCCTCGTCCGGCTGGAATCGTAGACCGCCTAGGTGCTCCTTCAATTTCGGAAACAAATGGAAATCGCTGGGTGCCAAATCGGGGCTGTAAGGGGGGTGGTCAATGACATCCCAGCCAAATTTGTCGATTAACTCCTTCGTTTGTTGCAACACGTGTCGACCGGCATTGGCGTGGTGCAGCCTTTCGCCTTTGCTGAGTTTTCCCCTACGACGATTTTGGATTGCGCGTCTGAGCTTTTTCATGGTCTCGCAATAACCTGTGGAGTTTATGGTGGTCCCTCTAGGCATAAAATCTGTGAGCAGTACACCACGCCGGTCCCAAAACACCGATGCCATGATTTTTCCTGCTTACAGCTGCTGCTTAAACTTCTTTGGTGGTGGCGATCCGGTGTGTTTCCATTGGCGCGATTGTTGTTTTGTTTCCGGAGTAACGTAATGGCACCACGATTCATCTCCCGTAACAATGGAATCAAGGAAGTCTTCGTTATTCTCGTCGCATTCACTGCAGAACTTCCGAGCACAGTCGACGCGCTGCTGTTTGTGGACTTCTGAAAGCATGTGCGGCACCCAGCGCGCGCACACCTTGTGGTAGCCTAGCTTTTCATTCAACATCCTGTCAACTGAAGCTTCGGAAGCCTCAGGAATTTGAGCAGCCAGTTGCCGGATGGTGATTCTCCGATCTTCGAGCAGAATCTGCTCAACTTTCGCCACAACGTCGTCGGAGATCGACGGCCTCCCGCTTTGTTGTTCGTCGTGGACGTCCGTTGGCAAACTCCCTACGCCATTTGCGGACGTGTTGAATGCTTATACAAGTTTCCCCATACACTTCACTCAATTGCCCATGAATTTCTACAGGTGGTAACTTTCTTGCGTGCAAAAATCGGACTGGCGGTGACGGCGATGACGGGCTCCATCGCTTATGGCTATCAGGCCGGCACTGACCGTTGCAGAGCCACGCTGGTTGTTGGCATCGGTGGTGGGGGATCCTGCGAACACGGTGGTGTGGTCAGATTTCGCATTACACCATGCACGGTAAGGGTACAGAGTTGGGAACTTTACTTTTGAAACAACCCTCGTATTACTTTTTATGTTACAAAACATTTATATTGCAGAGTTGATATCAGAGACACGCATGTTACGTTAACGTAACTATCGTGGCAGATACTCGGTTACTTAAAATTTTATGACCTTTTCAGTTCTAATAACTTCACTGTCGACGAGCCGTTAAACCCTAAGAAAAAAAAATTAATATTTTGAAATTCGATATAACGCACTTAGCTGTCCCTTCCCTCCCCCCTGTTACAGTTTTCTCTATTACGTGTCGTCTGTAAATACGATACTCACTCTCATTTTGGATTGAATGGAAGCTACGAAAACGCTTGTGGTAGAGCACATTAACGCATAATTTTTATTTTTTAAGAAAAATTCAGAGCTAACCTAACAGTGACACGCTCATCATGTGATAGAATACCTTTAAGAAGTACTATCAATATTTAATGTAAAAAAAAAAAAAAAAAAGATTTGTACGAAAATGCGTAATACATCAGATAGCATAGTGCACCGTACAATACACTACACTCTCTCGAGACAAGCAATACCTTTTTTTATACCCTGGCGGAATTTAAAAGTGTATGACCCAGACCGAAATGGTAGAATTTTAGGAAAATTTGTAGATATATCCATGATCATATCCAAAAGAAATGGTAACAAATTGAAATGAATAAGTTTAAGTTTATTACCTTTAGATACAGTTATCAGTAAAAAGTGCGCCCACCATGAGCGTGGATCGTTGTCAGCATTGAATCAATAAGTGTTGGGATGTCTTCTTGGGGTATGTCTCTCTACGTCCGCATGTCTTGTGCAGTCAGTTGTTGCAGTTTGTGCTGGGTGACCATGTGATCTAATGTGTCTACTACTGATATCCCAAGACATGATCTATTAGGGACAACTCTGTGATCATAACCCTTTGTAAGGCTTGTGTTGTGACGGTCACAGCATGAAGACGAACATTATCCTGTTGGAAGATGCTATTTGGATGGTTGACGTGAAGGGTAATACAATAGGGTGCAGCACCCCGTCCACATAGTGGTGGTATGTTATTCCTTCAACAACAACCAACTCAGTCCTGCTGTCGAAACTGATTGCCCCCAAACCATAACACCAGTCGTTGGACCTGTGTGACGTTTTCAAATCACAGCATGATAAGCCGTTTCTCCACTTGTTGTCGATTATCATTTTCCCACGGAAAAATCGAGACTCGTCTCTAAAAACAAATGTACTCCATTTACATGTACATTTGCGTTTCGCATTACATCAGGTTAGACGATGCTAGCAATGAAATCAGGTAATGGAACACATTACATAGGGGTCAGAGAGCTTCAAGAAATTGGTTTACAATCGTCCGTGGGATGGCTCTCTCTCTGTAAGCACTGCTTGGATCTGGCATGCAGTCCCCACACAATTTCGTGGTCTTCACTAGCTGTTGTCCTTGTGTATGAACCTGTGCCTGCTCTAGCAGAACTATAGCATTCTTTCATCCACTGTGTCTGTATACCTATATACCCATTACGACCAAGCCTTCTGGAGATTTCACGGTATGATGCACCTATTTCAAACAGGCCGATTATCCGAGGTCTCTTACAGTTAGACATTTGGTGTAGAGGGTTGTCAACCTTTGCATTGGCATACTTGGTCAACAAGAACTTGTGTTACACCATATCGTTCACCACTTATACACTAAAAAACATAGCAATTTTGCGTTATAAATAGCCTGGTAATTCTCATACTATAACATGTAAAACTTTTAATTTTTAATCATTTAATACTCATCATTTGGGGATATTTAGGGACAAATTTAATTCGTTTATCACAACTCCGTCAGGATGATGCATTTTCAATTTTCACCAATGTAGAAGCCCCACACGTTGGAAAATCAAAAGTGTCCGACATTTTTTGTAAAGGTGGATCCGCGGAAGCGACAAAATGAATGTCGTTTTTTCTGGTCAACTGCCCGGCCGGAAACTTTCAAATCCCTCAGAGCTTCACTCATTTTACGACGGTTTTTATTTTTTGCTTATAACTCTATTTATGCCTCGTCGACGTCGTCGAGGTCATGAGAGCCGGGACTGGACTCAGCGTAATGATCGGGAATAAATTCGGCCATGACCTTTTGAAGGAACCATCCCGGCTTTCGCCTGGAGTGGATACGGGGGATCATGGAAAACCAAAATTTAGCCGGATGGCGATACGAACCTACGTTCTTCCGAATACGAGGCCACACATCCGCCATGCTCGGTATGTAGGAATGGTTCAAAGTCCAACACAAATCCGTATATCATACTGTACATCTAAAGGCACAAAGTTCGAGCATACGTCGATCGAGACCGGCTGAATGCAGACATGACTATTTTCCCCGTCATCAGTCTCTCGTCTAGTTTGATGCAGTCCTCCATCTCTCCCTTTCTTGAGATAAGCACACCCCTACGTGCTCAATTATCTGCTTCATATGTTGAAATTTTTGTTCAACAGTTCCCTCCACTAAAAAATTTACCAACACCGCATTTATTAAAATGTGACCCACCATCCTGTTACCGAGTGTGATGGGTGAGTGGTTAACGCTCTGACCTTGCCGTGGGTTCCTTTCCCTGTCCGGGCATCCAGATTTTGGTTTTCCATGGTTTCCTCAGATCACTCCAGACGAATGCCGGGATGCTTCCTTGTTCCCGCTCCTTGTCCGCCATCCTTTCTCGTCTCTAATGACCTCGACTTCAACGAGGCGTAAAGTCAAAATAATAATAACCATCTCTCTCTGCCTCTATGTATATTATTTACTTGTTTATGTGAGACACTTCCCTAAAGGCTCGTTCGCACTGGGCGAGTAATTTAGTCGAGTGGCGAGTGATTTAGTAACTAAACGTGTGTGAACAATGAAATTTAGTCGAATAGTTTAGTCGAATCGATCCGTTTTGTTCTATTAAACCGGGCGAGTAGCACTCATGGAGGTCTCTTTTCTTTGCTCCATGGTAGCACCCCCCACCACGCGCCACTGCCCACTCGCTCAGCGGCTAAACAATTATGAACCAATAGTTTTAGTAGAGTTCGTTAGCTGCCGCAAAAATGTCGTTTCGCTGGAACGAAGAAACAATTTTAAAATTTGTTTGTAAACATGTAGAACAAGAATGTTTATAGAATATTAAGTCCCCAACTAGAAAAACAAATAAAGGAAGCAATCTGCACGCATAGATTTGGAAAATACAATAAACATACCTGGATTTGGTGAGAAGTAAATTGAAAATTAAAAACATCTGCTTAGTGCACAATTTTATTTAATTTGATTACAGTAGCATCTAGATTATACATTAAGATGTTATTCCTATTTTTATTAGAAGTACTACCTAAAGCGATAAAAATCTTTTTAGTGTTATCTACTCGCAGAAGTTAAAAAAAAATAGTCCAAAAATTTAGGCGCAGGCACTGAAACTCCTTCAGTAAAATGATTCAGTTTACTGGATGCATCTCTATGAAACATTAATTCAATTCCTTTAAAGAAAGAACTTCTTAAAACTCTATGTGTGGAGCACAGCACTTTACGGTAGCGAAACATGGACTTTAGGAATACCGGAAAGAAAGAAACTTGAAGCATTTGAAATGTGGTGCTACAGAAGAATGCTGAAAATTAGGTGGACAGACAAAGTAAGAAATGAACGAGTTTTGGAAATGATGGGTGAGAAAAGAAGTTTATGGAAGAAGCTTACAGGAAGAAGAGACAGGCTGGTAGGTCATATTTTGAGACATGCTGGATTGGTTAATTTGTTAGTGGAGGGAACAGTCGAAGGTAAGAACTGTAGAGGTAGACAGAGATTAGAATATATGAAGCAGATAATGGAGGACGTGGGTTGTAAGGGGTATGTAGAAATGAAGAGGCTAGCACAGGATAGGAAGGGATGGAGGATTGCATCAAACCAGTCTAAAGAACGACAGCAAAAAAAAAAATGTTTCATAGATTCCTTCACACAGTGATTAATTGTGAAATACCCTATTTTCCGTGTAAAAATACGAGGTTTGAGTGTCCATAAACTACATCCGGTGGCAATAAAGTAGAGAACTTCCTGTAATTACGTAGTTGCCGGCATTGCACTCCTTAAACAGGTATCGTCACGCTGGATTTCCGGCTGCATTTTCATTAACACAAATTTTGGACATTCTCAAACTATTCGTAGGGATCTTCTAATGTTAATTCCTTTCAGCTCCTAGTTCATTAACCCATTTTCGTACCCATTGCTTTTTTTTCTTTCTTTATCGCAAAAACTTCTTCATCCATCTCTTATAAAATAGCGCTGTATCAGTTCATTCATTTGATTGCGATGCAGCCTGCTGGCAAAATACCACGCTACTTGTGTACTGTACTCAGGGCCGGCGCTAGGATTCTCAGGCCCCGGGTAAGTGACCTTAGACCCCCACCCCGCCCCCCAAATATTTTTAATTTACACTTTTCTTTCGATAAACTCAGAAAATTTTAATGCAAAAATGTTCAAAATTATTGGTGCAGATTTTAAAATATGTGTTTGATTTCGATTTATTTAGACACTCAGGCCGTCGGGCCCCACTTTGGTGGCTCGGGCCCCGGGTACTTTTGCCCCGCTTAACCCCCCCTAACGCCGGCCCTGACTGTACTCGACCGCAGTGCGAACGATTTTTGGTCAGTGGCGAGTAATTTAACTACTAAACTACTCGCCACTCGACTAAATTACTCGCCCAGTGCGAACGAGCCTTAAGCTTCTTTCGTCGTTAGGCTGTTGTCACTGAGCATGAAGGAATAATATATGGACGTACAGAGCTGACACCAGATCGTGTTTCGTCCAGATGGGGGAGGGGGAGGGTGTCCCCCAGAAAATGTTGTTTGGTTATCTTATAACAGTAATAATCATGCAAACGAATTCATAAAATAAATTAATGGGTGTAAATACAATAAAATAAATTTAAAAATCGTTTACATATTCTATAACCATTTAATTGTGTAAAATACACTTTTATTATTTAAATTTAATATTACTCAGTATTAATTGTACAATGCAAGAACTATACTGCGCTTTGTATCTTTGGATATGAATTGATTCAACAATTTTTCAGAAATAAAGACTCGTGTGGTCGTAACGACCTGGCGATAGGGTTTTTATTCCCTGCGCATTCAGCCCCTACTATAGCCGCCTTAATCTAATCCGGTAATCCTACCTGGTATGGAGGACCTACAGTTTAACGTAGAGTCCGAACACATTACACAAAGGTGTGCCATAGTTGATGGTCGCTGTTAAAGGGTCTTTTAAAATCCCCGCCGAGACAGGTGTTCGAACAGAGACCTCCAGTCAGACGCCTTAACCACTGAGCCACCAGACCGCCGAACAATTTATGCAAATCATGTGAGTACTCTGAACATGTAATACAGGGGTGGCCAACCCAAATTATCTTGCGGGCCACTTTGGAAATGTATCATAACTCCGCGGACCGCATATAAAATTATTTATCTCCATATCAGATTTAGACCCATTATAGAAATTATTTGGGGCGAAAAATTGAAACATAATGAGTTGTATTTACTATTATTCTTACATGTAAACATAGATAATATAATAATAATGATACTAAACGCACATTGTAAAGAAATATATAACACTAAAAATAATATATAAAAAATATTTTGTAAAAGTGTGATGAATCTCGCGGGCCGGGTAAATGCTGTTGGCCACCCCTGATGTAATATTACAATGTTATTGAGTCGATCTTGCAACATTTTCGATCTTACTGAACAACTGATTTGGCGTAAGACTGAAAAATTTCGTGAGTAGTCTAACGAAGTGCGAAAACGAGTAATTTTGACCAGTAGGTTAACAAGGGCCCCGGTGAAAAAAAAAAAAAATTGTGGCCCTCAGGCCAGATGGACGACTTTTTTTAGCTGTACCAAGTCTTGGGAGGTTGCTGGCAGGTACTATTGATTTTAATTATTTGCACTTTTGTAATTAAAAAAAAAAAAAAGATTCTCTCAAATTCCGGGTGGGTGGGTATTATACTATCTGCGGCCGTAAGTTCAATGTAATCAACAAGATTGAGCGTATGTGCCAAACTTCCGTTTACAATAGCGAATCTTACCGAGTATCAAACTGTTTGTTACCTCTTTTTTTTTTTTTTTTTTTTTTTTTTTTTTTTTTTTTTTTTACAGGAATCTGAAAGTGAGGTGGTGTACAGTACAGCTGTTAGTTGTTACCACATTAGATGCCGAATAAACAATTATCTTAGATTTAAAAGTTGTATTGACTTTCTTTTGCCCTTAGAAGCTCCACTTTGGTGCAGATCGTTTTCCTTGTCTGCAATAAATTATTTCTCAAACCCCAAAACAGGTGCAATTTCCAGACAATTGTTGAGAAATCTTGCGTCTAGTCAACGAAACTGCAAATTTAAATATGACTTCGCTGAGAATTTTTTTAAAGCATTTGCTAATAATTTGGATTGACCGTTGCGTGATGTCAATGAATATATGCAATCAGATTTTGTAATGTTTTTATTTGTAAGAATTCAGCAAGCAAAGTCAACAATCAGTGATCTTATACGACAATAGTATTCAGAGTACGGCTGTACAGTTGTCTCTGGCATTTAAGGTGCTAAAATAACCTACAGAACATCCATTAAATTTCGGCCGCAACGTTAGCCACATTTAATTGTAAGTAGTTATTTTAACCAAGTGATATTTTCAGATGTAATTGTAACCAAGATCATATTCTCGTGTGCTTTGAAATATAACGTTCACTTGTGATATTTTTTGTTTATGAGCGCTTAATGTAAAAGTGTATATAGAAGAATGTAAGAAGCTACAATAACACTATGACATTAAATAGTCAGTGGGGAAAGTAACAATAAAATATGGGTAGATATGAAGTTTTGTATAATTTTAAACGAAGTTTCTTAAAATTAATGTGGAAAAATTTAAATTTAGTCAGAGAGATAGCTTTTACTGGGAATCTTGAAGTTGTTTTAAACATCTGTTACTTTAGTGTAGGCAGATGGCATTCACGCTGGAAATTATTTAATTGGCGTCCGTAATACATTCTTTTGGTAAAATATCGAAATAGAAGTTTTATATGCCTATTATGTAAAGTTTACTGTAGTTCGTGGAAAAACAACAAAAAATAAAAATTCTTATTTCACTGCATTCATTGATTTCCAGAAGGCGCTTAACGCCGTATTTTAACGACGTGTTAATGATCGAAATTCTGTGTTTGGCAATAATTACAGCTTTGAGAGAGATTAGTTTTAATGAATTTAATGGACAGAGATTTAGTTTCATTGCGAAGTGTCTAGTCATATGAACTATACAAAAGAATGCCAGATGGAAGTATATATGGCAACATCAATGTTTTTTCTCACTGTTTATTACGACAGTTGGATTCTTACTATCTGTGTTATGATATTGACAATAATATTGTTTACAATTAGGCTTATAAGCAACGGTATATATTGCTATCTTGAGATTTGAGAAGAAAACTGGTATTTATGTCAAAGAGATAAGTCCTTTCAATACGAAAGTACGGTTATCCAGAACTGATACGAAAGATGCTGGAGTGAATATAACTGCAAGATGTATGCTTTTGACGAATAAGAGAAAGTTTATTGCCCGTATTACACAACTTATTCTATGAAATACTTGCGCTGCATCACTATAAAATTAAATTAATTAATTACCTTATAACAAAGCGCTTTTCGGAATGAGATATATTTAGTGGTATCAGTTATAGAAACATGTTTGAAAGTATACTGTCTGTAAGTGGCATATGAAACTAGTGTAGTAACCATTCATATCCAGTACTGTATCCGTCTCAGGAGTTCAGTAGGGAATGGTATCTAAAGTTCAAATTTTTTTTACTGCTTTACGTCTCTCAACAGCGAGATCTTTAGAGACGGGAAAGGATGGAAGGCAGGGAATGGGAAGGAATTCAGCCATGGCCTTTTTAAGGAAGCATCCCGGCATTTGCCTGGAGTGATTTGGGAAACCATGGAAAACCCAAATCTGGATGCGCGGACGGGTTCAAAAAATCGTTGCACTTTTCGTTAGTATTTGTTGTAGTTAATGGTGTGTCAAACATTTGTAACAGAAGCTGGGCTTTGATCAGTACTGCCATTTCTACGGATTTATCCATAGCTCTACGGATTTTTATAAAAAGTTATGATTTTAGGATTTTGTTAAAATATCTACGGATTTTTGCTATTTTTTTTAAATTATTTGTTGATTTTTCCTTATATTGGTGTTATGTTAAACTTTGAGCGTATAGTGTTAATGCATTACAGAATTGTCAATAATTGTTAATCGTTTCCTTGCAACCGCTCGTGTGAACCAACGATTGAAATGAAGCTCATATTTTGTTTGATTATTGATCTTATAAGACCGTAATACAGAACTATCTGCGCAGTCTTTATGCACGGTGACACGCTCGTTGGCACGGCTTACAAAGCAGTGCCTTCCGAGAAGGATTAACCAACATCCGAGAGTCAAAGTGTTCGCAGTATTTAACTTTTCCTGTTTCCGAAGATATGCTAAATTTAATGCCAACAAAGATAATAGATAATGTATTGTCCCCGCCCCCCCCCCCGCCCCCAAAAAGAGTAGGCACATCAGCAGCAGCAGCGATAAAAGCAAGGTAATTCTAGGATAAAAGTGACTATGTATAAAACATGTTCAGAGATATTTCTTACTTTCAATGTAGAATATTATTTTGTATTTGGAATTTTAAAGACCTGTAAATAAAAAGTGTTCTCCGGATTTTTTTACCCAATCTACGGAAATTTTTGTGGTCATCTACGGATATTCAAAACCGAGAGGCTGGCAGCACTGGCTTTGATCTGTGATAATTATGATACAGAATTTATTTGGGTTCAAACGTTATCGAATAATTTTCTTGTTTCACTACAGTGAAATATTTCTCCACGAACTTATTTGGGTCTTAGATACATGAAGGACAAGATTAGAGAAGTTAGATACAGTACTGAAAAATCTCATAGACAGTGGAAAAGTGTGTAGTGTCTTAACTGTTATTAATAATTACGATGGAGCTCATAGTCCATTGTACTTTGCCCCAAAATCGCTTTTCTTATTTATTTTTTTATTACTTTTTTTAAAATCTTGTGGATTCTACGATAGCCGTGGAGCCGCATTTTGATGATGAATTCTTATGTAAGTCGACGAGACAAATTGAAAGTAAAGAATAAAATGTTTTTATATCTCGCTTAGTTCTCGATATATTGCAACTCAAAAGTGATGAGGACCAGGAAAAAAAACACCAAAATCTATATCTACACGGTGGAAATACACCATAGATGTCTTAGTTTCTTCCTAGTGGTTGTTGTTGGGTTGAAATACGGACTGGACCAGAAGAAACGTCACCAAAAGCACAAGGAACTACACCTATAACTGTTTTTTGACATGCTATATCTCGAAAACTAAGGTAGATATCAAAAAAATTATTCATTATTTTCGATTTGCTTCGTCGAATTCTATACGAATTCATCATCAGATTGTGGCGGAATGGTAATGATATAACTGCCGTAAATGTTAACACATCGATTTTTTTTTTTTGCTTTTAATTGGATTACCCCAGCATATCTATTTTTTCAGGTCTTAAAAATATCGCTGTCTCTCAGTGCTGCTTTGAAAAATGACTGTAATGCGAATTAAACAAGATTTATCAATAAAATATCATAAGCCTTACGTATATGATTCTGAAAACTTCCGATTGTGTATTTAACTATATTACGCACTTTTATAATATTAGTTAATTAAATACACATTTTTTTCCGAAGAACAAAGACCTGCTTTAAAGCAAAGAAATAATTTCAGCATCAAACTTTTGACATACTGGTATGAACTTCTAACTGATTATTCGCTTTAAGTTGTTTGCATCAGAAGACTTAGTTTAATGGCTAATTCATGACTTCTGACTAGGAACGTTTTGATGTAGAACAAAAGATGCTCTGCGTTGTTTTCCATCCAATGAACTGCTGACGAAAACCTGCTAGCGGAACATCGCAGTATTGCAAAATAAGCTTTTCAGGATTGATTCTTTCGTGATTTGATTCCATGAAGAATTCTGGAGAGAATTGCTTCGAAGAAGGACTAAACAGCTTACCGCTGAGAGCAATAATTTCCAGTTTAAAAAGTTACTTTCCATTACAGGCATCGTATTCTTCTAATTAAACCAATCAATTATGTGTCATTATATATCTGAATGTGAGAAAAGTAAACTTCTGTTTCATATTTCATTTCGACATGTACTTTCAGCTAATCAATTCTAATAAAAGGCTACTTCGGTCTTTGTGTTGTCGTGTCTGTCATGCTGTGACGTCACGCTACCCGCCTATCAATGGCCAGAGATGTTTTCACTCACTGTCCATAAATACAACTATTATAACAAAATAAGAATTTATGATACCTATTTATGCTTTTGTAATGGTTCAATATGTTTTAAATTACAAAACAATCATAAACAAACATTTCGTTTAAATCCACATTAATTATTATTTGTTTTTATTATTATTTATAGGTTATCGATATAGAAAGAAATATGTACAATATTATGGGTGTTATTTAATAAAAATTTATTTAGTTACGCAATTGCGAAGAAATGAATTGGCAGAACACAGCGTTCAACTCATCATTTATGACGGGTTTGGAAACTAGTCACACTATCGTCTGCCTGTTGCGAGCATTCAGGCAGCCAAGATGACCAAAGACGTTACTTTTCTAGAGGGTTCTTGAGTCTAGGTTCTTTTTTTTCATTAGTTCCAATAAAACAAATATCTGACTGGTCAATGTTGTTTCAACGATTTTCGTTTGCTGACCAGCCTATTCACACTCAAGAGGGGCAAGACGAGTTTCTTTCACAGCCCTCCTTCATCAGTAATTTCATGTACTGATAATTTCTCTTAATCTGCAATCTTACTGTTATTCCATTACTTTGTAGCTGGTGATACCACAGAAAGAGAGAAGAATATTTTTTTTTATTTCCTAGTAAACTGTGCCTGTATTTTAATGTTCTCTCTCTCCCTTCTTTTTTTCCTTCCTCTGGTTTTACGCCTCGTCGAGGTTATTACATACGGGAGAGGACTGGCGGCTTGGAATGGGAAGGAACTCGACCATAGCCTTTTTGAATGAAACATCCCAGCATTCGCTTGGAGTGATTTGGGAAAACCATGGAAAACCGAAATCTAGATGCCCGGACGGGGATACGAACCCACGTCCTCCCGAATGCGATGCCAGAGGGTTAACCACTTATCAACACGCTCGGTTTTGACTCTCTTTCAGGAGTTCTTTGATTAAAAACACACAAATCTCACAGTCCGCTGACGAATTTGCTCGCTTGAACATCGCTGAACTTAGTAATTTCAGTAAATTAAAAACATGTTCTCTCCAGTTATTACTAAACACGAGCAGCAGGCCTAAAGCTTTAAAACTTGCACACCTCGAATTTGTATGTATAAATTTCATTTTCATATCTGCTACACATCTGTGGCATCTGCTGAACTGCTTGCGCCAAACTGTGCCAAGACAGAGGCATAGCTACTATGGGGCTAGGCGGTGCAGTGCACCGGGGCCCCTACGCTCAGGGAGCCCCCAATCATACCTCTGGGGGCCCCAAGCATACCTCTGGGGGCCCCAAAGCGCACCTCTGGTGGCCTCAAAGCATAGTTCAGAGGCCCACGAGGCAAACTGGCGATCTTTTTTTTTCTTTTAGCTCTACAGCCGTCTAAGGAGGCCCCTGAGACACCGAAAGCCCCTCACTAAGGGCCCTCTCACTGCTCAGGGGGGCCCCCAACTACTGCTCAAGGGGCCCCTAAGCACAACTCAAGGGACCCATCCTCAGCTCAGGGGGGCCTTACCAGCAACACAAAGCAAAAAAAAGGTCGCCCATCTGGCCTGAGGGCCCAAAATAAATTTTTTGCACCGGGGCCCTTGTTGACCTAGCTATGCCACTGTGCCAAGATTTATAAATTTGCAACGTATTGATTCTAAAATAGTATTTACAAAACTACAGTAGTTCGGGTAATTCTTATGTTTGACAATGGGTTATTCTATGCCTTGTGCTGTGCAACGATGGTAAATATTTACATAACGTCATAAGAACCTTGCAAAAGTTTTTTGTGCAGAATATTGGCCTCCAAATTGTCGTAAAATTTTAGATTTCAGACTTCTTCTGGTAACACCGCCATCTATTATCCACATCGAGAACTTTTCAGACTAACCACTTGTATACACCCAAAACTCATCACTCAACTGAGCAAAGCTAGTGGATAATTTTAGGTCATGTAGTACCTCTCTCTCTTCATGCTCAACCTTTTTCTGTTTTATACACTAATTTAATGGGATATCTCCCAATGTCATGTGGAGGCCTTTCTGCCCGGGAAGAACAGCAATCCGACGTGGAATAGATTCAACTAGTAGTTGGAAGTTCCCTGAAGAAATATTCAGCCATGCTTCCTCTACAGCCATCCTTAATTTCAGAAGTGTTGCCAGTGCAGGACTTTGTGCAATTGAATTGGAATCGTCCAGAATGTGAGTTTGGCCCAGTCACATGACGCATTGTCGACCTGGAAAAGTCTATTGTTATTTGCGAAAATGAAGCCTAAATAGTCTCTAAATATCTGAAGATAACAATGATCGGTACATTTTCACCAGAGGTCCCAGTTCATGCCATATAAACACAACCCGCATCAGAATAAACCCAACACCTGCCTTCCTGACAGCCAGGATCCGTGGCCTCATAGACCCTGCGCCACACTCGAACCCTACTATCAGCTCTTATCAACTGGAATCGTGACTCGTACGTATGAGCACCCAAACGTTTTCCAATAATCTAGGGCCCAACCAATATGTTCGCGAGTGCAGGAGAGGCGCTGCAGCCGATGGCGTTTTTTCAGCAGCAGCACCCGCGTCGGTCTTCTGCTGCCATATCCCATCAACGCCATATTTCACTGCAATGTCCGCACGGACACGTCTGTAGTATATCCCACATTGAGTGCTGCTGTCCGTTGACACAGTGTTACCTGTCTTTGCACATTTACATTTCCATGAAGACGTCGCAAGTCTGGGTCATGTGTCTGTGGGTCGAGGAATGTTTGAATTCACGAAAAATTTTCTAAATGTTTCCACGTTCAGAGTCTGTTAATTCATGTCGTGCAGGCATTATTCATAATCACTTCAGGAAACGACTCACAGGAGTACAAATGAAAGTCCCAATACTCAACGGCTCATTTATATGTTTCTTACGCAGTTCTATCGCCATCTAGATACTTGCATTTATGTATCCCATGACTTTTGGCACTTCAGTGTATTTGCTTGAAAACGAAATGAAGACAGCTTTCATTTATGCTGTTTACCTGATATTTAATTTAATTGCAATGGAGCAAACGCTCCGGTGGCTGTTTCCCTACACACCAATCTTCCCCCTTTCCTGCACCCTCCTACAATTGCTCTTTACAAATTTTAGCTTTAAATTCTTTTAATGTTTTTGGTAAATTATTCATCATTTCCCTTGGTAACTTATTCCAATCCCTGACACCCTTACCTAAAAAAGAGAATATTCCCACACCCTTGTGCCTGAAATCGAGTGCCAGCTTGTGGTCATGGTCATCTTTTCCCTTCCATGAACTACTTTTCATACCTACATCAATATCTTTCCATGCCTCATCGCCAATATACGCCTTGTACACTCCCATGACCCTCTTCACCCTCCTCCTGTCTTGCAATGAATCCCATTCCAACTCTTTTATAATATCAATTACTGATTGCATTTTACGATAATTTCCAGAAACAAATCTAGCAGTCCTATTTTGCACCTTCTCCACCTCCTGTATTTGATACTCGAAATGTGGGTCCCATACTACACTACCATATTCAAGCAATGGTGTGCCCAAAGCTTTGTAACCCAATTCCTTTACTTCTCTCGTACATCCCCTCATCACTCTCTCCAACAAGTGCAGAATTTTGAATCCTTTTCCTACCACCTGTCCAATGTGTCCTGCCCAGTTAAGCTTGTTATCAAATGTTGCTACAGCTGGCATCAATAAGAGAAAACTGAATTCTTACGGATAAAAACTAAAGTTTGATTATGATTATAAGGTGTATAAAGAATTGTTTGTTGAAGACTTGAAATGTAAATATCTTGGTATAACATTTGATAACAATTTCAACTGGGAAGCACGCATTGGACAGGAAAAGGGATGTACGCAGAACTAAAGAATTGGGTCAAACCATTGCTTGAATATGATGGTGTAGTATGGGACCAACATTTTTGGTATCAAATACATGAGTTGGAGGCAGTGAAATAAGGGCTGCTAAATATGTCTTTGGAAATTACAATCAGTAACCGATATGATAAAAAAAGCTGGAATGGGATTCATTGCAAGACAGGAAGAGGGTGAAGGGAGTCATGGGTGTGTACAAGGTGATAAGGCATGGAAAAATATTGGTGTAAGAATTAGAAGTAATGCATGGAAGGGAAGAGATGACCATGACCACAAGCTGGCACTTGATTTCAGGCACATGGGTGTGGTAAGATTTTCTTTTGCATGGAAGGGGATAAGGGACTGGAATAAATTACGAAGAGAATTAACGAATAATTTACCAAAAACGGAGAAGCAATTTAAAGTTTAAATTTGTAGAGGGAAACTAGGTGCGTACAGGAAATGGGGAAAAAATGGGTGTTTAGGGAAATTGTAATCGGAGCGTGCGCTACATCCAACAGTTTGTACTACCAGGTGAAACATTCAGCAGTTCTCGGTTTACAGGCAACGAGGTATCGATTTCCAGTAATGCTTCTGATGGTGCGGTGTATCGAATGACATCTTGAGAATGTATCGAATTTCTCAAAACAGTCGTTAATTATAAAATGGCTCTGATGACATGTCCATATAGTTGATATGTTTCTAAAAGCCTCGTTTGAAGTGATAACTGGGATTATATAAATCATTCTTACAGAAAAATTACAGTTATGAAACGAAACTTCGATGATAGAGGCCAGAACAAAAAAATCCCTTTGTCAGTTTTATGAGTCCTCACTTGTTTACCCAAGCTAACTGTGATCATTGATCACTGTTATAAAACTCTGTATGAAATTAGCATCAGACTTCTTCAACATCTCTTTAATGATTCTCGCTGATGGATTGTGTTAAAATACAGCTTCCATTACTTTGTAACAAGGGATCTGCAAGTACTGTACGGAAGCTTGAGCTTTTAAATTGGATGACAACAAGTGCTTGAACCCGAATGTTAATAACACTGCGCGCTACCGGAATGTTCCCTGTTCTAGCAGCTGCAGACAGTTGTTTTCTGCTTTATTAAATTATTAATTGTTTCTAGTTATTTAGAACGCAGCCCAGTGGTTGAGCAGTAACTTTTCAGAGGTTAGAGATCTCATTGGTTAACCAGGTATCGTTTGGTTTTCCGAAATCACTTCAGGCAATTGAAGGCATAGCAGCAATCCGACGTGGAATAGATTCAACAAGTAGTTGGAAGTCCTCTGAAGAAATATTCAGCCATGCTTCCTTTACAGCCATCCTTAATTTCGAAAGTGTTGCCATTAAGTCCAAACTGAAAGAGTTTCTGCTTCAGAATCCATTTTACTCTGTGAAACAATTTTCTTCTTGGAATTTGGTAACTAAGAATGACTGATAAAATAGTATATATGGTGTATTGAAGGGGAAGGTGACAAAGTTGTCCACAATTACTAAAAAGATACAGTATATGGTTTTTCTTTCTGTTGAAACTTTTGACAAATGAATTAATTACACTGTTTACAAAATTTCACTCATATATAGTAACTAACATGGGATAGCATGCACTCAAAAACTGCTGTGAAAAATTATGATACTAACAGGTTTTTAAGTAATTGACTGCTTATGAGTTGTGGTAACTGGTTGGTAAGAAAATAACTGGTTGTTAGATGCTGGTAACAAGTGTATACACTGTTCCACATAATAAATATTAATTAACTCGGGATTGTATTTGTAGATTACAGGAAATATTGGTTATACTAATGGGTCGTAACTAACTTGTTGTCAATATATAATAATATTATCAATTATATAGTAATATTGACATTACTAATAAGTGTATGTACTCTTCCACATCCACGAGATTATTCTCACATGGGATCAAAGTGAACATATCTATCTATCTATCTATAAAAGACGATGACCGATTTCCTTCTCCTTCCTTAAGTCTTTCCCAGCTTTAATAACCTCGCTGTCATAACAAAAAGAAATAGAAAGATAAATTAGCACTTGTTATTACTTAATCTGTGTTTTGATCATTTTTATCTATAGCAGAGTTGTTTTTGTTCTCCAAACTAAAAGCAGCTCTGAAATGTCACTGATTTTACACCAATGATGTCACTTACAAAAATTAATTTATGAGCCTATTCAACATATCAAAAGAAGTGATGCATTTTGTTTTCAGTGGTAGAGAGTCGTGGAGGGGTTCCCAAGCCGCATGGAATGAGAAAAGCGATAAAATTCCAGGAATTTTCAAGGCATGTGTTGTATGTGCAGAGGTTTACATACAGATTTACTATCTATCTCACTCAAATAAAATTTTACAACCTTTTAACTCTCTTACTGCAACGTTGATAGTATTGAATGGAATCTAATGGATAAGTAGAGGGCTAGTCAAAATGATTGCAGTGATTTCAGAAAATTACTACAGATTTATTATTTGACATATATACTTACAAGATTACACAGATATATAAACAAACTGTGAAAGTTTTTTTGGTGTCTACAGATGCTCAATGTGTGCACCTTTAGTGACTTTGCACACATCAAGTCTGTAATCGAGTTCTTCCCATACCCGATGCATGTCTCTGTCAATGAGAGCAAATGCATTGGTGATGCGAACCCGCAGGTCTGGTAGATCAACTGGTACTGGTGGCACGAACACTGTGTCTTTTACGAAACCCCAAACAAAGAAGTCGCAGGGGGTTAGGTCAGGGGAACGAGGAGGCCATGACATCAGCTGACGATCAGCATCCCCAGCACAACCAATCCATCGTTTGGAATACTGGTGTTGAGGAAATTTCGGACAACTAGAGGAAAAATGCATTTAGTGCAATCGAAACTTTGAGAGCCACTTGTCTTATAACAGCAAACCCCATCATCGTACCTATAATAGTACAGCCAAAAGAAAATTGTGAAATCGTTGCAATCATTTTGACCAGCCCTGTATACGAGACTTTAACGGTAGCTGGTACATATTATTATAGGAAGAATATAGGAGTGGTTTTAATATGTAAATCGTAAATTATTATTTATTTTAAAAAAGATAATAAGAAAACAAGCAGTTTACATATTGTACTGGCGCCATTCTACTGACATCTTACCAGTGTTCATTTCTGAAAGTCCTACTCCATTTATAGGCTCTTATGAATGACATTTAATCACCCAACTGGTTGTTATCATCTTTCACACATTACTGGTGACTCAGGTTTTAATTTACGGTAAATTTAATAATATTTCGTTGTTCCACGCTTGGACGTTCTTCTGTTTTACTAATAACTATCAATCAAATAACACTCTATGCCGGTTGAACAGTTGTTATTATTTGGGCTTTAGAGCGCGTCGACGAAAAAGTGATTAGCGCCCCTTACAACAACCAAGTTGACAATGCTGCTTATAAACGTGCGAGATTACTGTCTGCAAAATAAAATACTAAAATGTTGGGCGTCAAGGGGCCATTAAAATGTTTGTAAATTATGTAATTTACAAACGTTTTAAGTAGGGGCAGTTAACTTAGCCTACTATCAAAAATGAAGCCCAGAAACCGAACAGATTCATTAAAACTTAAAACGGTGTTCGTCAAGGTAAGGTGAGATTCTGCTAAGAGATTACGAGCTCGAGAAAAAAATACACACCGAGTTTTCTCGACAGAGAAACGAAAACCGGTGTGTACTGACTATTCATCCAGCCTATTTAGTGTGAGGTGCAACTGCCTGTCAGCACCTCTCAGGGTAGATGACGAACATAAAATAACGAAGTCGTCGACGTATATGGAGTATCGGCCTTGTTATTACTAACAAAATGCTGTTAATACCAACAACAAAAAGGGTCACGCTTAAAACTGACCTTTAAGGAACACCGTTTTCCTGGATAAAAAATCTGACATTTCGCTACATACTCCGTACCTGAAGCAACTTCCTACTAAAAACGATGGTAAAAAACAGGGCAGATTTCCCCATACATGTAACTGTTTTAAAATGTCATTTCGCTAGGTAGTATCGGAGGCCTTATCAATATCGAACAACACGCCCACAAGGTGTTACATGCGAATGAACGCGTGGTGTATCGCCGCTTACAGTAGGATCAGGTTGTCCAAAGTAGAACGGAACTTTCTGAATCCAAACTTAATGCGGATCAGAAGATTTTGGGACTCAAGACACCATACCAGACGGCGGTTTACACCAGATTATCAATCAATGGTACCAACATCGGTATTCGTTTATTTAATGAATATTTTATTTCAAATTGAAAATTAGACACGAACTAAACTTTTATTTATTGTAATTGTATTTCATCTTTTCGTTGGGCTGGAATTAAGATCAATTTGACTTCTAATCCTTTAAAAGTAGGTAGAATTCAGCCACTCGGGTCTGCACTGTCCCACTTATAATTATCAGCAAGTTTCCAAAGATGGTTTTTCTGGTGTGGTCGGCCACACTCGCCAACTTAGACAAGATTCACCAGTGTTGTCTCTACTGTATGTACAGATCCAATGTTATTGTACAGTCTCTAGTTTGTTTTCTTTATACCTGTAGAGAGTAATGACAGTGGACAGGTGTAAGCAGGTCAGTGAAACGGGATCAACCGAGACAGTTAGCACTTTCTTTGCCTCCTTGCGGATTGGCAGCCGTCACTACAGCTTACCCAGTCCTTGGTTCGATTCTACGCATGAGAAAAATGTTACCATTTTGTAGTGTCTCGTCTGGTTAAGGAAATAGTGTTTCTATACGGAAACACAGAAAACGAAATTTAATTATACCAACACCTTTTAATTAGGATTCTTTTCCCTTCTATTGTCAGGAATTAATGTTGTATCCGGTACCAGAGTCATCAACACGTAAGTGTTGCCATCTATCTGGGAACCATGCAAGCTTTGTTTGAACGGCTCAGTAGCTCGTTAGTAATGTCATGAAACTCCACAGACCGATGCATGTAAACGACAAATATCAGAAAATGCAGGAAAAACTAGCAGCTATCACGTAGATCCCATATAAGGAAAAACGAACTAGAATGTAACATAATATTTTCGACTAGCATCTGTCTCGTTTTGTTAAACCGACATCGTATCAAGTACTCAGTGAAATAATACGTGCAAGCAAGAGGGGCTATGTAAGCTACACTTGTAACATGTCACAAAATGCAAGGAGAGCGAAGCATTCTTGATATGTGCAGCTCCTGCCTAATGTTACTTCGGATCTTGTCCAGGAGTAACAGACCTTAACTGTCCTGAGAAACCTCATTTCTGCCACTTCTCCTTTCCTATCACCCAAGTTTCGCTCACATTTAAGAATATTAGTATAGCTTCCATTTTGCTCAATCTTGGCTTCGAGCCCTTCCGAGTTTTCTTGAAATTCCTTCATATTTGGCGGACATATTGGCTGATATCTAATTTCTTTATTAAATCACATTCTCCATCTGCACTTAATTCATACCTCAGATAAATGAAACGCTTTACTTCTTCAAGTATTATGTCTTTTATTTATAGCGAATCATATTTTTTGCCGTAAATACTATGAACTTTGTTTTGTGACCTTTAATAAAGTTACTGGGCGTGGTTGGTGAGTGGTTGACGCTCTGGCATTCGGGAGGACGCCGGTTCGAATCCCCCTCTGAACATCCAGATTTGGGTTTTCCATGGTTTCCCCAAATCACTCCAGGTGAATGCCGGGATGCTTCCTTCAAAAGGCCATGATTTAATTCCTTCCCGTTCCTTGTCTCCAATCCTATCCCACCTCTGATGACCTCGACGCCGACGAGGCTTAAAGTCATAAGTAAAAAAATTCTTTAATAATATTTAATCAGGGCTACACTATCCTCTACGCTTTCCTACTGCACTTCGTCAGATTATTATACTCGAAACCAAGGGGGAAAAACACACACACAAGCACAATGCGCTTCATTAAAGCTAATTGTGTCGGAATGGAATAAACTACCCGGAAGCTTTAGTTTTTTCAGTTTACAAGTAGGCTTACATTATTCCCGATCGTGGCTGTTGGCCACTTCTGAATGTGGCCAGTTGGAGGTAAGAATGTGTTGAAAAAACGGCCTGGCTGATTGCCACTGGCCAGGTTGCAATGGACTCTCCCAGCGATCATTGTTCCACTGCCTCCACTTCACTAGGCTGAGGTATTCAGGTAAAACAACAATACCTTCCGAGATAAATATTCTGTGTCGCTTGTAGCGTACACATCTCAATCCCTCTTTCTCCTCTCTTTTAAATTACCAACCAGCAGTGTCTACTGGTAGCAGGTATATGCGGTTACTATAAAAATCCATGGAAAAGCATAGGAGCGAGTTTGCTTATTTACAAGAGAACGCATGTAGTACACCTGTTCTTTGGTGAAGCTCGATTCCTAAAAACCAGATTGTGTACCAAAGTTAGGGTTTAAATTCTGAACCTCTCCGCAGTGCGTATGGAGTGAGGATATACTATACTGTTGATGATGATTCGTCTGTCGGTTGGAGACGTAAATCTCAGTGTGCCCTTCCCCAAGATGTCTTTCGGAAGAGTAGGTCAGAATGGGGTGGGACCGAGCTTCACCTTCTCTGTTATCTTTATCTCTCATCCACAACACAGGCAATGCTCTACACTGAACACACAGCCATCACAGCCATTCACGCATACACTAACATGAACACTGCTGGGAAGGCAACCGGAAATCAGTCCATTTCATCTCCGTGGGACGTTACTATGGCGGTTTATCACCATCAGTGTTGCCACCTTATGAAAGCAAAAGTGGCTAGATCTGGTCTAAAAACTCACTAGATTTCGGGATATTTAGAACTAAAAGATTCGCTAGAAATCGCTAAATAAAATAAACGAAAATGATAAAGTAAGTAATATAAATTTTTTTAACAATTAGTATTTCATTAAATTCAACATAATATTTTATTAAAAATCAATAGTAAATTCTTCAATCGGTATTTATTCTTCATCATCTTGGTCTATCGTTGGAATTGCACTTGTTGAACTTGTAGATGTGTGTAGTTTTAAAAGAATATTTAGTATCTTTACCAATTGTAGCAATCACATCAGCCGGAAGTTCGTAACTGTAGTGTTTTTTTTTTCACAATTTTTAGCTGATTCCTTATAAAAAGAATGCTATCAAAAGTATTTACAGTCACCCTATTTCTCAATTTGTTTTTAACAATGTTCATTGTACTGTAAATCTTCTATATTGCGGCATTCGAGTGAGGAAGTGATAAAGCGGATATGGCTAAATCAGATAACTCCAAAAGGTATTTATTCCAGCAGCATTCTTACTTCAGCCCAGAATTCAATGACATTGTTTTAGCGTTCCACTGAACATATTTAATACCATGTCATTGCTGTAGGAGTTTGTCAATTTTTTAGTCATCAAGTCTGAGTTCTGCGGCAAGATCTACTATTTTGTTATCTTTGCCCTGGCGAAGAGTATTTTCCACACTCAAAAGACACATTTTCTCCAAAATAATGCAGTTGAAAGGAAGCGAGTATATTTTTCGAAACTGCAAGGTTGACTATCACTAAAATCACCAAATATATTTTTAGCAATAACACATTTAAAAATATCGCTGTCGAACTTCAAAATTCACTAAATCTAACGACAATATCGCTAAGGTAGCAACATTGATCACCATTCACAGCGAGGGCTTACCGGGCATGGCACACGTTGACTTTTTTACTCTTGAAATTACTGCTGTAGGATCCAGTGTATCACAGTAAAAAATTCACACGTATTTAAAATCGCCTTATTCTGTGATCGACTAGTAAACATTTGAATATAGTGGGAATGCCTTGCAAACAAACCGATACCGAAAAGTTCCTCAAGACTGACAAGTTTTGCTGCTATGGCACCTTGCAGTGTGTTTGCGGATCCAGCAAAACAGATTCGGACTATCACCAATCTATGACGATGGACGTGTGGAATGCGAAGATCTCAAATCATGTGAAGCATTCGGTCGACCTTAATTAAACTGTTATAGCCACTGATCAAAGCTATGCTGGCATGCAACAAGCAGTCGTTAGGGAGTGTACACAAACTACATGGCTCGGTCTAGGGGAGGGTTGGCCGGAAGGGTACGCTGGGTTACATGGGGGGAGGGGGGGTTTCCGAGCCAGGCCACGTAGCTTTTCTTTCATAACATTTTTTACAGTTAAAATGAGGTACAGAACACAGAACAGTATGGGAATATTTATTTCTCTCTGTTAATTATATCCATATGTAAATTACGATAGTCTGGCAAGAGAAAACAGAACAAAATGTCTTCTGGAATCAAAAGGGAATAAAAGCTACGTGCTACGTGGGGGGTGGGGGAGTAGAGCAAAAGCCAGGTAGGGCTACGTGGGGGGCATAGGGGTTCACAGGATGCCAAAATGGAGCTACGTGGTTTATGGACGCTCCCTTAAGTAGAATCCTTTACAACACGATAAGACTCACGTTCGTTCTGCAACTATTCTTCATAGCAGGAGGGTAAAATGATTTTTAAATATATCTATATGATATCTTATTTTTCTTACATTGTCTTTCTTGTTACTGTGGCCATAATAAATGATTGGTAAAATAATTTCCTGCTGTCTTAATTGAGACATAGATAAAGCTTATTACTCAGTAATGAGGGGATGTACCTCAGAAGTGAGGGTATTGGGATACAAAACTATGGTCAGACCATTGATTTAATACAGTTGTGTAGTGTGGGAATAACATTTTGGGAATCAAATACAGTCGTTGGAGAGTTGACAGGAGGGCAGCTAGAGTTGTCTGTAGAAATTACATAATCAATAACTGATATGATAAAGGAACTTGATTGAAATTAATTGAAAGACAAGAGGATGGTGAAGTGAGTGCTAGGACTGTACAAGGCGTATGTTGTTGTTGAGAAATATTGTTCGAAGAATTAGGAGTAGTGAATAAGGAACGATGTCACAAGCTGGCAGTCGATTTCAGCCATAAGGGAGTGGAAAAAGTCCTTTGTAAATAAGTGAGTCATGGACTGGGATCAATTACCAATGGAAATGATAAATAATTTACCGTAAACGCTGAAAGAATTTAAAATTCGTAAATGCTAAAACGACGTTTTATAAGGGACACAGAGCAATTCATTGCTCTCCTCCTGATTGCATGTAAACCATAATATATCAGAATAATAACATCTGAGGAGCGTATTCTGAATTTAGATGTTTTAAAACAAACACTTTTCTTTCGTCACAACTGTTTTGTGACTTTGATGATAGTAAAATAGTGCAGTAGCATTATCAGAAACTGAGGTAACGTTTCGATGCTTACATTTCCTTTTGTCGAAACTATTTTCCATGCAAGATAACCCTTCTTCTGGGCTACTAAATTATTTGTTCCTTCTTGCACATTGATCTTAATTCTTCGATATCGAAATGCTTGTTTAAATTCCCCCTCTGCAGTTTTCAACAGTAACTCATTTTCTACTCCGTCCATCCATACGATATGTGAAAGAGATTATGTCAAGTGATAATATTCTGAGTCATACGTACTACGCACCTCAAGACTCTTCCACAGCGACCATGTTACTTTCTTTTTGGTAGGGCTTTAACGCCTTGTCGATGTCTAAGTCAATAGAGGCGGGAACAGTCTGAGAGCAAGGAACGAGGAGGAATTCGTCCATGGCCATTTGTAGGAACAATGCCAGTATTCGCCTGAAGTGATTGGGGAAATCATGGAAAACCGAAATTTGGATGGCAGAACGGAGATTCCAACCTGCGTTCTCCCTAATGCGGGGCCAGAGCGTCCACCGGTACTCGGTACCATGTAACAGGAAACTCCGTTTTTACCTCTATTCGTCCTTCTTTTTTTTTTGCTCGTGGGATAAAAGAAATGTTAAAAGCGGAAAGTAATTAACCAGACTAACAGGAAAGTCAATAAGGAACCGAAACTTCCTTCGTATAATGAATACGCTAAGATTCCTGCTGGGTTTTATCGTCTATCCTCGCTCTTTGTATTCAATCATTTATATCAGGTATGGGCAACCTTTGGTTAGCTGAGGGCGTAATTTCGGGACTTAATCAGGCCGCGGGCCGGACTTAATCAGGTCGCGGGCCGGACTTAATCAGGTCGCGGGCCGTAGGTAAGAAAAAAGTAGATAGTGAATTTTTATCGCTTTTTTATTTACTACTAATTTTTTTATTTGCTAGAATTGCAATAGGATAATCAAACATACAAAAAGCAAATTAACAAAAACAGATAGAAAAATCAAATGAAAATTAATGGGAGACTTGAGTTTGAAGCGTTATTTGAAATTTCTGGATCTCTCGCGGGCCGGACTGAAGTTGGTGAGGGCCGGATCCGGCCCGGGGGCCGGGGGTTGCCCATATATGATTTATATATTAGTTGTGGTTTTGCGCTGGATTTGCGAAATTCCCTGCTACCAGTCGAGTTAATGGGTGCAAGCTGCGGATGGAAAGTCAGTGGCCGGGGGCCATCGACTTTCACTAAGAAGCGCGCAGTTCGCAAAGTAGGAGGTTACCCCCGCGAAGGCCGCAGGACCGAATTATTGCAAGAGAATCTGGCAGGCAGGAGCTGCCACGTTATGAAAATACACGCCGCTTTCGAGAATAAACTCGGCGTGACGTCAGGAAGACGTCGCGGTGGCGACGCCA
>JARYHS010013631.1:96250761-96355396 GCA_031002005.1 Vandiemenella viatica
TCTCGCTCGGTGAGCATGTTGTATCCTGCCTGACGGTGTCGGGGGTGAAAATGTTATGTTTTCACAACAGCACTGATCCTACCAGCGGCATTTTCCTCGCCAAGTCTACATGGCAGAACCTCATCGACGTGCAGCCTGCAGTGACCGCATCCTTGTCCGCCAGGAAAAAGTGGAGCTACAACGCATCAGTTTACTACAAGGTATTTGTGAATGAGTTGGCGGATAAAGTGATGAGTGACTATTACAAATGTACGGCTTCGGTGACAAAGTTAATCGATGTACACATCGGCGGCGTTCACCCTAGTCATGTGTCTTACAGTTCTACAATTGACTATATGCAACTAAAAAATGAAATCATTGCATACAAAAATTTAATTGTACTTGATGATGTCAAAAAAATTGTAACCAGAGAATTTCAATGTGAGTAAATAAAATCATTTTACCAGATTTTTCTTTTATCATTTCACCTATCCTAATTAAATAATAAGATAGAATATACATTTTTTAAAAAAATCTTTTTTATTTCGCCCACCAATTGGCGATTAAAAATACATTTTCAATTGCACACATATTATTACAAAATATATGTAAGTTACAAAGTTTTCTCAAATTATTTTTCTTGAGTTCTCGCAGTGGTGGACATCCTAAATCTTCTATATTGTAGCATACTTTCTTCCTGATGATTTTCTGTAACCATCGAGCCTTCTCCAGTCCTTTAACGTAAATGATTGAATCATCCTCATTGGTTATTGCATGTAGTATAGAGCACATCTTGCTGAAGGAAACGCCATCAGAATCCCAAGGTATTCCATGGTAATTATGTGTTAGCCATCTAACTGATGGTTCATTACCTCCACGCGATGGTGATGATACAGAAATACAATGTGTAGAGATAATTTTGTCAGACCGTGTTACACACACAGCAACTTCTTTGAAAATAAACCCACCATCCTTCTTCGTGAAGCCCTGTGCGTCCAGGAAGATGGTCGGCATGGTAATGGTTGACAAGACACTCTGCTACTTGATTTTATGTCAGCGTTACCGCACGACACGTTGTTAGAGGTATGTATTCCACAGACACGATCGTGCAGGATCAGGACAGTATGCAGGCGTGTGTAAGCAGGAAAATTATCACTGCTATCAAACTCGACACGAATGTCTACAGGCCCCCGTGTTTAACAGACTCGTTTTGATGTGAACAGTCAATTAACGGCAATAGGTGCAGTTTCTATAAATTCCTTCACGTTTAGTAGCGGGTAAAGGATGGTCTCGTTCGTAGTAAGACATGTTGGAAATCTTGCATACAATCATACAGACAACGTGGTTCGGTTTTTCTTAAAGTCCAAATTCATGTTCTCATATGGATACGCCACATCATTTAGGAACACCTTGACATTGGTAAGATTGCAGTTGTCAAAAGATGTTTGCACTTAATTCCGCATATCCGTTTTCCTGTTTGTCTGAATCCCAGAACCCACGAACCTAGGTTTCTCCAATTGTGTTGATGAGTTTTCAAAGACCAAATTTGAGTCTTGCTGATTGGAAAGCAACGGGATACTCCAACAGATCCCAGCTTCTGAAATTAATGCGAAGTGGTGTTTTCCACTAGTCTACAATCTTAAGCAGGCGCTAGCTTTTCTCTTTCACCTATTTGCAAAATGAAGGCATCACCCATGCCAGTTTGCTGATGGTGAATTTACTTTCCTGAGGATTTGGATTGGCTTGTACATATGAATTTGTATCGTCACCTAGCTCGAATCAATATTAGTTCTTGTTTTACATTTGCAAGTATCTTTTAAAGTCTTCGCAAAACCCAAGAGCATACTCAACGTATACATACATCAAAGTAGGCCATTTCCCAGGAGGGCGCTGCTCCCATCCTGCATTGATCACACACCCATTTGTGGGGGGCTTGCAGAGAATAAGCGTTTGTCAATGTGCTTGTGATACCAACATTTCTATTTCGGTCAATTTCAGTTCCATTAAGTTCATATCGAATTTCGCTCAAACAGAAAAGCGAATGCATTGGATGTGGTAATTGAATTTGTAGCTCCTGAACCATCTGACTTTGATGAATCTTCCTTCCATATGCAAGTAGCTTTCGCATGGTAGTGTATATGTATCTTGGTTTGAATCGGTTATTCGGATTTCATCATTGTTATTAAATGTGGCTGGCGTATGCGGCTGGTGACTCAATATTGTTTGCGCGTCACCGACTCGTCAAACTCCACACTGGAAGTTATGTCTAGCACATCATCCATGACTTTTAACTGTATAGCCTAACGACTGTAGGAAGAGGACGTTCTCAGGGTGTTAATCGTTTCACTGTTGGTTGACGACTGACAGTATTGCGTGGGTGACGCTTCTTGTTATAACGAGCGCCCATTCGCTTTTTTATATGTAGTCTGAGAGTGATTGTCTCTCTCTCTAAAATCCACTAAATTACCGTCTGATCGACAACTCTAACGGTTGATATTACTGAGTAGTTTTTACTGTGATGGGTAGATATATGACATTAGCGGGTACTTCCACAATCTTGTGCCCTGGCGGGGACTGTTGGAAAAAACTCGTGTAGTGTAATGTCCCAGCTTATCGTTGACGTAAATTTCCTGTGCATATGCTGCATTCAATTCTTATGGCGTTAATTTTGAAGATCTGCACAGTGTAGTCTGATGTAGGAAATCCAGGCTTTAACACACGATTTCGAAATCCGAGGAGAGATCCAATTGAGTTTGTGGTTTTAGAGAAGTCAATTTCCACAGGTGTTTTCTATCTCACAATTGAGCGAATTGTTGTTTGCTCTAATTACTAGCTTGTCGTTTTTAGTGTGTCGAACCAAATAATTAGCCAAATCGTCAATATCGTAAGATCCTGTGGGTATGACTATCACTTTATTCTTCGAGTAATGAAATTTACAATTTGATTCGTCTATATTTGGAATCGAATTGTAAGTCTGAAAGTCAACCAAACGACTGTGTAATCACCTTGGCTCAAATCTATTGGTGGGAAGTAATCACAGCCCAAGACTGAACTGGTGTCTGACAAGCAGAGTGTTACAGACATGTGTTATCTTGTCCAAGGTTCGTTCAAGACTGATGTCATACATTTTCATACAGGAATTTTAAACACAAATGTCCACATACATGTGTGCCAAACTTCTGGTGTTGCTGCACATTGTATTGTATTCTGTTCCCTGCAAAGTATCGTTGTAACTCCAATGGAGGAGGTAAGTCACCGAAACTGTCAAAGTATTTAACTACACCATCTCTGTACTTGATGTAAGCAACCCAATGTGTTCCAGCACTTATAGCACTATCTAAGTTCACAATTCCACATTCACGTTCACGAATTTTTTGGGTAATGTGTCACGCATGAAAACACCACGAAAATTGGGTATGCGCAAACGCTTTACATGCTTACGTATGTCATCGTCCGTCAGCGGCTGAACAGACTTTTTTTTTTTAATCCAGACCCATCTTTCCGGTATGGCTTCAAATATAGACCTTTACCCCTCATTGCAAGTGTCTCCATCGTTTTGTTGTGTCGTTTCTCCTCAGTCAACTGCTTATTCGCCTCTTTCGCTGCTTTAACAGCTTTGACGACATTAGCCACCCCGCCTGCTAAAGCACCAGCAGCTGACAAGCCAGCAAATAAAGGTATTAATGGCAGAATACCACCCTTCTTTTTTTTCTTCGGTTTCTTTTTCTTAACACCTCCGCCAAACTTTAACTTGGCGCGCATGGCCCTATTAACCAAGAATGCCGCTGCACGTTCACCAAATTTTGCATCTTTAGCCTTCATTCTATCTGCAGCCCTCTCAACGAGTATCCGATCTGCTTCAGCTCTATCTGCCCCCTCAAGTACAATTAAATTTTTGTATGCAATGATTTCATTTTTTAGTTGCATATAGTCAATTGTAGAACTGTAAGACACATGACTAGGGTGAACGCCGCCGATGTGTACATCGATTAACTTTGTCACCGAAGCCGTACATTTGTAATAGTCACTCATCACTTTATCCGCCAACTCATTCACAAATACCTTGTAGTAAACTGATGCGTTGTAGCTCCACTTTTTCCTGGCGGACAAGGATGCGGTCACTGCAGGCTGCACGTCGATGAGGTTCTGCCATGTAGACTTGGCGAGGAAAATGCCGCTGGTAGGATCAGTGCTGTTGTGAAAACATAACATTTTCACCCCCGACACCGTCAGGCAGGATACAACATGCTCACCGAGCGAGATGCTGGTCTGGCCGCTGCCGGTGAGCATTTTGGAGACTGCGTCCGACTCCATGGCGAGGACGTCCCATTCTTCGGATGAAAGGGTGATTTTGTTGTAGCCCACCCTCTCAAGTACCACAACAGGCTCGAAATCACGTTGCGGTGACAAACCGAAAGTCAGCCGCTTGGAATCTCCGGCGTTAAGCTGGTACACAGACGCGAAGAACATTACTGGACGACACATCGCAGCGGACTGAAGGACACTAATTATTACCACATACGTCATCACCGCCTCTGCTAAATACATCAGCTCCTTTGAAATCTTGCTCAACTTTGCGTTTAACATAGTCATACACTAACAGTTTTTTATATGCTTTAATTTCTAACTTTAAACGTTCATAGACCAGTGTTGAACAGGGGCTGTATGACACTTCATTGACATGTACACTATCAAAATGCAAATCTATCATGCCATTCACAGAACAACGGGGGAAGTCACGAATCACTTTCACTGATAACGTATTCACAAACTCGTTGTAGTACTTGGTAACTTGATAACTCCAGGGCTTCATGGTGTTGATGGCGCCGGTCACTGCTGGCAGGGCGTCGACCATGTTGTCCCATGTTGATTCGCCGAGAAACACGCCATAGGCAGGCAAAGCATTGTTGTAAAACCATATAGTTTTCGCTCCAGCCACTGTTCGGGAAGAGATGGTGTGGTTGCCGAGCGAGACACTCGTTTGCAGATGCTCAGTGTTGTTGAAAAAGCCACCAATTGTATAGACCATCTGTCTCAGTACATCCCACTCTTCATGTGTGAGAGTGACTTTATTGTACCCAACTTTTTCGAGTACAACTACTGGATTAAATTCCAGTTTAGGTGACAAACCAACAGTGATACGCTTGGTGTCACTGCTGTTTAACTTGTAGCATGTTGAAAACAGGAGAACCTCACTAGCCATAGTGAACTGGACTTGACGATCGCCGACCGGGAACTGAGGGCTAGCTGGCTGGTGTGATGGCCTTTATACTCCGGCAGTGACGTCAACACCCACTTCTGTATCAAACAGTATACATCTGAGAGGAAGTGGATTCGTGACATCATGGAGACCATCATACTCGATTTCCCGATTAATGGATGAACTAATCGTCCATTGTCTACTTAAACCAATGGGTCCATTTAAACTCCTCGAAGATAAGACTTTAATTATATTTAAGTTACTCGGTAAAGGTGGAATTGGAATACGCAACACCCGACGACCACTAGGAACTAAAGTGATAGACGAATCCATAGTTTTGTCTGACGTCCGCATTCAAGAACAGGATGGATAGCAGTGGCAAATATTTGTCGGAGACCAAAATGATACATGCCAAAGAACTAACGGGGGCTGCCATCTGCCAGCGGATCGGCGAACTAACTGTGCAGCGCAAGCCCGCCATCTGCCAGCGGATCTGTGAACTAGCGGTGCAGCGCCATCTATCCGCAGATCGGGGAACTAACGGTGCAGCGCCATCTATCCGCAGATCGGGGAACTAACATATGCGCAAGCCCGACAGCTACCGCCATCTGCCAGCGGATCTGTGAACTAGCGGTGCAGCGCCATCTATCCGCAGATCGGGGAACTAACGGTGCAGCGCCATCTATCCGCAGATCGGGGAACTAACATATGCGCAAGCCCGGCAGCTACCGCCATCTGTGCGACAGGTCGAGGAACTAACGTGTGACGTCATACGACCTTGGCCGCCATTGGCTGATTCAAAAAGCCCGCCAAGGGAGGTCCCCCCCACCACTTAGTGACGTCACGGGTTTTCCCGGTTTCTGGCTTGAATCGGCTACTTCCTCCTACTCCCATGCTCCCCCTATCCTGCACCCACCTACATTTTCCCTCTACAAATGTTATCTTTCAATTCTTTCAATTTTTTCGGTAAATTATTCATCATTTCTCTTGGGAACTCATTCCAGTCCCTGACACCCTTACCTAAAAAAGAGAATCTTCCCACACCCTTGAGCCTGAAATCGAGTGCCAGCTTGTGGTCATGGTCATCTTTTCCCTTCCATGCACTACTTTTCATACCTATTGCAATTTCTTTCCATGCCTCATCGCCAGTATATGCCCTGTACACTCCCATGACCCTCCTCATCCTCCTACTGTCTTGCAATGAAACCAATTCCAGCTCCTTTATCATATCCGTCACTGATTTCATTCTGCGATAATTTCCAGAAACAAATCTAGCAGCACTTTTTTGCAACCTCTCCAACTCCTGTATTTGATACGTAAAATGAGGGTCCCATACTACACTACCATATTCGAGCAATGGTCTGACCAAAGTTTTGTAACCCAGTTCCTTGACTTCTCTCGTACATCCCCTCATCACTCTCTCCAACAAGTGCAGAACTTTGAATACTTTTCCTACCACCTGCCCTATGTGTCCTGCCCAGTTAAGTTTGTTATCAAAAGTAATTCCAAGATATTTACATTTCAAGTCCTCAGCAAGCAATTCTTTCCCCACCTTATATTCATAATTAAACTTTTGTTTTTTATTTGTGTATCTAATAAGCTGACTCTTCTTTGCATTTATCTTCATTCCATGTCTACCAACCCAATTAGATATCCTGTCCAGATCACCCTGCAACTGTTTACAATCCTCTATCGTTTTGATTCTTTTATACAGCATTATGTCATCTGCAAACAATCTAATTTCAGATAGTAAGCAATCAACACAATTATTCATTAGAATAATGAATAGCAATGGTCCCAATACGCTACCCTGTGGCACACCCATTTTTACTTCCACTTCTTTTGATACTACATTTCCTATCCTAACTTTCTGTTTTATACCTTTTAAAAATTATTCTACCCAGAAAATTACTTTCTCATCCACTCCAATGGTTTTTACCTTATTTACTAGCATTTTATGGCTTACTCTGTCAAACGCCTTTGACAGATATAGTGCTACACTATCAATTTGGCCTCCCTTGTCCATTTCATCTGAAATATCTTGCATATATCCCACCAACTGAGATTCGCATGAATATCCTTGCCTGAACCCATGTTGCCTGCTTGAAAAACACTTACGTTCCTCACATATATTTCTGATGTGGTTGTATATCAATGTTTCCATTAATTTACCTACCACTTATGTCAAACTGATTGGCCTGTAATTCTCAACTCTATTTCTCACCCCTCCTTTATGTACCGGTACTACTATTGCACTTTTCCAGTCCCTTGGTAAGCAGCAAGTATCCAGACTCAATTTAAATAATATTTCAAGATAAGGTACAATGTCACATCCGGCTATCTTTAAGATATCTGTAGTAATATTATCTTCACCAGCCCCTTTATGTTTTTCAGCTTTCTTATTTCCTTCATGATTTCCTCAGGATGAATATCAATTTTTTTACTATCGTCATTTCTAATTGTGTTGTTAAGTTCGTTCTCCGAATTAGACCCTCTTGTTTCTGATTCATTGTCCCTAATGCTTTCACTGAACCAGTTACTTAAAATCTCTGCCTTTTTCAAATCGTCAGTAACTTCTTCTCCATCCTTATCTATAAGTGTCTCTACACCCTCCCTTCCCCTCTGATTCCTGATATAGCCATAGAAATATCTAGATGCATCAGTCAATGGTCCTCCTGCACTGACAATACTCTTCATAAACCCATCTTTAGCCATTTTCTTTGCTGTTATTAAGTCCTTGTTTAGTTGTTTTAATGTACATAGAGGCAGGATGGTTATTATCATTTTGGCTTTACGCCTCGTTGAAGTCGAGGTCATTAGAGACGAGAAAGGAAGGGGGACAAGGAACGGGAACAAGGAAGCATCCCGGCATTCACCTGGAGTGATCTGAGGAAACCATGGAAAACCAAAATCTGGATGCCCGGACGGCAAGGTCAGAGCGTTAACCACTTACCCATCACACTCGGTGACAGGATGGTGGGTCACATCTTAAGAAATGCGGTGTTGGTAAATTTGTTAGTGGAGGGAACAGTTGAACAACGATTTCAACATATGAAGCAGATAATTAAGCACGTAGGGGTGTGCTTATCTCAAGAAAGGGAGAGGTGGAGGACTGCATCAAACTAGACGAGAGACTGATAACGGGGAAAATAGTCATGTCTGTATTCAGCCGGTCTCGATCGACGTATGCTCGAACTTTGTGTCTTTAGATGTACAGTATGATATACGGATTTGTGTTGGACTTTGATCCTTTCCTACATACCGAGCATGGCGGATGTGTGGCCTCGTATTCGGAAGAACGTAGGTTCGTACCGCCATCCGGCTAAATTTTGGTTTTCCATGATCCCCCGTAACCACTCCAGGCGAAAGCCGGGATGGTTCCTTCAAAAGGCCATGGCCGAATTTATTCCCGATCATTACGCTAAGTCCAGTCCCGGCTCTCATGACTTCGACGACGTCGACGAGGCATAAATAGAGTTATAAGCAAAAAATAAAAACCGTCGTAAAATGAGTGAAGCTCTGAGGGATTTGAAAGTTTCCGGCCGGGCAGTTGACCAGATAAACGACATTAATTTTGTCGCTTCCGCGGATCCACCTTTACAAAAAATGTCGGACACTTTTGATTTTCCAACGTGTCGGGCTTCTACATTGGTGAAAACTGCAAATGCATCATCCTGACGGAGTTGTGATAAACGAATTAAATTTGTCCCTAAATATCCCCAAATGATGAGTATTAATTGATTAAAAATTGAAAGTTTTACATGTTATAGTATGAGAATTACGAGGCTATTTATAACGCAAAATTGCTATGTTTTTTAGTGTATAAGTGGTGAACGATATGGTGTAACACAAGTTCTTGTTGACCAAGTATGCCAATGCAAAGGTTGACAACCCTCTACACCAAATGTCTAACTGTAAGAGACCTCGGATAATCGGCCTGTTTGAAATAGGTGCATCATACCGTGAAATCTCCAGAAGGATTGGTCGTAATGGGTGTATAGGTATACAGACACAGTGGATGAAAGAATGCTATAGTTCTGCTAGAGCAGGCACAGGTCCATACACAAGGACAACAGCTATTGAAGACCACGAAATTGTGTGGGGACTGCATGCCAGATCCAAGCAGTGCTTACAGAGAGAGAGCCATCCCACGGACGATTGTAAACCAATTTCTTGAAGCTCTCTGACCCCTATGTAATATGTTCCATTACCTGATTTCATTGCTAGCATCGTCTAACCTGGTGTAATGCGAAACGCAAATGTACATGTAAATGGAGTACATTTGTTTTTAGAGACGAGTCTCGATTTTTTCCGTGGGAAAATGATAATCGACAACAAGTGGAGAAACGGCTTATCATGCTGTGATTTGAAAACGTCACACAGGTCCAGCTACTGGTGTTATGGTTTGGGGGCAATCAGTTTCGACAGCAGGACTGAGTTGGTTGTTGTTGAAGGCATAACATACCACCACTATGTGGACGGGGTGCTGCACCCTATTGTATTACCCTTCACGTCAACAATCCAAATAGCATCTTCCAACAGGATAATGTCCGTCTTCATGCTGTGACCATCACAGCACAAGCCTTACGAAGGGTTATGACCACAGAGTTGTCCCTAATAGATCATGTCTTGGGATGTCAGAAGTAGACACATGGTCACCCAGCACAAACTGCAACAACCGACTGCACAAGACATGCGGACGTAGAGAGACATACCCCAAGAAGACATCCCAACACTTATTGATTCAATGCTGACAAGGATCCACGCTCATGGTGGGCGCACTTTTTACTGATAACTGTGTCTAAAGGTAATAAACTTAACCTTATTCATTTCAATTTGTTATCATTTCTTCTGGGTGGACCATGGATATATCTACAAAGTTTCCTAAAATTCTATTATTTTGGTCTGACTCATACACTTTTAAATTCCGCCAGGGTATAAAAAAATGTATTTCTTGTCTCGAGAGCGGGTAGTCTATTGTACGGTGCACTATGCTATCTGATGTATTATGCATTATAGTACAAATATCTTTTTTTACATTAAATATTGATTAATAGTACTTCTTAAAGGTATTCTATCACATGATGAGCCTGTCACTGTTAGGTTAGCTCTGAATTTTTCTTAAAAAATAAAAAAATAAAAATTACGCGTCAATGTGCTCTACCGCAAGCGTTTTCATAGCTTCCATTCAATCCAAAATGAGAGTGAGTATCGTATTTACATACGACATGTAATAGAGAAAACTGTAACAGGGGGGATGGGTGGGACAGCTAAGTGCGTTATATCAAATTTCAAAATATTAATTTTTTTTCATAGGGTTTAACGGCTCGTCGACAGTGAAGTTATTAAAACTGTAAAGGTCATAACATTTTAAGTAACTGAGTATCTGCCACGATAGTTACGTTAACGTAACATGCATGTCTCTGATATCAACTCTGCAATATAAATGTTTTGTAACATAAAAAGTAATAATAGTTATAAAACAGTAGCTACCACTTTGGGGAAGCTGAATGTGTATACCAGACAGATAATTGGAAAATAACTTACAACACGGCGTTTGTCAGCCGTCTAAGAACATCTGTAGCGTGGAGGCTGTAGTGACGCGAGCAACTACTTTCTGCGTTAGTGACACATCTACTGGGTAAAAGTAAATTCGTGTGGTCTTGCGACCTGGTGACAGAGTTTCAATTTGCCGTGCATTTCACTTCTATCGTGCCTGAATCTACAGTTTAACGTGGAAACCCAATCACAGAACGTCCTGGTGTAGTTCGTATGATCAAACACAACTCTTAAAACATTCCTGGACCTACCGGATTTGAACACGGGACCGGATTCCGAACTTTTGAAAGCCAGCGCTTTAACCATTGAGACACCAGGTTGCTAATCTACGTACTGTAATCTGTCTTTTAAAATACATATGTGGAATTGCAGTAAAAGCTCAAACAGAAAGAAATTTAAATCAGTGTTGAATGATGAAAAATAATGAACTTATTCTAATTAAGTGATTTAAAAGCGTATTTGTGTTGGAGGTACCGAAAACTAGGCTTGAGTTCTATCTTTTAATATAATAGTCAAATTAATAAAATGATGGTGCAGCCATTAGATATAGAAACTCATAGAAGTGTTGGAGCTTAAAATGCGATGAAAATTAACAAAGATGTGATATTTGCGTACACAAAGCAGACGTGTCCTCCCTACTGCCAGATTTGTTGAGTAAGCTCTTACATTAACGGCTGCTATTCAGGTACAAAATAGATTTTTGATTACGGTATTAATTTCTTACTACGAGGCGTATTTTTTAAGTAAGTACCGTTTTGTCTCACCGTGGCTGCAGCGCTACGGTCGGCGTTCCGCGCATGCGCACTAGGTACCTGCATCTCTTGCCTACGCACTGACGCCATTACAGTCTAATTCTTCCTTTTTTACATTGTTCACTGAGTGTTTAAGATGCCTCCGATAATCGTGAGTCCCGCCGACTGTGAAGTACGGGCTGTTATAAGATTCATCGTGAGATCTGTGCAGTTTACAGACAAAACATTATGAGTGATGGAATGGTGAGAAAGTGGGTGAGAGCATTTAAAGATGGCCGCACAAGTGTGCATGATGAACAACGGAGTGGGCGTCCTTCGGTCGTTAATGAAAGTTTGGTGCAGAAAGTGGAAAATAAGGTGAGAGAAAACAGTCGCTTTACGATTTCCTCCTTGTGTGATGACTTTCCTAATGTTTCTCGTAGTGTTTTGTATGGCATTGTGACCGAGCACTTGAATTACCGAAAATTGTGCTCACGTTGGGTACCGAAAATGTTAACGGATGTGCACAAAACCAAACGTTTAGGCAGTGCATTGACTTTCCTTGAGTGGTACCACAACGGTGGTGATGATTTCTTAAACCAAATTGTTACGGGCGATGAGACATGGGTGGCCTACGTCACACCTGAATCAAAGCAACAGTTCATGGAATGGCGGCATTCAGATTCACCCAAAAAAGTGAAGTTCAAGCAAACGATTTCTATCCCGGAAAATCATGTGCACAGTTTTCTGGGACAGAAAAGGAGTATTGCTTGTGGAATTTCTGCCTCGTAATGAGACAATCAATGCAGCAGCTTATTGTGAGACATTGAACAATCTGCGCCGTTCAATCCAGAACAAAAGACGTGGCAAGTTGAGCAAGGGCATCGTTTTGCTGCATGACAATGCCCGTCCACATGTGGCTAATCAGACCAAAGATCTCATCACATCTTTTCGATGGGAAACTCTAGATCATCCTCCGTACAGCCCTGATCTGGCGCCCAGTGACTACCATCTGTTCCTGCATTTGAAGAAACACCTGGGCGGTCATCGTCTTGAAGACGATAACGAAGTCAAAACAGTTGTGATGCAGTGGTTAACAAGTCAGGCGGCAGACTTCTATGAGGAGGGTTTTCAAAAACTGGTACTACCTTATGACAAGTGCCTCAATATTGAAGGGAATTAGGTAGAAAAGTAGAGTAAGGTACAGGTTTTCATGTAAAAATAAAATTATTGATTTATATTTGCACGTCTTTTTTTAATTTCAAAACGGTACTTACTTAAAAAACATGCCTCGTATTAAATGTTGTAATAGTCGGTGTGTGGTCTTCTGAGAGAGCCGGCAAAGGGAAGTGTGTGGAAGCCGCTTTCGTTTGAGGACAGATTTTTACCGTAAGCCAGGTTACACAGGAGCATTTAATGACCGCCTCACAGGAGAAGGTGATCATCACCTACCAGGGGAAGAGGTTGGAAGCAGATTCCTTCTGAGGGCAGATGTTCGCTACAGGCCAGTTGTTCCGGAAGACATTAATAATGATCTGTCACCACCTCCAGCAGCAGATTTACATTATCAGTCACAGGGAGAGGTGTCACTTTGATGTTTGCCGGCCAGGTTAAAAAAGTAACAGGTATCCAAGAAGCTATTTAGATTACAATAGGAGGCCCAGAAAGCTGTTAATCACCTGTCATTACCTTTCATTACCCTTGGCCGTCATCCTGAGCTCAAGCTGCCGTTATCTCCCTACTAAGGCAATTAAAACAATTAAAATCTAGCGCAATTAATTACGAATATTGAGTTGCTGGCTTACGAGTTTTTCCAACGCTTTTAGTAAAGAAACTATTACCCGATTTTTATCTCAAAAATAATTTCACATAAACCAGGTGACATTTATCACAAAAAAACAACTTCCGCTGTTCACCGATAGATGTCGACACTTATATTCTTCTATACTAAGTTAGGTTACCAACCGTGTCAGAAGCAAAACAAGTGGGTAACTAGAAACTGCCACCTACCAGCTGGACCATGCCAAAATCTCTAGGCGAAAGCTATAAATAGAAAATAAAATTTTGGATACTTTCCTTCGAAGATTTTGAGGAATCCACAAGTATGAAACACTGAATACTTATAAAAATACAAACGGCTCTCACTTCTGAGAAAACCAGAATGTGAAACAATTCCGTTGAAATGTCAAAGTAACAAATTTATACTAATTTATAATTTTCTCTGTACCAGAATAGGAATCTTACAACTAAGTCGGAGAGTTGTGATTTCATATCTGTTTAGTTGCCGTATTTTTTCCCCGTGCGCCACGTCTGTACAGAGGCTCATTCAAAGGCGATTAGCGTGGAACAAAGATCGCCAGTTCCAGTAGCGTTAACAGAATGTCTTGAATGGACAATGGAGTGTGTATTTTCCACTTCGTTTAAAAGTATTACTTACTTCTTTCACTTTTAACATCTGCTAGTCACTGAACTGTGGGTGGCGATGGATGATGTGCACCAAAGCTGTTCTCTCCTCTGCATGTTGCAATCATTAACTCTAGGAAGTATCATTACGGCACCATATTTTACAGTTATATTCTAACTCACTTTTGTGACTTAATTAAAGAAACATAACGTGGCAGTCGTAAAAGGAAGTGGTTGTTCGCATATTAATATAGAAAATTGAAGCAGAAAGTGCACCGTCTGTTAAACGAATTGTCACTGCTCTACCACTGAATTGAGCCTCGCTAATATCCCAGTCGTTGACGCGCCCTAACCCAACAACAACTGAATTGAGCCTATGGCACCTTCGTAAGGAATGTAGAAACCGTTATATACGTTGTGCTGTGACTTCGTAACGACAGCCATTGTTCTGACTAAATAATATTCTTTCCCTGATGTTTTGAATTCATAAATAAAGATCGGTTCATGTTTTACTGGTTTCCTTAAAACGTTGCAACAAAATGCAGTAAGTAGTTTTTAAACAGCCAGTATTAATAAAGCGCAATTAATTGAGCTTTAATTCAAAACGACGGCGAAGTATTATATTACTTTTCTTGACACACAAAAAAATAAAAAAAACCAACACCTTTCAATGTGTTTTTGAGTGAACCAATGACAACCGTGGGTAATGTAATGGTAAGGGGGCGTCCATAAATTACGTGAGGTGAAATAGGGGGAGGTCCAACGAAATCTCACCAAGGGGGAGGGGGACAACGGAAATCTCACCTGAGGTTTTGGAAATTATATGTGTATTTCGTCGAAAAGTGGGAGTGTATCCTGCTTTGGAAAAAAAAGGTCTCAAAAAGCTGCGAGGGCGATTTCTAGGGAAGGTGGGGTCTCACGGACCAAATGTCACCTGAGGGGGGGGGGGGTCGGACAAGATCTTACGAAGTCTCAGCAGAGGGGGGGGGGGGGTCCGGAAATCCGGAATAACACCTCACGTAATTTATGGATGCCCCCTAAGAACATCGCTTAAAGCACTGCATATTTGTAACACTCGCAAGTTTTCTTTCCATCTTATTACCTATTACTAAAAGGAATTTGACGAATAAATAAAAGGTAATAATAGTAACACTTACACTATCATATTTTATAACTAAATTGCTTTTAACTGGCAAAACAGGAAATAAAATTATAATACTCTCAAGTATTACATCAATTAATACATAGTGGAAAATATTGGATATTATGATTAATTTCTGTCATGACATTAGAACAATGTTCAATCTACATCTAAATTTCAGAAAGCTTTTATTATGCTCCATTTCGTTTGATAATTAAACACAAGAACTTTTTAGGCCAAAGAAATGTGAAAGCATATTTCTTCTCTATAAAAGTTGTAGTGGCTGAATTATCGGCCTCCAAGAGTAGTATTGAATAGACTTTTACCTCTTAACTACGGATTCATTATCTTCTGCATTTTTCTTTTTAATTATTCCTATTTCTACATGATCCCTACAAGATAGGGATCTTCTTTCTTAAAACCTTTATGTCACACTACATCTACCTCTACATGCGGCTACCCACTCTTATTCAAATACGACATTCTTCTCTCCTCATAATATATAACTTCAATTGAAGCCTCTTATCGGGAACTTACTTTCAAATTACTATCACGCCTATCATCCCTTCTATTTTTTCGTTCAGTGTCTTATTTTTTCTCGTCTTTCCCATCATTCACTACAGAATTCACATTTATGTACTTCTAATTTCTTGTCATATACTGTCTATATAGATCAATCAAAGTGCACTCCCTATCCGGCATCCAAGGGCAGGCAGTTATTAGGGAGCGTCCATAAACCACGTAGCTCCATTTTGACCTCCTGTGAACCCCCCTCTCCCCCACGTAGCCTGACATGGCTTCTGCCACTACCCCACTCCTTCCGTTCCGTGTAGCACGCAGCTTTTTTCTCCTACTGATTCCAGAAGACATTTTCTACTGTTATCTCTTATCAGACTATCGTAAATTACATAGGGAGATAATTAAATGACGGAAATAAATATTCACATGCTGTTGTGTGTTCTGTGCCTCATTTTGACCGTGACAAATAATATGAATGGAAAGCTACGTGGCTTGGTTCCGGACCGCCCCCCCCCCCCACCCAAGTAGCTCAGCGTACCTTTCCAGCCACCCCTTCCCCCTAGACCGAGGCACGAAGTTTATGAACGCTTCCTTATGAAGAATGTCAACCCACCGCAACAATTTCTCGGGGTATGCGTTGGAGTGCCCTTCCCAAGTGTGAAAATATTCATATTATGTTACTGCATGTATGTGTGACTGCTATGAGTATGATGGTGAAGCAGTTCAGAGTATTGTGCTGTCGTTGAGAGTTAGCACAAGGGAGAGTGTATAACCAGTTGGCGATCCATTCAGGCCTGTTTTTCCAAAAGAAACGTCCTTACCCGTTAGAAGAATCACCGTTAACAGTGTAGTTGGCCTTCACTACATACACTCTACGGACAATACTGGGATTTAACCCAGGACTGTGACACACAGTCAGTGATTATGAATTGCACTTCACTGTCTGTCCTTCCCTGCTGGTCCAGTCGCAGATGCGAAAATTTCTTCCACCGCCACATCTCGAGCCAGTTAGCCCAGTGTTAAGTGCCAGACAGCCCTCTAGGTCAAGAGACGGGAATTTAAATTCACTAGTGATCGCCCAGTGGTCGAAATTCGACCGTAATTCATTATGTTATTTAGTTTCTTTTGTAAAACAGTAATTATCATTGCATTGTTCTATTGCGTTATGCGAACATAGCTATATTATATACTGTATACACTGACGTCGTTGGTTGCGAGCGAGTACCAATTGCCTCAATTCCCTACAATACCTATAAAATTAAAAATTTAATGTAACAGTTGAAAAGGCACAATTAACAGCTCTTATTTGTATTTAGTTTTTGATACAATTCATTGTCAGTTCTATTTTTTTACATTATTATTGGTATATTTTTAATGGTACCATTAACTTTCAAAACGAAACATTTCGATCAAACGGTGACTCACCATCAAGTGTACTGAATATTACAGCTACATCAGTTTGAACTGCATCATTATAACTCCGTATATGTAAATCACGATTTATTCTATTGTGCATACAAATTTCTTTATTTAGATTTTCAACTCTCTGACAATGATCTTTATTGCAATGAATGCCTGAACAAAAAGATTAATGCGTTTTAACTCAAGAGAGATCTCGAGCATTAAATTGTTATTGCATATTTGGCATGCAGTAGTCATTGGACCTGATCTATGATAAAAAAAAATCATTATTTTAAAACGATATACACCACGCGTGACTATATCCGAAATTTTAGCTTCTGAACTAACCATAGCAAAGATCAATTGTATTTACAATTGTTTTCAAAATAATTTTTTACTTTCTTTTTATCGATGCTTCATTTGAATTTAATCGATCATACAATGATTTAATACATACATTTTGACTTGAAGCCGGTAATACTGCTTTAATCTTATGACAACATGAAGCCAATGCAGTCCTTCCACCTTAAGTGACTTCTGATTCGAAATGTTGTGCATTGCAAAACCTGTATTGCAAATGTATTAATCCACAATCGAAATTACTAAAATTTCTTGCAATGAGATTTAGTGCGCATTTAATGTATCCATCCAAATAATTTCATTTTCACTATTTAAATTTGGGCTGTTATTTTTTATTTTGTTGTTTTTAAAAAGAATTGCTCTAAAGAATTGATTCACTCGCAAACGACCCATCTCTACTGCTCCGTTCGCGCAATATTCTTAAAAGTGATCAAACGTTTTCGCTTCACGTATTAATATACAGATTAATGAACCAAACATTGTTTGCACAGCGTTTTCGAGCGATAAGCGACAAGAAAGAACACATCCTCAAATCTCAGTTTGACGTTTTAAACTAAGGTCTCTCTGGATGCAGTTATTTTGAAGGAAACCGTGAGACAATAAAAAGCATATCAGAACTCAATAACATGAATGTGATCGCTGACGTTTAGAAACGCTACGTCTGCAGTGGGACCTGCAACACATTTTCCTGCCGCTGATTGTGTAATAATTTAAAACATCAGTGCGGTGTAAATAGTTGCCAACAAGTTTCCCGTTCAAATAGCGGTCAGAGCTGGAATTTTCATTGAACCTTAAACCGATCTTCTCCCCTGTCAAAGTTTTGTTTTATTCATGTGAAGCACGCTTAGAAGCAAGACATTGCTCTGTTCGGATTCCAAGCAAAATTACTGGCCAATTATCCTGTTAGATTGCAAGATTAGGTTAGGTGAAAATGAAAGATGTTAATTAAACGGCAAATTTAACCTTTTTCATTTCAACGGCCAAGTTAACTCTAAAAGTCTCCCCGTGAATAATTCCGTTCGCTTATTATCGTTATATTTAATGTGGGAAGTATAATTATTGAAATGAATATTAATTTTCGACTTTTGGCTGCGAGAACAGGTTCTCCTTTTAAGCAAACCATGATTGCGTGTGTCCTAATCCTGCGGTTGAAAGTGAAATCTTTAAAGTGTATCCACCTCCCACACATCGACCCAGGCTTGGAACAGAGCATCCACAACTTACAACACTTCTCCACCGACAGTGTTTTCTGCATTAGAATCAGCCTTTCACTGCACAGAAAATACCATTATTATAATAGAAGAACGATGTGTTGTTCCGACAACATAATATTCATGCCCATGCTGTCTTTACCGGTAAGTGATCATTAACGTCATGAATTACATGTCTGAACTGGATGATCTTCTAGGCCCAATCATACAGAATATGAAGTGTTTGAAACGTCCAGATATACTAAATAAATTCTTCAATAATGCCGTTGGATAAAATCTGTGACCAATAAACACTCCCTTTTGTCCCAGCATGAACTAATATTTATGGCAACGATTTTACTAAATACCTACAATCTGTTCACAATCCGAAGGTTATTTAGATCTTACGCCAGGAGAAATTCCAAGCCAGTGTATTGATGATAACGAGGCCTTTCCTTCAGGTACTTATAGTTTATAGCGAAATCCCAATCGTGACTATACTATGCTATGTAACTGGTATTCGCACATAGTGTAATTTGTTGATTTCGTCTTAACCATTCTATATTATCTATTGATCTAGCATAAGTAAAAAACATATTATAAATTTATTGTCTGGTAAGTGTATTGAGATTTATTCCAAAAAATCAATCAAATTTATATCTGTATTGTTATATATGAAATTAAATAGAGCTTCTGAGTGAACATTTGCTGTGAAACTAGTAAATATTAAGTATCATAATAATTTGATAATTATTAAGCATTTCATTTAGTTCTTAAACTTAAAATTACCCACCAAAATCAGCCAAGATTGAATCCGTTGTCGACAGTTGTTTGAGTAGTCCATTTTCTCTGTCAAGTACACGTATCAAATTTTAGTACATTTATAGGCGAATAAAAACTAAATTTCCAAAATACTATTAAGTTTGGACTATCCGTGGTCACACAATCTGATCAAGACAAAAATATTGAATAAAAGGCCACAGGAGCCGCCTGAATGAGATAAAACGGTCTCATTCTGCCACGAAATGCGACTAAATGGTCACAGGATACCGTAGAATGCACAAAAATGGCCTAAGCCTATCCCACAATGCCAAAAGTGGCCTCAAGGTGCCTGATAATGGCATAAAATTGTCTCATAATGCCCTATAATGCGACATAATGATCCCATCGTGCCATGAAATGCACAAAAATAGCCTTAACATACACTACAATGCCAAAAATTGTCTCCAGGTGCCTCAGAATGCCACAAAATGGCCTCATGGTGCCGCAGAATGCGACAAAATTTTCGAAATTGGCATCTTCACTATAAAATCACTTTATTTGCCCTACCATACATGTTTATTGTAACAACATACGACTAGTTGCCCAAGCAATGACGCAAACCACCCCACATTCCACTGACATTAACATCGTTGCTGAAGTGATTATCTCTGGCACTTGTTTCGTAAATTACGATGGTATTTGCGGAAGGTCGTACGTCGTCGCATTCTCTTCATTGAAGTGTCAACATCGGCGACAGATGGCAGTGGTGTGCAGGCAGGAGCACAACTCCAATGGATGATGTCACCGACGGAAACCTTTGGTACACAAATTGGTGTAGGCGTAGAAAAACACATGAACCTGTCTCTGACTGACTTCAAACCTACATACCGTTATCAACTCATATACCACATTATTTCATATTTCAAGACCACACCAAAATGCGTTTTTCTGTTCGGTTTTTTTGTACTGTTATAAATACGGCTCGGATCTTTATGACAAAAAAACAAAAAAAGAAAAAGAAATATGCATACAAATATGACCTTAAAAACGGGTAAATATGACCTAAAAATCTCAAAATATGACCAAACGTTTAAATTGGCTATACATGAAAACATGCTCAATTATATATCATTTACTTTATCTAGTAGTGACGGTTTCATGTAGACAGCATAATTTGCTTCGGTGCATTCACTGCACCATGGGGATATTAAATTTTAAATTGCTTTGTCGAAGTCATTTTAATTTCACATAATTTACGGAAAGAATTCTTTCGTCTGTATTAAAATACTTCTCCCCAAATTCCTTTTAAATAATTGTAACTTCACACTTTCAGAAAATGGCGGTACTGACTGATTCATGGAGGAGTATAATTCCTTCCTCCATGGACTGATTCACTGCAGATTTAACATCGACTGAGGAAATATTTTTTTTTTAAGTATTGGCGACACTGAGACAATGTTGACTGACGCGGCTCGACATGTGCATCCTCCTGCTGCACTATCGAGATTAAAATGCGGGCGGAACATTAACGTTTTAATAAAAACGATAACAGATAATTTTAATTCTTGACTGATGAATTCTGACCAATTCAGTGACAATTAGATTTGTTTTTTCCTCCAATTATAGGAGTAAAATTGTGTGAATAATTATCTTAATTTCTTCTCATGTATAACTTCTAGTGAATTCATGGTATTATTAAGCGGTCTGGTGGCTCAGTGGTTTACTGGAGATCGAAAGGTCCCAGGTTCGAATCCCCGTCACAGCGGGGATTTTCAAAGGCGCTTAACCCGACCTTCACCTCTGACACAGCTTGCTGTGTAAAGTGAAGTACACCAGAACGCTTCCGTGGTTCGGATTCCACGTTAAACTGTAGGTCCCCTGTACGCGGCAGGATTGTCGGGTTAGGTTAAGGCGGTTACGGTAGGGGCGGAATGCGCAGCCAATAAAGACCCAATCTCCAGGTCATTACGACCACACGGAATTATAATTATTATTATGGTACTATAACCAAATTAAGATTTTTTTCCTCAAAATATGACTATAAATGTTATCGCAATATGACCAAAACTAGGAAAATGGCATTTATATGCTACGTAAAATAAAATTTAAATACAGTCAGAAACGTTCAACCAGTGTTTAATTCAACACTACAGCTGAAAAGAAGGCAGGAAAAAAAATATGACTCGTCATAAAAATCCGAACTATAGTTATAAATGTTGATAGGACTTATGACCTGTGGCAATTTCTTTTTTACTCTTGTTAAAGTTTTATGTACAATTTTATCGTTGGCTGTTTTTTTTATGTACATACTTTCCTCACTAATATAGAAGGGTTAATTTAATTTATTTGCTTTGGAACATATGTCCCAGCGGCATATTTAATTACACACCTATTTATCATTTCTTGTTATTCATCTTCAATTCTTTGAGTCTAATTTTCCCACCCACTTATTTTTGCATTTGACGAATTTTAAATTTCAGTTCTTTCAAGGTATTTTTTTATATGTATGACGGGAAAGGACGGAGGCAAGGAACAGGAAGGAATTCAGCGATATCATTTTGAAGGCACCATCTCGGCACTCGTCTGGAGTGATTTCAGAAAACCATGTAAAACCCAAATCTGGATGGCTCGACAGGGATTCGAAACAGCATCCCCCCGAATGCGAGATCTTTCAATGTTATTGGCAAATTGTTCATCACTCGCCTTAATGATTTATTATAATCTTCGACTTCCTTTCCTACAAAATAAGAATTTCCACTTCCCTTACGCCTAATTTACGCAAACAAATCTTGCTGCTATCCTTTGCACCGCCTCCATCTCATGTATTTGATACCCAAAATATGGTTCCAATAGTACACCACCCAATTCAAGCAGTGGTCTGACCAAGGTTTTGGAACCCAATTTCTTCACCTCTCGCGTACATACCCTTATTCTCTCTCCGATAAATCAAGGATTTTGAAATCTCTTCCAACCACTTGAATAATTTGTCCTACTCAAATGAGTTTACAATCAAATGTTATGACAAAACATTTACACTTAGGCCTCCAACAAGCAATTCTATTCCTACCCTATAATCATAAATTACCTACAGCTTTTTTTATTATCTGTTTTCCTATTCCTGACCATGTCATGTTCTTGGCAAGCTGATTCTTAGGTTCAGTGGTTCCAATGCACTTAGGGACACAGTATTGAATAAAAGTATCGATACTTTACTCATGAATAGTATCGGTAAAGAAAAGTATTATACTCGCTAAAGTACAATTGAAAAAAGTATCGATAGCTTGAATTATCGAAAGCAAAGTATGAATAACATGATAATTTTAAAATCATTCATTGAGATTTTATTATTTTAAAAGCTTACACCTGCACGTGAACTTAAAATTTTAGACCTTTTTTAAAAATATTTGTAGCTGAATTGGCCAATTTTTTAATTTTTTTTTATATATAATGATGAAATTTGCAGCAATAGACTAAATCATGTTCCTTTTAGTTGTCCAGCTATGTGAAAAAATATACTATAAATTAAAACAATGCTAAATTTAATAAGTCTCAATTTTTATTAATGCTATGAATCAAATTACTCTTTAAACTAAAATAAATGCAAATCTTACACTTCCCACTCTTTGTTTGTACAGTCACTTGAAAACAATAATTTATCCAGTCGTTTCCATGAAGGAAGGAAGACAGTGGAGACGAAATAATGCTAAATCTGTGTAGCCTCATATAAAAACTCGTCACCTACAGCGCATGCGCGGCGGCCATAGTAATAACCCCAAAACATTGGGCTGTTTGCAGTGTTTGCTGCTGTGAATATTTCATTTTCTAATATTTCGAAGTTTTTTATAATGCCAAGTTGTGTTGTATACGGTTGCACAAACAGACAAGATAGGAAGCAACCTGGAATAACGTTTCGTAACTAAATCACATTGTAATTATTGTTCTTGAAGTGTTTGACAGATAACTGCAAGATTAGAGCCTATCGCTATAAATTTATTCATTGCTGTCAGTAGGATGATATCGTTCTCAAATGTTTGATGGTGTAGTGTAGACAATCAGCATATGTTACTACTTTGCACGTAAAAGGCTAGCCTTATTGTAAACAAGTGTTGTAAGTGTAATTTAAGCGGGTCAAGTTTACATCGCGATACAGTGAATGTGTATGCTTTAGTCCAGTTTCAGTTTACACTGAAAGTGTACGATGAAATTAATTGTGATAATTTGTGCTGTGTGAACTACTAAACTTGATGAAGCAAACGTTGTTGTTACCCGAAATGAAGTTCGCGAGGCATTTCATGTGTTTAGATCGGTCCACATAGTTTTATTTTGTAGCGAGAATATTAATGGAAATGTGGGTAGGTTGAAATGCACCGTGTACCATAAGGATACCAACAATTTATTATTAGTTGTTAGTAATTTCATGAGCACCATGTTAGTGATACGATGTGTATCGCGATGTAAACTACTCCCATCAAAACATCTGACTTTTGACATATGGTAAGAAGATATAAGAAAAATTAAGTAGGTCACTAACAGTACAATATCTTCTGAGTAAACTCAGGAACAATGAGGTCTTTTGAAGGTTCAATTTTTTTTTTAATCTTCTAAACATTGACTTAACCTAACCTAACCACCGCAATTTGGAGACAGCATATCTCGAGAATTAAGCGAGATATTGAAAATATTTATTCTTCACTTTAGATTTTTTTCGTCGTGTTACATAAGAATCTATCATCAAATTTGACCTTGGGGAAATTGTTTTTCTGTATTTCAACCCGAAACTCCTCACTTTTGAGACAGTATAACTCGAGAACTAAGCATGATATCAAAGAATTTTATTCTTCATTTTTGATCTGTTTCGTCGAGTTACATAATAATCCATCATCAGATTGAGGTGCCACGATTGTCGTATGATTCCCTTGAGGTTTTTGTGCCTCTCTCCGATTTCTATGGCCGACCAATATGGCGACCACCCCACTCCACTTCTCTCTACCCGGCTTCACTGCAGTGCGTGGTGAAGGTCCCTTACGTCGTCTCCACTATCTTCCTTCCTCCATGATCGTTTCGATGATAACCTGTTTCTTGTCTTTTACATTTTACTGTCTTCACCCAAAGTAAACGTCGGCGGGAACTGTATTCACGGGATAACTTACAATACATTTAAGGGAATACTACTTCCATATTTTGCCATTTCTTCAAAGTGTCAGTTGACAAAGGTGACACGAGTGTTGCCAGAAAATGGTTCATTTCATCCTTTTCATTTGCAAAATTAGCCTGTAAATAGGCTCCTGATGTTCAACTTTTTTTTTTTTTTTCTTTTTTACACTTACTGAACTTACATTTACACGTATTATCATAAATAATAAAGAATTAACTGAAAGACAATTTACAGTTGCAAACACAACGTCGTTGACCATTGCACGTGTACAGTACAAAACAAAGATTGACATACACGCGATATAAACCTAGCAAGCGACCGCGTTCATAACCAATGATAATGTAACCTAAACCCTGAGTTTTAGAGTCGTGAGCTCGAGACTTTTTTTCCTTTTTAAAATAAAATCTAGAATAATGTAACAAACAAGTTCTCATATCATTCTCGAGATCTAAAAACTACTGTGCTATTACCATAAAAGACATCTCGTCTTGTACCTATTCTTGCCTAGGGGGTCATACATCATCTGTTGTATCCATTCTTCCACTTTATCTTTTCGTGGCTTTGTAATACTGCCACTATTTTTTTTTTTTTTTGTATCGACACCTCCCAAAAAGTACTGACATGTGCAAAAGTATCGTATTAAAAGTATCGAGTGCAAAACTATCGGGACCAAAAGAAAAGTACTCGATATCAAGAAACATTGATACTTTTTCCGTGTCCCTGAATACACAACCTGTGGGACAACAATTTTCAGTTCCGCATTTCCTACCCTGACTTTTCGTTATATACCTTATAAGAATTGCTCTATCCAACAAGTCAATTTCCATCTAATCCAATGGTTTTTGCATTATTTTCCACCATTTTATGTCTCACTCTGCTAAGTGCGAGAGACCTGGTGATTCAGTGGCTAAGGCGTCTGACTGGAGATAGTAAGATCCCCAGTTCGAATCCCTGTCTTGGCGGGGCTATTCATAGATCCTTAAGCTGACTTTCACCTCTGCCACAACTTGCTATGCAATGTGAAGTACGCTGGAAAGCTTCCATGGATCAGATTCCACGTTAAATTGTATGTCGCTTTACCAAGTAGGATTATCGGTTTAGTTTAGGTAAGGAGGAAAGTAACTGGCCGCCCTACCTCCATTACCAGAATATCACCCTTGCCTAAAGCCACGCTGCCGATTTTTAAACAAGCTTCTTTCTTCGCATACATTTCTGATGTGATGGCATATCAGACTCTCCAAAGTCAAACTAGCAGGCGCTATTTATCACCCGTCCTCTAGGGACCGGTGCTACTATCACACTTTTACAATCCTCTGGTAAGCAGCAAGCCTCCAAACTCAATTTAAATAATACTTCAAGACAGTGGCGGATCCAGGATTATGGTTTGATTTGGGTGGGGATTGAGTCGGTTAGGGTAGGCTTTGTAGTCATGCTGCCCTTAAAACATCATTGGGGGGGGGGACCTCGGGCCCCCTAGCCCCACCCACCTGGATCCGTCCACTGCAACAAGGTAAAACACAATATTCACTATCTTTAATTCGTGTAATTTAATTCTTCACAAACACTGCAGAGAGTTAGCCAAAACATGCTTAGAAGATGTAACGCGTGCATTGAAGCCGATGGCCTCATTTCCAGCACGTGCTATAAGGTAAGAAATCAGCGCAAGTCTGAAGCGTTCCTGAGCACGGGCGACGCGCCGTGTGACTTACCGATAAGCGAGGGGGCGCTGGCGCGGGCGATTTTTGCCGTTTCGCGGACGCGTCATTAATGAAACGCCCTGTATTATTTTACATACCAGCACAAAGTTCCTTCATAATTAGCTCCTAGACTGGTTTCGAATTTTTCAATCTGCTCTCATTTCTAAAGAAGAAAATCCTCCTATTAATTACACTCTCCCATCGCTTAATATCTCTGCCTTTTCCAAATGCTTAACAACTTTTCTACATCCTTTATCCGAATACTTTATTTTTCCCCCAGTTTTCTAACATAGCCATAGAAATCACTCAGTAGTCCCCTTGTGACCACACAAGATTGTCGGAAGGTTTTATAGTAAGATCTCCAACATGTTTCCTCATGCTCTGCTCTACCACTTCTTCCCTTACTAAGGTATTTTCAAATCTCTTTTTCCTTATTTTCTTCAGATTTAAATCGCTGCCAATAATGAGCATTCTACACTAACCTCTGCATCCTGAACATGAATTTAGTTTCTCTCCAAGAGCCTCTCCTTCATCGTTAAATCTTCCAAAGCATCTACCGCCATATTTCTTTATTACTATCCCATATATCAACCCCAGGTACTCATGACAATGATCTATGAACACCAGTGAACTCTAGTAGTGTTTGCGATTCATCATGAATACGCCTCCACCAGTTCCTTCTCTGTCTCTTCGGTACAATCTATAACCGTCGGGGAAAACCTCTTTTTCTAGCAGTCCTTACTTGGACGAAGACTCTACCCCTATAACAAATGTTGGTTTGTCTATCTCTGAAGTTCATGTGTATCCAAAGAAATTAAATCTAGATAGTTTGATAGCAATGGACGTTACAAGAAGTAATAGATGCAAATGTTATTACATTTTGGAAAAGTGTTTCCTGCTTTGTGCCGCAAAGAATTATTTTTTTAAAATAAAAAAGACCAAAAAGATCAAATTAAAATTTAGGGCAACAGTCTGTTCACACCAGTACTGTCTCACCAAAGTATCTCTCTGGTTGATTTATGGTCTTAACTGAACAAGTAAATGACAGTGGTTTGTTAAAAATGCCTTGATTAAGACAACCTTGACCTTATTGTTATTATTTAAATCGATTAAAAAGACAAGAAAAATTATCTTTCTTAAACAATTCTAGACTTAACAGTACAAAAATTTTATATTATTTTGTTTTTGAATCGGTGATTTTTGGTTCATTAAAGATTTGACATACGAGACACACAGAAGTGACAAGATAGAATTTACCAGCGGCAAAAAGATTGAAATTTGAAAGTGTACTACATACAAATTAATTACGTATACACCAACAACTGGTGTCTCACACACCTCTCCAGACGTGGCGACTGAACTCTTACAGTCTGTATGAACTTGGTTTGACTTTAGCGTAGGCCTGCTTGCCCGGACAGGCTATACGAACTGTTCAGTGACGTTACTGACTGTAAATAAGTGGTCCAGGATCTCAAATCCCCGATGAAACTTAAGATTTTCTCGAAAGCTGAACTTTCGGTAGGGTTTCACACGATGTCCGCTGATTGTCAGGCACCCCGTGGACATTCTTAATGGGTGGCGAAGAGCGCCTTTTTTCATCATCCCCGCTGAAATGGCGGGTAATTCGTCAGATGGCCTAATCCTGCGGTGGGGGTGGCTGGTTAGCTGGATAATTTTGCGGTCGGGTCAGTCTGATAACGTAAAGGTGGGGTAGTGACTCAGCATCATCAGGCATCAGCAGACCAAGGAAAGGAACGACGTGTGCTCAAAACGGTATTTGGGGAGGGGAGGACTGGGATATCCTCTGAAGGAAAAGAATGCTGACTGCATAAAATTGATTAAAGTACCGAGCTCGTGGAAGGTAATGTGGAACTCTACCCCTGTCATCTCGTCCTATGGGTCTGTAACGCCTGGACGGAGATTAGATTTCCTTTACCTCTCCGAAAATAACTGCAACAGATTCACGAGTAAGAACCGAGCGTGGTGGGTGAACGTATAACGTTCTGGCCTCGCATTCGGGAGGACGCAGGTTCGAATTCCCGTCCGCGCATCCAGATTTGGGTTTTCCATGGTTTCCCCAAATCACTCCAGGCGAATGCCGGGATGCTTTCTTCAAAAAGGTCATGGCCGAAATCCATCCTATTCCTTGTCCCCCATCCCATCCCGCCTCTAAAAAAAAACGAGTAAGAGCAGCAAATCCACTGAACTATACGATTTAAATAGCAAGCAAACAAAAATCACGATAAGGGGGGTGTAACAATGCTAATTGGCGTGACAACCAAAGTTTCGCATGTTTGAATCTATTCTGTTGCTTGGGGCTTGAGTGGACTTTGGTTTGGGGGGGGGGGGGTTGGCTTGAGTGTATTTTGGTTGGGGGGGCTTGCCTTCACTGGATTTTGGCTTTGGGGAAGGGCTTGAGTCGGGCTAAAGGTAGTATTAATAGTTCCCTCGGGCGTCGAATCCGTAGAGCTAAAAAAAAAAGTCTCCAAAATTACAATGTCGGAGGTGGCCCTAGATACTTTTGAGGGGGGGGGGGGGAGGGCTTGAGCCCACTAGCCCCCCCCTCCCTGGATGCGCCCCTGCATGTCGGTGTGTGTATAAAGTCATTGCTATGCAAAAATACCTTGCTGCTTTACTTACCTAGGACTCCTCTGTCGCGACTCGTGTTGAGGCGAACGACAAGTGTGTTTAAAGCCGATAGGAGCAGCAGCTATGTCAGTGAGATTACATCACTAGCCACGCCACGCTACTGTGGCGACCTTTGCCACTCAGCCTATGCCCTCACTGAATAGCAGCGGGTATGAATCACTCACTGTTCACTACTAACGGGAGCTACGCAATTCTCACCTATCTCGTACAGGTGTTGAAAGCTTCAAACGGTGTCCGTTCAAACAGGTAATCTAGCACCGTCAGTTTGTTCTCTAGCACCATGGATTCACGTCCCCAGGATCATCCGTTCTGTGTCTGGCCAGGACTTTTCGTGGTTTCAACCACGCGATAATTTCATCTTGCAGTGTTTTTCACTGTTGCAACGTAAGGTAATAATGTACAATTGTCCAAAACCAATCATATATTACTAGTACAAATAAAAAAGAAAGGCAAAGAGATTTATTTCTTAAAATAAAAATGATAACATGACCACTCTAATCTACATAATTTCAACTAAATTTTCCGCTCTGACTCATTGAATAATGTGGTGTTAGGTCAGTTAGCGACAAAGGTACATGTGCGGAAGATAGAAACGCTCTCAATCGCCGGCCAAGCCCTTCGGGGATATACGGCCAATAACGCCATACGAAATTATTATTATTATATCTTAATAAACGAGCAGTTCTTATTTATATATGCGATCTCAGAAACGGCTTTAACGATTTGGATGAAATTTCATGTTTAGACAACGTTTTGTTTTTTAAGTTTACTTCAATAGATATCTTCCCAGCAAAAATGCGGTTTTACCCAAAAAAATAACCATCAATTCTAGTATTTGGTACCTCACAAACGGCTCTAACGCCATCTCGTATATGTTTTAGGTACCAGTAAGCTTACTGATGTTAGTCTCTTTGGTTCGAGCAAACAACTCTTATTTTTAAACGAACAATTCATGTATACTAGCTGACTCATGCGAATATTTCGCACATTATGGTAATCAGTTGCCGAATGGTTATATAATATTGAGGAAATAAGTAAATGCATGTATTTATTAATGAAAGGTATTTTATTTTGAATAGTAGTAATAAATATAACTTTTATGTAAAAAGTCGTTATCATTAAATGCTCTGTGCAAAAACATTTAAAAAGTAGACATTTAAGAAACATTGGGTTTGTTAGGTATTTTTTTTTCAATCTTATTTACTTTACAAAACTTCTTTGAAAACAAAATTAGCTGTTATAACACGATAATCATTGATTTTTTGACCATATGTGTCTTTAACACAAAATTAATATTAATGAATCTACAAATTCGTGAAAAGCCACGCATGGGTGTCAATACGAAAAAAACAGATTCTAATAAATACAATCCTGCCTTTTGAAGCATATGACCTTGTGCTTTATTATTGATATAGTGAAGGTTACTTCTACTGGGAATTGTTTTCTTATAATTTCGAAAGGCACGGTCGGATCAGGTGTGAGTTATGAGCATAGTTTTATTACAGTAGCCTAAATGAATTTAGCACTGATGATGTACTCGTCTAAGTGAATTGCTACGAATCTTGCACTATTAATTATTCCATGGTTTCCCCAAATCACTCCAGGCGAATGCCGGGATGCTTCCTACAAAGGTCATGGCCGAATTCCTTCCCGTTCCTTGTCCCCAGTCCCATCCCGCCTCTAATGACCTTACCGAGCGTGGTGGTGTAACGGCTAACGTTCTGGCCTCGCATTTGGGAGGGTGGCGGTTTGAATCCCCGTCCGGGCATCCAGATTTGGGTTTTCCATGGTTTCCCAAATCACTCCAGGCAAATGCCGGGATGCTTCCTTCAAAAGGCCATGGTCGAATTCCTTCCCATTCCTTGCCCCTCGTCCTTTCCCGTCTCTAAATACCGCGTTGTTGAGAGACATTAAGCAGTTAAAAAAAATCTAATGACCTTACCCGTCGACGAGCCGCAAAAAACATTAATTAGTCCTGATTACCATTAAGATTTCTATTTAACATTATAGCATTTTTCTTTAAACGTAATTTATGAGGTGGTAAACCAGACGATTTCGGAAATAGTGCTAGCGATTTGGATGAAATTTCATATGTAAATAACGTTTTGGAAGACGATTATAGAAAAAAAAGAGCAATTCTTGTATTGGGTAACGGACCAAACTTCATCTCGTGGAAGCTTCCGCTACCAGTAAGCATAATGATGTTATTTAAGTTTCTCTTTGGTGAGAGGAAGGAACTGTGCACTTCAAAATGCCTAGGAAGCGTTCAAGAAAAACTTTTAACTTTAATCAAACTTTGTTCAAACTCTTGCAAATTGAACAGAAATCGAAAGAAGCCGAGCGTAGATCGGTTAGCCAGATACTTATTATTAACAAATATTACTGTAATATATTGCTTAAATTTTACAGATTTCCACTGACTCATCATAGAAAAATTCTAGGACCACAGAGACATAAAACCCAAAATTTAAGCAGATTCAGATATCGATCGTGATAGCGAACTTCTGTACGTAATTTCGTACGAATCCGCTTATTATTACTTCCATCATTGCGCTTAAAAAAAGGTCTGTCAAAATGGTTATCATGACGAAAATAGTTTAAATGGCTTCAAAAATAAATAAGGTTAATGAAATATAGAAATTCGTACCTCACCTGTAACAGAAATAAAACTCTATTCCCGTTCTGTTTGCGTACATGAAAATAGTGAATCAGTCTAGAAAGCTCAATGCCTCATCAACGTCAAGTTCATTAGAGACGGGAGAGGAATAAGGACAATGAACGGGAAGGAATTCGGTCATGACCTTTTGTAGGAATCATCCCTACATTCACCTGGACTGATTTCAGTAAACAACAAAAAAGCAGAAGGCTGAGTGGTGATTTGAACCCACGTTCACCCGAATGCCAAGCACGAGTATTACGACCACCCACAGGACACTGTTCTAAACTATTACTTTTACGGACGGCAGTTCTATAAGACTGAGAACGATACAAGTGTCTAAGAAATATCTGAAATAAACCTGCGTTCTATTTTTTAAGCGCAGTGACAGTAATATGTATATAAAGATTAATGAATGTATGTTTGTTTGTTGGTTTGTTTGTACTTCATAAAAATCCACAGTTTTCATCTGATTTCGATGAAAGTTTGCACACTTATCCTTTGAAACAAGGAGAAAAATACTGTCTACATTTTGTTGAAAAGTCTACTGTATAAATAATACATGTTGTATAATAATTTCGAAAGATTACTGACGGCGATAAACAGACGCGCAGGATGTGTAGGTCTCTGTACTACCTTTCCATATAGCGGTCTGGTAGCTCAGTGGTTCAGTCGCTCGCGACCTGCCGTAGCGAGCGGTCGCATCACACTTTTCCTGCTGTGTCGTGTGACAAGTGCCTGCAGAGTAAATAAAAGCAAAGTATAGTGAAAACCAACAAATATGGAAGTGAATCAATTCATACGAAAATCAACGCTAAAGTTCTCCTTTGCGTATGGATATATGCGTCCGAAAGCAGTTGAAATCGATGAGTGGTTATATAGTGAAATAGGATTACGAGAAGAAAGTGTACACGGTATCCAGGTGGATTTCCTGGCCAATGTGATATACGTCAAGCTACGAAATGAAGAAGAGTGTCTGCGAATACTGAAGGAAACCAACGGAGAAAGAAAATTTGTACACACCAATGGCGAGGTAAGCACCGTTTCCATATCACATGCAGGCCTGGGAATAAGACATGTAAAAATCCATAATGTGCCCTTTGAAATTAATACAGACATAATACGAAAAGCTTTGGATAAATTTGGTACAATTTTGAGTGTAACCTCCGATAAAAGATACGGTAGCAAAAGATTTGTCGTAGATAGTGGTATTAGAACTGTGAAAATAGATCTGAAGTGCCACGTACCATCGTATGTAGATATTGCCGGATTTAAAGCACTCGTTATTTACGACGGACAACCACGTACGTGTGTCATATGCAACTCAAACGAACACCTCAAGGCTGAATGCACCAGGAAGAAACCCCTGCAGCTACCATCTGAGCGCTTGGCCCCTGATACAGCTTTCAGAGGCGAACTTTTAAAAGCATCATACGCTAGCGTGGCAAACAGTAATCAATCAACCAGTGTACATAGAAATGATGAACCTACTCTCAGCATGGAAACAGATGACGCCACCAACATCATGATGGAAATAGAGAATCCTTATAATGACGCAGTACCTGATGAACCCCCGAAGGAAAAAGAAGCAAACTATCCAACTGGACAAGATAATAACCAAACTTCTAATCTACATTTACTGGAAATATCACCAACTGAGAAAAAAGAAATTATAAAAAATGCTAAACAACATCCTGTGACAGTGCCATCATCTGAGAAAAAAGAAATTATGCCCATGGAAGAACGCAAGCACGAAAATACACCAAATACCAAAAGACTGAGACTTGATAAGAGGGGAGTAGATTTGATAGCGAAAGAATTAGCTGAAAAATCCAGGAAAGTAACCACCTTACAAATGGAGACAATTGATGAAGAAATGCCCCAAAGCGCCAACTCCAATAAGGAAGACAACAACTATGAAAACAAGACCAGCGAGATAGTTGAAATGGGAAATGACCGCGGGAACAATAAAATTCTTTGGTCGGACGACTTAAATGACACTGAGGAAGAAGATAAGTCAAGCAAATAAGAGGCAAAAGCAAGATTATAAATGTTATTAAATAAACGTGAAAGGGAAGAAAAAAAAAAATAACTGTCTCGTTTTCAACCTTGTGTGACAACATTTGATCTAAATGGCAGACCGTAGTGCAACAACGCCCACTCAGACATACTGTGTGTCTACCCTAAATCTAAACGGAATAAAGAACCAAACTAAAATACAATGCCTCAAAGAATATCTATGGGCGGCATCTGTTGATATAGCGCTCTTACAGGAAGTTGCCTGGGAAGGTGCACTGAATGTCACCGGGTACAATGAACTGAAGAATCCTGGTTACGACCATGGTCTAGGGACTGCAATTCTAACGAAAGAGGGTATTCAAATCAAAGATGTTGAGATTTTAGAAAATGGAAGAGGATTAGCCTGCACAATAGCAGGAACACGTGTAATAAACATCTATGCTCCCTCCGGAAATCAGAATAGAGAAAGTAGGAAACAGTTTTATAAAACAGAGATAACTCAGCTTCTGACAAACACCTGTGAAAGTCTCATACTTGCAGGAGATTTTAATTGCGTTTTATCTCAAAAAGATCAGTACCCTAATTTTAACAAATGCCAGGAACTCGAGTACCTAATAAATAAACTAAGTTTGTTAGACAGTTGGGAAATAAGAAACGGGCAAATTCCCGGGTTTACATTTATAACTGAGAGTACAGCAAGTAGATTAGATAGAATTTATATTTCACCGGACATATCGAGTGAAGTAACATCAGTCGAGATATGGCCAGTAGCTTTTTCGGACCACAGTGCATATCATTGCAAAATAAAATTGCGGCGCCAAGAAATCTTTAGAAACAGAGGATACTGGAAATTAAACACCTCCATCCTAAATGAGAAAGAATTGGAACAGATAGTCAATAATACTTGGAATCAATGCAAGAAACAAAAAAACAAGTACAATACAACTGTCCAATGGTGGTTACAGTGTGCAAAGCCACGCCTCAGAAATACATTGATAAACTTCAGCAGATGCTTGAAGAAATGGGAAAACAAAACAAAAGAATTCCTTTTCATGGTCCTAAGAGAACTGTGCACCAACGACGTAGATAGCATCCAAAATATGAGAAAAATAAAACATACCAAGGCCAGAATAACAAATATAACTAGAAAAAAACTAATAGGTTACCAGATACGAGCTAAAACTGGATCCTTTCAACAAGAAGAAATAACTTCAACATTTCATCTCATAAAAGAAAGACATCAAGCAAACAGGAAACTCGTGACGGAGTTAAAATCAGAAGAGGGATGTATCATTACCAACCAAAAAGGAATAGAGATAGAAATAAAAAAGTATCTCTCTGAATTATACACTGAAGAGGCAATTGATAATGAAGAAGTCAGCAGTCTGTTACGTCACATAAACCCAGTAATAACAGAACAAGAGAACGGAATGCTGAATGAAGAAATCTCGGAAGAAGAAATAAAAAACGCAATTCAACGGAGTCCGAGAATGAAATCACCTGGTCTTGATGGCCTCCCAATAGAATTTTACGTATCATATTGGGATATTCTAAAATACGAATTTATAAAAATGTATAATGAGATTCTAGCTATGCAGTCAGCTCCAACCGAAATGCTAGAAGGATTAGTTGTATTAATCCCGAAAAAAACAGATAAGAAAAATGTTGAAAATTTCAGACCTCTAACTCTTCTCAATTCAGATTATAAAATATTCGGTAGAATTATCGCCACTAGACTTGGGGCTGTAGCTAAAAAGATGATTGGAGAATACCAGACCTGCATTGGTGGAGGCAGAAATATAATGCAAACCCTAACAAATATTCGTGATGTAACTGCAGTCTCGAAGGCAGCAAACGTGAAAATGGCTATTTTATCACAAGATTTCCATAAAGCATTTGATCGTATTAATCATACTTATTTAAAACTTACTATGGAAAGAATGGGTATCAGCCAGCAAATATGCAATTTGCTTTACATGCTATTACACCAAGCCACATCACGAATATCTATAAACGGATCTATAACCAATTCAATAAAAATAACCAGATCCATTAGACAAGGATGCCCTTTATCCATGTTCCTTTATGCGTTTGCAGCTGAACCATATTTAGCGGCAGTGCATAATATACTTCCTGGCTTAAAGTACCAAGGAACAAAAACAGTGGTGTGTGCGTACGCAGATGATATCAATATCATCATAACCAACTTGGAAGACCTAGAAAACACACGACAGTTGGTAAATTCGTATTCAAAAGCTTCAAACGCAAAATTGAATTTAGATAAATCTGCAATACTAAACATAGGCGCTGGTATAGAACTAAACAACACAACATGGATAAAGCCATGTGACAAAATAAAGATTCTTGGTGTAGAATTTAATAAAGTTCTGCAAAAAGCTTCCGCAGTAAACTGGAGACGTCTATTGGCAGTTATTCGAAGCAAACTGCATGATTTCACCCATAGAGAACTAAACCCAATACAGAAAATATGGTTGATAAATACCACAGCGCTCTCCAAAATATGGTACATAGCTCACATATTTCAGATACCTGTGGAAATAGCTAAAAAAATGGAAACGGCAATCAGCTGGTATGTACAGAGGGGACAGATACTGAAGATTCAACATAAAGTTTTGCAGATGCCGTATGAAAAAGGAGGATTAAATCTGGTTGATATACGTACGAAATGCACTGCAATCTTCATGAGGAATATGTACAGTCAATGTAGAACAACACAAACAAACCTTACAAGACACATAATAAATGCAATGGAACCGCATAGCAACAAAGCGCCCGTTGACGTCAGTCACATAAACGCTACCTTAAACCACTTCCGCTCCTTCTACATTGAAAACAGCTACATAAGAATAAACAACACAGACCAGGTGCCATCAACAAGGAAACTATACTGCTTGATGAAAAGAGAGATAAAAAGTAAACTAGAACTCACCTATAAAAGAAATGATTGGAAACAGATATGGGAGAATATTCACAGTCAATATATCAGCAGTAATGCCCGTTCCACGTGGCACAGAGTAGTACATAGAAAGATACATACCAACGAAAAACTTTTCGCACTACGCCTCTGTCCTACTCCAATGTGTTTACGCTGCAACTTGCAAGACACAATACAACACCGACTGTTAGGATGCGAAGCTCCTGATATATGGAGATGGACAAAAAGCAAACTGGCAATAATAAATAGAACCACCCCAAACAATTTCACGCCAGAGGATATACTAATCCCTGACACGAAAATATATCCTACTACTAAGAGAAATGCCCACTTCTGGTTGCTGGCCAACTACACCCATTATGTTGTACATAAAAGAGAAGAGATGACCATCGTAGACTACTGGAGCTATTTAACAAATGAACATAGCAAAATAATCAAATCGAGAAAATATAAGGAAAACTTTGCACGCTTCCTGCTTGTCATAATGCCCTACTAAGTACCAGCTGTACTTCAAGACAACGACTGGCCGAAGAGCAAGATCGACACTTCCACATCCTGAAGATCAGAAAAAAATTATTATTTTATTATTATTATTATTTTCGCCTATATCACTATTCGAAGAAGATGAATAGAAGAAATATTTATTTTAATCCAGTCTTTAGTACATTGGTGCCCACAGCACTATGATAAAAAAAGAAAAGAAGAAGATCTTATTTATTTTACAACAAAGAATAATACACCTAATTTCTAAACCTAAATTTTAATTTGCTTGTCGATTTGAGAAGAAATTAAAGCCGAAGAAGGCAAAGAAGGTGAGAGAAATGGACGGCTATAAGGGGAGGAGGAGGCCGAATAAAAAAAAAAAAAAAAAAAAAAAAATAAAAATAAAAAAAAATAAATAAAAAAAAGAAAAAAAAAAAAAAAAAAAAAAAAAAAGTGGTTAAAACGCTTACTTACTGCTGTTTGGATCGTGACGTCCGGTTCAAATCTCCGTGGAGGCAAAGATTTTCAAAAAATGTTTTTGATCGTAAGAGTCACACCTGGATCGTCGGTTATTCGGATTGAATGTTAAACAGTAGATATCACAAATTTACGGGCTCAATGCGAGGTAAATCGTAGGTAGTCTTGCAATGCTGTAGGTGTACCCCTCAGGGGTTGTGCGCAGTCACTGTGAGTGTGTAATCTGCAGTAATAATAATATAAATGCGGAAGTAAGTCTCTGTATTTTTGTTGTTTTGACGACTAAATGGCTATTCCGATATTGATGAAATTTGTCAAGAAAATCTGTAGGAAAGGCACAGGACATTTTTTTCCGGTATGATTAACAGTTGTAGTCACGAAACTTTGAGAACTTATCAAACGGTGACAGAAATATGTTGGAAACTGATTCTCTTCAAGAGACAGGTTTGACGGTAGAATGATATAGTGATAGCCTTTCCTGTCATATTATGCCGACTCGGTGTTGTTTGGGACCAGTCCTTCGTTACCAACGACTTTCTATATTCAATTCTTGCAAAGAAATTTGTGACAGAACAGAAACATTTCATAACAAAATCATATTTTTGTTCCCTGAGAGTAGACAAAAATCAATATATTTATTCTTAAAGAAAAGAAATGTAGGTTGCTATGGAGATTTGAAATCAATACACAGCTAGAGGCTAGCGACATAGAGACAGATCGATTGCTTTTAAATCATTTCATTGCTGAAGGACCTTGCATCTTCGAATACTACTGAAGTTCGATGTAGTTCCTAGAGGAATACAAGTTGTGTATAATAAATGGAAAACTGTTGAAAACAAAAGGATTGAATTCTTTATATTTATAATCAGTTCATAAGATATCAGTCACGCGATAAAGTCTTAATCCACACGTACGAAATCGCGGGTATCAGCTAGTATAGTAATAAAATAAAATGCGAAAGCAGTATAAACTAAATTTCACAAATTTTTAGGAAGTGCTCGTAAACAAGTAGGGAAAATTGGGAACGATGACGTAAACAACAGGCTGACCGTGCTTGGTTACTCTCTAGAAGTGACGGGTAGGTCAAAATGCTGACCGGATCTAGTATTCGAACCGACTGCCTCTCGATTCACAGTTAGACACTTTTGCCGCTGTGCTCTCTGGGAATAACGAAATAAAACTTGTTGGGCGGCAGCCGCTGGGGTGCTTGTGGCGGCCCCTTACGGCGCCTCGCTAGCGTTATGACGTAACCCAGAGCAGGAAGAGAGTTTCGCAACAGCGGCCCACCCAGGCCATCACGGGCCGGTGGATGGATGGCTTCCCGAGTCTCGCAGTGGGGCAGGTTTAATCGGCACCTCCTCTTCAAACCGCAGGCACGTGTATTTTGAACTTCACGGAATGTTTAGTCTACGTACCACCTTTCAATCTATCTGGAATGTTACCATCAAAGAAGTCAAATCCACTCCTGAAGTCATGGCAGACTGACGGCAGAGCTAAATTAATCGCCTATTTATAACGGCTAAACAAAATCGATCGTCTAAATGTCAGCGATAGCACGCATTGCAGCAGAGGTGATATACCCCAGAACCAGAGATGATATACTATCTTCTACTGATTCCAGATATTATTACGTTTTTAACTGAAGGTTTTATTCGTCCAATGATGTCTGATGTCACCGAACAATATAAAATGAGTGATGGTTGAATCAATAACCTTTTATTGATGGCTGTTTTGTCTCGATAGCAGAACGTCATTTTTTTATATAAAAAATATTATTCATCAGTCGACCCGTATTTTCAGGATTGGTTGCATATTCCTTGTTTAAACTGGTGAGGTGTTTAAAAATTTCTGTTCCTTTCCTCACTTTGAACTGTAGATATCATATTGGACGGGACAAAATTTATATATCGTCACATCGCATTTCATGATTACATTTTTAAAAAATTTACTTGGGTAATTTTCTGAATTCGATATAATCATTTTACACAGAAATATTATGCGAATCACAGATTATTACAATCTCCAGCTTCATTACCGCCAACACATATGAATGAAATTCCTTAGCTTATTTTAATTGCGATGAAGTATATACCTATTTTTATAATTTCTTGTTTTTTATCTTCAATTTTCCCCATCCAACTACTATTGCTTTTAGTAATTTTATTTTCATTCCTTCAGTTTTTAAGCACTGATTTCCTTGTCTAAAAAACAAAACTTGTCCACTGCTTTGATTGTTCCTCGAGAGAAAAATATAGATAAATGTTTCTGACATTTGTGAAACAGTTTGAGGGCGGTTATGAAATCTTCTTCCAATCAGAGAAGCTAAAGTTTTACACCTCTCCTCCTTATCTTATTTCCAAATTCAATGTAAGCAAAATGGATTATAAGAAGCATACAGTGTGATATTTTACTCATTGACTAATTAAATAAATGGAACGTTCACATATATTTGTTAATAATTAATCTACGGACGGCGCAGAGAGTGACCGTTTTGGTTTGATCCGATGTTTTGAAGAGGAACATCTACTATAACTTGGATACTTACCTGATAAATGAAGCACATACATTACCATATCTTCTTAAAGTACATCATGGTTTCAAAGCGAGAGGACCCTCGAGTTTATATCACTTCATTCACTATATTTTTGGTTGGCCTGCTTTGAATTTTCTTGCTTCTCATTTCTACTACTTCAGTAGCCTGTCACGATGAAAAAATATTTTGTTATGAATTAACAGGATTTCAGCTGTAGATCTTCACCCACGTCTCGTCCCATGTCTTGTACTCGTATAGTAGAACCACTGAACTGCTGGAGCAGCATTCTGAATCGTATCTCGTGATGCACACTAAGCTACGCCTCCGTGGTGTTCAGAGCCCTTTGTTTGCAGAACAGTTGCCTCTTGACTTGCAGTTGCATTCAGGATATAATGCAAACAAACGGTTTACGTAACAACTTCTGGTACGTTTCGCGACAGATTTGCAGCGAATTTTAGCTGGCAAATAATGACACAATTGTTACGGCAGTAAGGTCCGTCTTCAGATACGAATCAAAAGCAAAGCGAAGCCGAAAGAAAAAAAGACATTAAAACACTATTTCTTTTTTGCTTTCGGCTTTACGCCTCGTTGATGTTGAGATCATTAAAGGCAGGAAAGAAATGGGGGCAAGCAACAGGTAAGAATTCGGCAATCGTTTATAGAAAGAACCGTCTCGTCATTCGCTTGGAGTGATTTAGGAAAACCATGAAAAACCGCCGGACAGGGATTCGAACCCGCGTCCTCCTGAATGAACGGTCACAGAGCTACCGTTCAGCCACCACGCTCGGTTTTCTAGTTCAAACCGTATAAGTATACGTAAAATGATTTTTCGTATTCTGCATTAATCATTACTAGTGATTGCCCAGGGGTCGAAATTCGACCGCAATTCATTAAGTTATTTAGTTTCTTTCGTGAAAGAGCTGCGAGCATAGATATATTATATACATTGACGTCTTTGGCTGCGAGCGTTTACCAATACGTTATTAGCTTGTGTTGTTTGCCTTAATTTCCTGCAATACTTATAAAATTAAAATGATACACTCCACGCATTACTGTATCCTAAACTTTAGCTGCTGAACTAACCATAGCAAATGATGAAATATATTTATGAATATTTTCAAAATAATTTCATTTGAATTTAGTCCATCATACAATGATTTAAAATATTCATTTTGACTTAAGACCGGTAAAACTACTTTAGCTTTATGACAACACGAAGTAAATGCAGTCCTTTCATCTGAACTGACTTCTGATTCGAAATGTTTTGCATTTCAAAACCTGCTTTATGAATTCTAAACTATAAAAATTTCTTGGAACGACATTTAGTACGCATTTAAATGAATCAATAAAAATGATTTCATCATTTTGTGTGTTCATCATTTAAATTTGGTGTATTACAATTTTGAATTTTACGCAAATAGGTATCCTTCTTTTTTTTTCTCCCTCTCCGACCTGTCAACGTTCTATATCTAGGCATAATGGAAGCAGGTGCAAATATCTGAATAAAAAAATCCTAATGAAATTACTGAAATTCAAATATTAAAAGACCCTTAACCAAAGTTTAACCTATTAATTAATAAAACGACCATATAGTATCTGGCAGAATCACTACATTCCTTTTGGAAATGTTCCTTTCATAGCTTCAAAGATTAACCTCTGGCAGTATGGCCGAACAGGCCGAAAGCCAACACAAATAAATAAAAAAAAAAGATTAATCTCTATGCGATTCTTTTGTTTTACCAAAGACCACAGGTATCTCAATGCTGGGAATACACGTCAGATAATTAGCTCCGATCCGATTTCACGCACACACACGTTCGCGAATTTATTTGTTATTTAATAATGTATTTGTAACATGTATTAACTATGTTTATTATATTAAAGGGATCCGAAGTTTTCGGTTAACGTTTTAATATATAGATACTTGCGAGAAGAACAACTGTTTAGTTAGTTTTTTAACTGAAAGTACTGAAGCAGTATTAGCGCAGCTTATGTTACCAGTGGTCAGAGGTTAAATAAAGACGCATCTCATATGACACTATCACATAGCTAAAATCATTCATATTAAGAGAAGAGAGGATGAAATGATTGAATCTGTCAAAAAGCTATGAAACCTATGCTGTAGTGTACAATGCGTTATTCCGTTTGTGAATAAGTATTTCAGAAAGTAGGGATTATGCTACTGGATTACGGAAAAACTACCTGTAAACAGTTGTCAGTACGACAATAGGCTAATTACAAGTAGTATTTAACCATGTGTATTAAATTCCGCTTTAACTCCCTCAACAAAAACTTTGGACACCATGGGAACACCAATTTCAGTTAATTGTGTACTGTAAAAGGTATGGTTTTTCATTCTATCTCGAAAGTTTTTCTCAGACTGTGAATAGATATTGGATTTGTCACCAAGCGAAAAGCACGATACCAGTGCAAGGTGATATAAGCAACCTACCGGAACAACTGAGATATTCGTATCAGTCGGCAGTCGACCCAAGAGACCAATGGTGCTGATGCAGTCCTAAAAACCTCGTTACCGCTAGCGAACGCCTGTCATCTTTGCCACATATGTTAACAGGGATGGCGCCTCGACCCACCGCCAGGCGGTAGAAGATGAAAGGCGCGTCCTACCTAACACACGCCGTGGGAACGAACCTGAACTACAACAACGCCAAGGAGATGAAAAACCAAACGTGAAGCTATGTCACTCCACAAAACTGATGGAGGAAATACCTCAAGACAAAAACTTCCATCCGATCTGCTTTATATCAGCGCTAGGCGATAGGTGAGTGAGAAAAAAAATTTTAAAGACCAATGGGTAAGATGTAATGGTAGGGTTCGAGTGTAGCACAGACTCCACGAGGCCCTCCACGCAGGTTGTCAGGAAGGCACTGTACAAACTGGTGGGGACTGTGTTTACATAGCATCGACTCGGCTCTCTGGTCAAACTGAACCGACCATTGACAGGAAATACTTATGTTCAGCTGCTTCGTGGCATTATTTTGTGGATAAGATGTCAGGAATTGCAACAAATTATCAAATGGTGAATAATATACCAGAAACTCAGAAGGAATTTAACATTCTTAAATCGTAAAAGTGGATTGAGGAGAAGTTTAACACTCAAAGTACATAAGATAATATTAAAAAATAAAAAGAAAGGGGTAATTAGATGACTAAGGGAACTGCCACCGGAGCAGATGATCCATCGCAATTAAAAATTAATTACTTCAGATTCTTAAACAAAGATAGAATTTTACAGGATGACAACTCGCCATATCACAGGGCCAAAATCGTTCACGATTCATTTGTGGTACGTTCTGGTTCCAGCGATTGATTTGGTTAGATAGATCGCTAAGCATTTATCGAATCGAATATATCTTGGAAATGATCGAATAATCATTTCGTCCACTACGTTCTGCACTTGTAACGCCTTCACAGTTATGGCCGGAAGTAGAGGAAGCATGGCTGAATTTTTCTTCAGGGGACTTCTGGAGATTCGTTGAGTTTTGGTACTTAGGATATGTGCTGGTTAAACATCTTAAAGTACCGAACTGAAGCTTCATGATTAAGCGTTGTGCAATTGGCACATGAACCTCCAGTTCTCTGAAAGTAATGATTTGTCAACAAATGAGAGTAGAAACATGCGTATAGCATTTTACGTTTTAATGCTCTCATATGTGCGTTGATGTCCCCTGCGTCTGTTCCTAAAGCCTCTTTTATATCTTATCTGCTTTGTATGTTCACGCTATGCATTTTAGAATTGCACCCAGCGTCAGCGTCCTGTGTGAGGATAATAAAAGCTACGTGACAGGGTAGTTTGAACACACGGAAACCAAGCCGGCCGGTTGGTATGCACGGCGTGGTGTGCGTACAAGGCTTCCTCGCGTGCCCCTCGCGTCACTCGTCCTTGTGCGAATTCCAGAGGCAGAGCCGCCCACGAGACAGCTGGTCGGCCAGCCGTGACCGCCACAACAGAAACGCAAACGCGCTACCACGAATTCGGCCTCCAACACGGTACGCTAAATGGGATGTACATGAGTCTTTGTAACATTGAATGTCAGCATGGCGCCGTCTAGGTTATGGGCATCGTTCCATATGCCATACCAACTGCGTTTTTCGCCTGAACATGTCCAAAAGAAGCAGTTTATTGTGGTCCTCAGATATAGCTAGAACTAGGATTAAAGAGTACTAATGATCGCCCAGGGGTCGAAATTCGACCGTAATAAGTTAGTTAGTTTCTTTCGTGAAAGAGTAATAATCATTATTTAAATTTGTTCTATTGCGTTTGCTGCGAGCATAGATATATTATATTCTGTATACATTGAAGTCGTTGGCTGCGAACGTGCACCAATACGTTATTAGCTTGTGTTGATTGCCATAATTCCCTGCAATACCTACATTCCACGCTTGACTACATCCTAAATTTTAGCTTCTGAACTAACCACAGCAAATAATGAAATGTATTTATGAATGTTTTCAAAATAATTTTTGACTTTCTATTTATCGATGGTTGTTTTGAATTTGTTCCATCATACAATAATTTAAAATGTTCATTTTGACTTAAGGCGGTAAAACTGCTTTAGCTTTATGACAATATGAAGTAACTGCAGTCCTTTCACCTGAAGTGACGTCTGATTCGAATTGTTTTTCATTGCAAAACCTACATTGTAAATTTAAAAAAATTCTTGGAATTACATTTAGTGCGCATTTAAGTGCATCCATCTAAATAATTTCATCATTTTGTGTGTTCACTATTTAAATTTGGTCTATTATAATTTTGAATTTCACGCAAATAGGTATTAATTCTTTTTTGTCTCTCTCTCTCTCCGACCTATCAATTTTCTATATCGAGGCATAATGGAAGTAGGTGCAAATATATGAATTAAAAAAATCCGTAATGAAATTAAAAAAGTAAAAGACCGTTAACCAAAGTTTAACCTTTTGAATAATAATAAGACCATATGGTATCTGGCAGAATCGCTACACTCCTTTTCGAAATGTTCCTTATATAACTTCAAAGATTAATCTCTACTTTATGCCACTCTTTTGTTTCACAAAAGACTACAGAGTATCTCAATGCTGGGAATACACGTGAGCTAGTTGGCACCGATCCGATTTCACGCATTCACACACGTTCGCGAATTTATTTTATAATCTGTTTGTAACATGTATTAACTATGTTTATTATATATTTTTTTTTAACTGTTGACCAAAGATCACAGATATTGCCAGAATCGCTATGTGTCGTTGAAAAATGCTCGCAATATTCTAAAAGAGATCCGAAGTTTTCGCTTAGCGTATTAATAAATAGAAGATACCACACTACAGTTCAGAGTATTCTATTGAATGTTTATAAGACCTACAAAAGGGCTCAACAAAGACTGAAGATTATAGAAATAGATTTCTTATGAAGAAGTGCGACGATATCCAGATAAGAGTTTATTTCAAATATGGAAATTAAAAAAAAATGAATGTATATTGAACTGTACTTGAGAAAACAGATAAAAGAAGGCTCACATTGTATGGATAAGTCAGATACATGTCAAGGGACAGACGGTTCAAAGAATCATGGGAAGAGCAACCAATGGGAAGACTGACAAGGGAAAGTCCCAGAGAAAAATGTAGAAAACGAGTGAGAGCATTTATGGGAGAGGTTTAAAATAAATTCGATTGAAAGGGAAACGAAGTTGGCGTTTGCAATGCGAGAGCTGTAAAAACATACTAACTTAAAATAAAGATCGAAACTTGAACGAGCAATGGAAATCTACAGAAATACGTAACAGTAAAAGGATCTGTGTCCGCGAAAGAAAGTTCTTTCATATAAAAATGATTGCGATAGACTATTTGAAGGTTCGTAATCTAAACTAAGACTTATATCTCGTCACTCTAAGCCACCTGCTGATGGAGCAAGAAATTAAAAAAAGATCTGGTAGGAAAATTAAATTTTCGAAGTATTATCTAACATAACTTCAAAAATTATTGGATAGATTTTGATGATATAATAGCTACCAGCAGAGATAAAAAATTACTTAAACAGAAATCACTCTTTTATTCCATTAGAATGTACAAATAGAACAGGCTAACACAGCGGTTCCCAATTTCTTTTTTGCCACGGAACCCTAATTGATCATAAATGTTTTGGCGGGTCCCCATTTTTATAAGAGTAAGCTGAAAAACTAGTCTCGCATCGGTAAGTCGTCACAAACGGAAGCAGAATCATTATAGCCTTCTCACGGCGCGGTTATGACTCTTTTCAACTAACATTTTATTTAATTCTCGGATGGAATACGTAACCCTTGTGACCCTTCCACGGAACCCCGGAGTTCCGCGGACCACCATTTAGGAACCACTGGACTAACGTATTGCAATTTGCAGCAACAAGATACTAAATAAACTGCTGACAGTCTTTGTAACATATGTTATTCAAAGTTCTTTGTCAACAATGGACAAGGCCGTACATATTACCGAAATAAAAGAGTGACGAGCAGATATTAGATGCCGCCGACGCTGCAAAACCACTGACAATCTCCTTAAATGTTGGTTAAAGCCTTTGTTACAATGTTTTCTTGCCGTTTCAGCTTCCCACCGCTGTAAAAAGTCGTACGAAATTAACAAATAGAAAATATTTGTCCGAGGTGTAGTGCAGCAACGCTCACCATCTTATATAGATACAAGCAATCGGAGACAGTCGATTGCCATTTCCGAGATCGACGCCACAGAACGAAATTTTCGTAATTTTTGTTTCTTGGTCCAGGCTGCATTTCAAACTAACCGCGTCCTCTATGACAAAACGAAACTGTCTAGGTTGGTATGATCCTAGTACCGATAATTTTTGTGTCATTTTTGCAGTGACGTTTCGAGGCGTCTCATATTTCGGCATTTTTAATTCAATGTTTGGCCACTTTTCCGAAAAAGGAGAGTGCAAAACCTGACGAGCACATTATAAAGAAGCACTTAATGCAGATTTCAATAGGTCAGTGCCAGCTTCGAGTACATGGATAATGTGCTATCTTCCCCATATTCACACTGGCAAAATAGACTCCTTCAAACGTAATGGGAGAGCTTCTTTTTTAAAAAAATAAAATAAAAAAACAGCAAACAAACAATAAAGATAGAATGAAGGCTTACATTTTGAAACCTGCAGCATTTGATAATAGAGATACAATGGAAGAGAGCAATAATGTAGAAGAACATAAAACAAGCAAATAACTTATCATGTAGAACACAATAGCTGTTTTGAGATTGGTGTTAAAGTAAAACAAAAGGTGTAGTATTACAACAATATAATCGAGGTAACAAAGGCAGACCTCTGGTCAAACACAATTGGTATTACACAAATGTCTAAGTTAAAATATTTCTTAAAATAACTTATTCTAAGTAAATGTAAATACAAGCTATATCCCTGAAATTTTGTTTCACATTTATTATTTGAAACTTCACGATATAACTGATAGTATCACCTCTGGATCTCGCCAAGAAGCAGTTAGTAATGACCATGGTAATGACAGAAACAGGTTATCTACCTAGCTCTCTCCAAGTGTAAGCTGTTTGGTAAACAGATGACTCACGAACAAACTAAATGTATGACTCGCAGGCCAGCTGCTTATGAGCTGCTTCTGCATCGATGCAGCGACTAAATTCTTTGCAGGAGGCCTGTGGTAGGACGTGAGCCACCCATGGAGGAATCCTTCCTCCATGGAGCCACCGAGCAGAACAATGCGCAGTTAAAAAATTTTACGGCGTATTAGCAAAGACAGTAGAAACGTGGCATGATAAGAGTTTGAAAGGGCTGGCAAGTGGACGCTGGTGTGCTCATCATCTAAGAGAGGTGTGACTATATGAATACAGGCTACGTGGGCGTAGTCCTTGGTAAACCATTACCGCCGAGTCAACACAAGCCCAACATTTTACATTTCCACATTCTGTAGTTAGTACACAGTAAATATCATGGCCGCCGGCAGAATTATTTTAAGGGAGGTAAATGTGGATCTTTTTTATACATTATATATAACACTTATTACTTATTAACTAAGGACACTGAATTATTCACAAGGTGTTGAACAAATTTGGACATTATTATTCAAACAGTGAATTTAATAATAAAATTTTTGTTTCTTAATTTTTTTCTATGTTTTTTCTTTCATAGCAGGGGGAGGGGGAGTGCAAGTGCACCCCCTTGCACTCCCCTCCCGGCACACAAGGTAATGTCACATTAAATATGTTGGTTGATATTAAAAGAAATAGATTTTGTAGACAGAGTTTGAATGTAATCTGTTGCAGTTTATTTAATTTAGTTTGCTCTGCCTAAAATCCTCCAATACCAACAACCTTTGACCGTGTCTGTAATAATTTTTGAATAAAGTTTGATCCGAAGATTTTCAGGTTCGTTTCTATTCGAGATCTAATCAATTTTCTCTCCGCTAATATGATGTTCAAATTTCTCATTATATGACTGTTATTATTTCCAAACTCAATGTGCTCCTAGATCATTCTGTTTTTATCGCCAGCTCTACCGACAATTCTCTTAACTTCTACTTTTTTCTGAGATCATATCTTTTCAAATATCTCGGTGTAAACAATATTTATTAGACTTGCTATTCTTTCTTATAAATTCTTTAAACTTTTAATTTACCAATATTACTCCCTTTACCAGTCTAAATATATAATTTTATTTATTTTTAATGAGCTGCTATGTTACAACCCCTCCAAAAATATTCCTCATTTTTTGTCAATTGGAAATTAACAAAAAAGGAGGATAATTTTCCTATCTCAATATTGTTGTTGGTATTAGGTTTATACACGTCATCTGCTGATACAATTTTTACAAAATATTAACAAACTTTGATTATCCTAAACATACAAAAATCTTACATTAAAAAACAAAACAAATGAACAACCACAGTAAATATAACAACGGTGACAACTAACTTGAGATTTAAATGGAGCGATAATTTTAGAACCTCTCTGAATCAAATTAGTTAACTTTCGGATTTCAATCAATTTTCAGATTATTAGTTTCGTAAAACGATGATGCGGCTGTTAACTGTCATAAAACACAAACGAATTAGTATGAAATCGGCAGCGTCTATATGGTATTTTAACGAAACACGATTTTAATGGAAAATTGGTTGTGACTGGGCTGATTAGAAAAATTTTGGTGCAAGAATTCTTAATTAAACTATTTCAATTAAAAGAGTCTAATTACAATTCTTATTAATTTTAATTGCGATGGATCACATGAGTATCGACTCCGGAAATATCTAAACTTAATTCCATGTGTTGGGCAGAGAGCAGCTCGACATTATACCATTTTGTCATTTAAATATGTGGACGTCATTTTCTGTTACTATTATTGAAACAGAACAAAACAAAACACAACAAAACTATCTCCTGGAGACTATGGTTATTGTCACATAATCCTGAGTATATAAAACACTTAATCAACAGGGATTTAACTGTGATTGTAACTAGTTAGTGGTTTAAGTACTAGTTTTATGATCAAAATCAGTGGCAATTCCTATAACTGAAACAAAACATCCATTTCATTTCTTCTTTATAAATATATCTTACTAAACTACAGTAAAACATTTATAAATAGTCTGCCTTAAATCTGAAAGATGAAACAAAATAATAAAGATTTTTTTTAAGTGTGATAAATACGAAATTGCATTAAATAGTATCTTTGAACAATACTATCATGGTTAAATCAACCTGTTGCTGCTGTCATATTTTTGAAATTGTTATGTTGATTATAAGATTTTACACAGTGATCTGTATGAAAATCACCTTGAACGAATGTTGAAATAGATTATCTCTCATTCAATATTTTAAATACTGCAAAATGTAAAAAACAGACTAAAGTTTACTAAGTTAATCTATCATATCACCTCTTGTGTTTCATCTTGGAACTAAGTCAACTTAGTTTTAATGGCAAAACGAAATAACAACCGAAAAACTAAGCATGAAGTATCTCTATCTTCTTTAAGCGTAGATAATAATTCCGATACTACTACAATTCTAGTATAAGTACAGTGCGTTAAATAAGATGTGTTCTCATTTCAGCAATACCTTATAGATACAAGACGTAACACCCATGCGCATGATCGAAAACGCTTAATCTAAAATAGTAAGAAATAACTTAAGTCATAAGACCCAGGAGAGGAATGTGAACAAGGAAATCATACGTGACCCTTACGAACGATCCATCCAGGCATTTAACTGAAATGATTTTATGAGAAAATAGAAAAGCAAAATCTAGTTGGCTGGACCGGAGATAGAACTGCTGCTTTCCAAATCCCAGCCCTCAGTAATAATCGTTCATACACCAGTCTCGGTAGAGAAATCGTGTTCATAAATAAAAATGTATTAAAAGCAAATGTTTATTAAAGTGGCTTAGCAACTTCATGCTATCGTCTTAAAAGATAAAAAAAAAAGAAATATCTGCAACTGCAAAATGGTAATAACTCAAACAATGAATTTCACATTTGTGTAAGTATGACAGTCACTTCTCCTTTATTGTGAATTTGAAGGTGGTTAAACGTCACTGACGTATTGACTACTAAATAATGGATGCCCGTGGTCTATTTTAAGCAATCATTCTTTTAATAATTTCTAGAAGTATTATATACAGTCAATAATAACCGACCAGCGATATGTATCCGACTCCCCTGAAGTACCAGTCCATATTTAATTTAATTTAATTGCAATGGAGCACAGGCTCCTCCGGTGGCAATTTCCCTACACACCCATCTTCCCCCTATCCTGCACCTACCTACATTTGCCCTCTACAAATTTTATCTTTAAATTCTCTGAAAGTTTTCGGTAAATTATTCATCATTTCTCTTGGTAACTCATTCCAATCCCTGACAAGCTTACCTAAAAAAGAGAATCTTCCCACACCCTTGTGCCTGAAATCGAGTGCCAGCTTGTGGTCATGGTCATCCTTTCCCTTCCATGCACTACTTTTCATACCTATTGCAATATATTTTTTCTGTTACAAGTAATTGAAATTATAAATATCAAATTAAATCCGTAATACGTATTAATTTATTTCGAATTTTAACAAAAGTAGATATTATATAACATGCGGGTATTTTCTGCATCTTGGTTTCAAATATTTCATAGTGTCAAATTCTTATGACTTGAAATACTAGTTTCTTTAAGTTGATATTAGTGACAGAGATGGTATTGAACATTATGTAGTAAACAAATAGTCTTATTAATATTGTCAGCTACGACTACAGAAGTTTCTATTGTTGTGGCTAAAATTCTCCATTTAGAATATATTATCCCATAGGCACATTTGACGGCTCTTCATATTCTTGATAACCTAGGCTTGAAATATCATCTGCCTGCATCTAAATATTATCCATAGGAGTCTAATAAATTATTTAAAAATGGATAAGCTTCGTCACCTGTAAAAACACGAGATTCAGTTATTTCAGAATTTGGCAGAGGAATTTGGAATATTTAATCTTCCATCTATTAAAGAGACATACAGTGCAGCAGATCTAACTGTTCCACCGTCACTCTATTTAACATAACCTCCAGTTTCAATGTTTATAAATTTAAAATTAGCACTGACTAATCCCTGCAGAAAAATATAAAAAAATTCTTGTGGAACATCAAGCCAGAGTGTGCAGGACAAGTGAAGCTGATGCGTTTTCCGTGGATAGTGCCCATGCAATTTGGAAAATTACAAGTATTGTAGTAATCTTCAGCTATTATTTCACGAAATCCTGTTCCTCTGGAATTATCATATGTAGTGATTGAAATACTTTCGATAATCATTTCTTTTACAATTTCTAAAACTGTTGTAATGCAACTCCCATACGAAAGGAATAAGCTGGATTTCTACATGTCTCGCCAGTTGACAACTGCGCGCAATACAAAACATGATTCTACGCTACTATCGAAGCTCCAATATAAACACTACACGAAGAAAGAAATTGAGCGCCGCTCTTGTCGCCGCGTTTATCGTCGCTCTTATCGTTTAACGCAGCTCCAACATAAACGCACCCTTAGAAAATTTTAGTAGGTATTACACGAGTTTTGGCAATTAGGTGTGATAATCTGTGTTTTGCGGGCATGCTACTACACCTCAGGAGTGACCCTTTACACTGTATGGCGGTATAAATAATTTTATGAACTTGCATAAATGTGAATAATGAAATTATTTAAAAAATCAAATACGTGTCAGTTAATCGAATTCACGAAAATAACAATCATGATTCTCTCGCTTGGTTTAATGTAGTGCTCCATACTTTCATACCCTGATATAATCTCTCCATCTTAGCCATTAAAACGTATATCCTCAACCACCTGTTTCATATATGTTCCAATCTTCCTGTATAGCTTCTTCCTTCTACTGTTCCCTCTGCTAACAAATCAAACAATCCCACACGTCTCTGCGTAAATATGATCTGCCATCCTGTCCTTTCAGTGAGATTCTTTTACCAACTTCTTCAGAATCCTTTGTGGATCAAATTATTTTTTGTTTTTGATGTCTTTACTGGTATTAAATTCAATAACATCACGGATAGTATGATTCTGGAAAGTAATTCTAGATACTCTCTTTGGCTGATTGATTAGGTAGAATAATTGCTCGCTGTCAGTTGCTAAATGAGGAACATCAGGCTACTATTCATCAACTTTTTTTTTTTTTTTTTAAGCGCTCTCATTTTATCAGAAGGATGAACAAACTGGCAGCAAAATAATTACTAAAGATCATATCTGTAAACTGTGATAAATAATACATAATAATAACCAGCACCTTTGATTAACCGTTTTGCAGTATTGGTAATATAGACTTGAGCTCCCGAAGACTGTAATCATACAACCCACGCATGGATGACGATGATTACGCTTTTTAGATGGCTTCTTCTAATTGAAGGAGTGGACTGGCATATTATGTCAAAAAATACAGCTTTCACAAATAGAAAAATATTAGTAAATTGCCTCATACTGCCCCCTCCCTCCCTCTAGCTTAGCAAAGATATTCTTCAGTAATGTTAAAAGTTGAAAAGACAGTTCAGTTCAAAATTATTGCCGTACGCGGTGTCTGAGCAAATGAGGTCACCATCGAGACTGGAGGATGTTACCTCCACGTATCGACTTCCAGGTGGAATTTAACATTGGTGTTATACCTTTGCGTTCCCTGGACTGAACAGTGTTTCTGCATGTGTGCCTGATTGTTAGGTATGCCGGTACGTTCACAGTATAATTCTTTTTTTGCGAGAGGGATGACAGGAGTAGAGAGTGAAAACCCATGTTGGTCCATTCGAACCTACTTTTCTGAAAGACATCAAAAGGGGCGCCAGGTTTAACGTTCTCACACAACAGACCAATCAGCATCATAGAATCAATATGTTCTTACTTAGGACGCACTACAGAGAGGGATTTAACCCAGAACTTGGGAGATACTCTGGTGCAATGGCGTAACAATAAGGTGGCAGAACGGGCAAAATGCCACAAGCCCCCAGCCGGAGGGTGACCCCGGCTCAAGGCCCGAGAGTGCCTGCCGTCACTTGAAACAGCTTCCGCCAATTGTCCACCCGGGACAGTATTGGAGCTAAAAAAAAATCGGCACTGACTGATGGTCCTATCCGATGAATCTGCCACGGCTCTCTACGGTGTTGTTACGCCACTGCTCTGATGATTAGGAATCATGCACTACCACCTGTCCTACCATCCTGTCCAAGTCCTGCTGATCGAAGCTTATTCACAATCTCGGCTTGAACCAGATATCTATGAATTGAGGTTCAGGTACTGTCAGAGTTTCTCAGCGATCTCTACAATGAATCATATAACAAGGAAGTTAGAGTCACATTTTCGTATTGCAGGTGGTTTGATGCAACTAAGGTAGACATCAGAAAGACAGACGTTTCAGAGGAGAGCTCTGTGGAGAAGGCTAGTTGGAACGCAATGGATCGATTACGATCAGTGATGAAACCTGTTAGCGTTTATTTACGCATTTACTGGTTATTTCGAAAAGAAATTCTACCAACTACGCATTATCATAAATTTCACGAGGTGCTGGTAACTGGTGATCGGAGAAACAGCAAAAGTGTGTCTGATAAACAGCAAGCGCAAAAAAAGCGTGAGGCTCGTGGGGAGTGGTGACGACAGCGTTTATGTCATTAAGCTCAGTTACAGTTACTGGCCGGCAAATTAGTGGAGGAGGCATCGCACCGCTACAGCAGTGCGTCGCCAAAACTGACCACCACGCCTCTCTAGCTCATATCTTTCACTATCAGGAATCTCCATCTCTAGGAAAAGCAACCTTCATCACTGAACCTGACAGCTTTATCGTCCAAGTAAATAAGAAATAAGATGTTGCTGCATCGCTGGGTTTAGAGAGTATCCAGCCAATTAGCCCATTTCTGAAATCTAGAAGAGATAACGTGATTTATTTGCCCCCATCCGCTTTTTTTAAGGGCAGTTTAATACAAACTGAGTCCACTCGTACAACGAAATATTATTTTTGACATGAATAGGTTATGGGTCTTGGCTCATTGGTCAAAGTCACTGTACTCCATGATGGTTTTGTCACTTGACTTGGGAGTGGCTGCTTAGAGCCCTGGTATTGAATACATTTTTCAATATTCTGAACTTGCAGAGAAGCAGGTTTTTTTCGGAGATGGATATGAAAGTTATGTTTAATCAAGTTTAATCGAATTGTCGTACATATTGTTCATCACCAACTTTGGCCAATTTTCTTACCGTTTCCTAAATATTTGTAAAAATAAAAAAATAAAATAAAAAAATAAAATAAAAAAAAGCAACTGAACAGTTTCCACGCGTAAATTTTACTTATGGAGGTGATGGAGGAGATGGGGTGGGTTTTGTAACCCAAATGTAGACAGTATTTTTCGTTTGTTTTAAAATATAGCTGTGCCAAGTTTCATTCAAATCGGATAAAAACTGCCGGTTTGTATAAAAATTAAAGGGGTAAAGGGGAAGAAAAGATGGTTTTTTCTATTTTTTAAAATCATCTTCTCCATGAAAAATACATATATGTTCCAACTTTCATGCTGATGGCTCAAACGGTGTCGAAGTCTATTAATCTCGGATATATATACCAACACCTATATTTATATATAAAATTAGGCCAGTAGTGCTGTGTCCGCACGGCGGCCGAAATGTCAACACGGTGGACGGGCGGTATCCTGGAGACGATCAAGCTAGAACCGAAGCAAAGTCCAAGATGAGCTGCGCAGAGTCCAAGGAAGAAACCAAACGTAGACAGAGACGCGCACTGATCCGAGTCCAATATGCGATGCACGGATTCCAAAGGAGTGACCGAACGTAAACCGAGATGCGCGATTGTCTGAGTCCAATAGGCGATGCACAGATAGACGGAAGCGAAACTGAGTAGAAGTGAACACAGCACTGTCTTGAGTGCATCTGACACTAAATCATCTGGGTCAGCTTTTCGCCCAGAGTGTGGGGAAGTTGGTCGCATCTCCTTCCAGATCAATGAGTGGTTGTCCTTGCTTTATATGGCATTTTCGGGCGTGTCGTTCCCGGTTTGTTGGCATAATTCGTTATGACTTCTGTCAGTAACGTGGTCTGCTGTTGTAGTAGCTGCATGATGACGCTTAAACCTAAGCGTTCGGAGTAAATGCAGTCCGCTTGACGTCTATGATGGTGGGTGGCGGACTGCTTTGCCGCCGCGGTTCGCTTTGGACCGATCTCTGTTGACCGTCGACCGGTGTTACCGCCGCTGTTGTTGTTCTCCCCAGAGTAGGACTTCTTCGTCTTGCTTCTCTGCGATGTGACCCTGCTCTCGATGCGACTGGTAGCGGGCTGGATCATGTCGTGGTGGGTGGCCTCTTCTTGTGGATTTGCTGCGGGCTGCGTATGGAGCCTTGGGCTTCGTTTCTGCTGCAGTGTCTTGGTGCGGCGTTGCTGTTTCCAAGCCTTGCAGCCGTGGTAGGAAGCAGCGTGCTTAAGTCCGCAGTTGCAGCATTCAGGATCTTCTCTGTGTTTTTTGCAGTCGGCGACTCCATGATTGCCTCCGCAGCGAACACACCTGGCTGGTTCCGCGCAGTCTCTGGCATAATGCCAGAAATTCTGACACCAAAAGCATTGGATCACCCTGCTTGAATGTGATTTCGCTGCGGGTTGCTGCAAGGGGAAGTTGGTTTTCTCTCCGTCGTTGCTGTCTTCTTTCCTATGCGAGTAGACGGAGATTTCTTCTTCGTTGATGTCGGTCGCTGCAGTCTGGGTAGAAAGGTCAGCTTTCTTTGTGGCCTTCTGCGTGGAGGTGGCAGTTTCTTCACTGCCAGGGGGTAAGATGTGGTGCTTGACACGGAAGTTCTGGAAGATCTTGATGGCTTCCGTAAGGTCGCTGGGAGAGCCCAGCAGAATCTTCATTCCTTTAGGAACCGGCCAGCAGAAGAAAGGCAGCTTCATGTGTCGCTGCAGGTGAGCTTGTAGCCCATAGTATCCATGGCTGTAGTAGACTTGGATGGGCGGCACAGGGCCCAGCTCTGGAGGGGCTGAGTTTTCTGGGTTCCAGATTGGCGGCACTTGGAAGTTACGACCAGTTACCGGGTCGTAGCAGGAGGCCATAAATCTTCTTCTCGTTAGGTCGACGTATTTCTCCCAGTCGAAGTCGCTGGCAAGTGGGGTCGGGAACACAAGTGCCTCCGGCCACTCGGCGACCCCTTCTGGGAGAATCTTCTCGGCTAGGTGGCTATGGTATCGGCTAGTTAGGACCAGCTCAAAGGTAGTCGCGTCGCTGGTAGGGACCTCCCAGCTAAACTGGAGGTCGTTTAGAAGAACGGTGATAGTGAACTTCCATTTCTTCGGGTTGCCTCTTTCGAGGCGCCGTCTCCATATTTTCATGGACCATTCTTCAGGATTGATAGCGTGCACCACACGTTCAGTAGCACCATGTGGTAGCAAAGAGGCTTCTGCGTAAAAGCCGACTTCCCGCGGAAACGCGAGAGATTTGTTGCTCATCTTTTTCTTCGACTTGGCCGTCTTGGTGTTCGGCGATGTCGTGGGAGAACTAGTATCAGCCATATTCTTCTGCGTTCTTGGCAGTGAGTACTGTCTTGAGTGGGGCCACGCAGCTGTATTTATACTAGGTGAGTCGCTTCTGATTGGCCGTGGCGGAAACACTGCTATGCGGTGGCGCTAGTTGGCATTGTGCTAACGCCGTCTATCGGTTGTCTTGAGTGGGGCCACGCAGCTGTATTTATACTAGGTGAGTCGCTTCTGATTGGCCGTGGCGGAAACACTGCTATGCGGTGGCGCTAGTTGGCATTGTGCTAACGCCGTCTATCGGTTGTCTACCTCCATCTCTTCTTCCGGGCATGTGACGCTTTTGGGCCGGGATACCAGAAGTAGAATATGAGAGGTGGTGGTATATGATTATTAATCAACAAATTATGTATCACAGTCCTGCGTTAAATCCAAAACCTATGTGCAATGCGTATGTAGTGAGAGCGTAATGATAGCTACTAGTTCGTCTGTTTAACGGTTACGTTGAAATTGGCCGCCTGTATGGAATGGCACTAGGTTTCTTCCCTCTTTTTTTTATTCTCTGATCCTCATACAAACAACACACTGCACATACACACCAGTCATAGTTATCAGCACATGCAACAACAATTACGAATACTTTCACGTTAGGTAAGGTAGCGGAAAACGACTTAAGTTAGGTCTCCACGGGAAGTTGTTAGGAAAATATTGATTTGAAGGTATTTTGACTTTAGCATAGGAAGATTTTCCCTCCAATTACCAGTGAAATTCCTGAGATTAAAGGTATGGTTAGACAGCCTGAATGACCATGATAAAAAAAATCAGTCCGTCTACCTTCTCTGTCTCCCTTGAGAGAAAAGTTCGCAGCAAAATGATTTCAGATCACTGTGAATAGATGTGCACTCTCATCACCACGAAAAAGTGTCAGTCGACAGTTCACATTCTCTAGTTTCAATCTGAAGTGAGACCAAGTGAGCAATACACAATAAATACAGGTACATACCTTAAATTTTTTTTTCAATTTCAAAATTCGTGTCATGTGGTCAAAAAGATCCAACCGAACTCCGTGCGATTACCCTCACTGGTTAATGAAACTTGTCCTGAATTTAAACATACCGAACTTTCATCGGCGTAAAGAATGAGTGCCAGTAGGAGACGCCTTCAAGGGCACTCGGCGGCAGAAAAGATATATCACCTAAATCCTCTAGGCGATCTGACCTGCTCGTTTTTTGTTTTTATGTTTTTTTGTTTTAATCTTATGTCAAAGCAACCGTTATTTAAAGCATTATGATAAAATAATAATTTTTTATGAATACTGCACTTAAATACCCGAATAATATACCGAAATGATATAGGTAATTACAGATGGTGTTTACAAATGGCGCCATTAAAAAGAGATAAGCTTCCGGAAATCTAATAGCGACCTCTTTACCGTAGTATCCCAGAAATTATGTCTTTCGGCATAATATTGATGTAGATTTAGCTTTTAATTCAGTCCTTGTTGTTTCTTATAACTAAAAGCTTGTTTACATTTTTCTAAAATGATTCACTCTAAAGTTGGAAAATGACGTGCATAAAAAACCACCGTGAAAGATCAACGCATTAAAAATGGATTCTGTTGAATCCGTGTAACTCCAAAGCGAAAATGAAATTAACGCTGCACTAGTCTGAGAGATAAGTAAAAACTGAACATGAAACTAGGTTACCATCCAATTCATTAGGGAAGGTGGTGGCATTTAGCTTCCAAAGTAATATAAAAATCCATGAAGTTTGCCTCGTCAAGTCGAAGCACCATACAATGTGATCACATGTAGTATTTTAGGTATAAAAAAATAATTATTTCGGAGATATATCACAAAAGCTGACTGTGTCCTTCAATTTTGGAAGCTCATTGCAGAATTGCAGCGTATTAATATACGCTGCGATACTTTATGCTATAAGCCAATGCACAAAGATTAGACCATATGTAAATAAAGAGACGCCCATCATTGTTAGAAGGAACAGTAATTACTATGCAGATTGGTTCATGTTACAGTTGTCAACCCTGACGATATTGTTCGCTTGTGTGCCAAGATTAACAACCACGTAGTGACACATCATTTTGTTGATATATGGACAGTTCCACATCTTCAAAGCCACTGTCTTCGACTTCAACAACTAGTAAAAGTAAATTCGGTATTTTATGTTTCATATGCTGTTACTTTCTCTCTGTGCTCCTCACTTCACCACCTAACCCCGTTCCTACCTTTACGAACCGACCGTTGTGTCCAAGTAAGCGAGCAACAAATTTCCACTTATGATGCAGGGGTAAGGGCAGCGGAGAGGGCATAAAGCATACTAACTTTGAGCCGCCTTTCTTAACTGAACGGGCTTACGCACAGCCTTTACTTCGCTATTAGCTATCTCGGAATCTTTCAATAATATTCGTGTACGCAACTGTAATAATTGTCTTTACCGCAATGATTTTAATAAAATAAATATTATAACAGTCGAGAAGCACTTGTAAACAATTCCCTTCTTAAATAATTTTATTAAATATTTATTGAAATTGTAGGTGCTACCACATAATGCTTTTAATGTTTTAAGATGAAAAAAGGCCAACAGTCTGGTCGGAACGCATAGCTCGGTATTCGTTATTTTGACATAGGGTGTTAAAAAGTATCGAATATTTATGAGGTGATAGTATGCATCAAAACAAGACAAAAATAGCAGGTAAGTATGTGACGGCTGTTCATCGCAATGCGTGCTTCTGCCCTATGGCGTAAGAAACCACGCGCTCTTTGAAATTGTTCTGGTTGGTCCGGCACCAGGATCGCTTTTTCAAAACACTTATAGAACCCACCAGGACAGTTTCAAAGATAGCGTGTTTCCCTACGCCGAAGAACAGAGGCATGCATTGCCGTGGACGAACGCCATATTGCGCACCTGCTATTATCTCCAAAGGTATGGGTTTGTTCTCTAATATGGATTATTTATTTACACTTAAGCTAATATACATCATCCGTTACCGTTAATTCGCATAGATCAAAACATTTTTGTCATGTTCTGATGCATACTAACACCTCCTACATTATTCGATATTTTTTATAACACCCTGTATACTGCTGATATGCTGTGGTTGAGATAAGTTATTACTTATGGGTTGTAAAAAATACAGCATCCAGTCACAATATGATGTTGTTTATTAAACCATTACCGGTTTCGAGCTATACCTGCTCATCTTCAGATGGTTTGTAAATTTTACATCAACAAATGCAATACACAGGAATGTATGGTTGTCCTACAGTAACAAAAGAAGTTTTTGTAAATGTTTACATCAACAAATGCAATATACAGGAATGAATGGTTGTCCTACAGTAACAAAAGAAGTATTTGTTAATTGAGCATAAATTAATAAGGTATGATGAAGAAGATTACAATTTGTTTTACTTACATTTTGCATCTGAATATATCCAAAAGCAAAACTAAAGCACTATAAATGCACATATTTACAAACATGCGCTGCACTAGCACTGATGGAGATGGATAGGAGCGCATGTTTGTAAATATGTGCATTTATAGTGCTTTAGTTTTGCTTTTGGATATATTCAGATGCAAAATGTAAGTAAAACAAATTGTAATCTTCTTCATCATACCTTATTAATTTATGCTCAATAAACAAATACTTCTTTTGTTACTGTAGGACAACCATACATTCCTGTATATTGCATTTGTTGATGTAAAATTTACAAAAGCTTCTTTTGTTACTGTAGGACAACCATACATTCCTGTGTATTGCATTTGTTGATGTAAAATTTACAAACCATCTGAAGATGAGCAGGTATAGCTCGAAACCGGTAATGGTTTAATAAACAACATCATATTGTGACTGGTTGCTGTATTTTTTACAACCCATATTTGACATCACAGTCGCGGAAGATTCACCAATCCATCATGGATAAAATATTATTAAGTTATTACTGTCGGACGTCTGCGTTTCAAATCCGAGACGCTCGGAATGAATCCCAAACCCAGTTCATTGTTCTAATACGAATATAGGCAGGATGTTCCTCGGAATATTAGAGCTCAGAGGGTATGTTTACTACAGATATATAGTTTCCTACTGAGATCATGGAACAAAATGAGGGGCTGTACCTCCGTTAGTCCTATCTTATCAGCCTCCACCACGTGGACAGATACCAACTTCGGGAATGATGAGACAAAAAAACTACTGCAACACCTTGTTGTTTCTTTAAAACGGTCACAACACGTTGTGGCTTATCAGTATATAACTCTTTGTGTTCACGACGAATCGGTCAAGGGTGCATTTAAAACAAGGTATTAAAAAAGTGTAAATAATTTAGGAGGTAATAGCACGTACCAAAGTAAGACAAAAATGTCTAATAATAATTGGATCGCAAACGCACAGTTTCGGAGTTATTAACAGATTTGCAATGTAACGCCCACCCACGGCATTGTATGCTTCAGCCCTTCAGCGTAAGGAATCATGCAGAAACTGTCTTGGTTGGTCCTATACACGATTAAATGGATTGAAGACGTACACTTTTTTAACACCCTACATGTATGACTCTTCCTACCCGTCGCGTTACAAGGATATATACAGGGTGATTCACGAAGATATGCAAATATTTTAATATGTTATTCTACAAGTAAAACTAAAGAAAAACGTTCATATAAATATAGGTCCGCAAATGTTTAGTTACGGAGTTATGGCTAATAAAAGATTTTGCCTAAAATTTAGCAACTTCGCTAATATGAAGCCATCATAAAAATGTACGAGGTTACAATAAAGCATGATTTCCATTTATTTTGTTGTTATTGATCTGGTGAATGCGATAAAATAAGTCCCAGATGCGAATCTGCAGTAGTTTTCCAGAAATTCAAGAGAAGCAAAGAAATAATTTGGGAAATTTTTTTTACTACTTGGAATATGTTTTTTTTTTTTTTTTTTTTTTTTTTTTTTTTAAATTTCACGCAATTGCACAAAGTTTTCAACAGAAGTTGTAGAGAATTTAATTTTGGTAAATGATGGTAATAAAGTTAACTAAAACAGTATGAAAGTGTCAGATAATCTGCTTTTATTAATACAATAGCTCAGTGTTAAGGAAGTTGTACAGTGTACATACAATTTCACAATACATTCACAATAAATGTTCGAAAATGTCTTCACCGAGTTAAATGCATTTAGCTGCACGTGTATGAATAGATTTTGTTGCTCGTTTCAGTTTCACAGGGTTGTTCTTAATTTCGTCTACTGCATTCATAATGCGAGCAAGTAATGCCTCAGGTGTATTGACTTTGTCCCTATAAAATATGTCTTTCATACATCCCCATACACAAAAATCCAGTTTTCCGATGGCTTCATATTAGCGAGGTTGCTAAATTTCAGACAAAATCTTTTTTTAGCCGTAACTCTGTAACTAAACATTTGCAGACCTATGAATGTTTTCTTTGGTTCTGTTTGTAGAAATTAAAATTTTTGCATATCTTCGTGAATCACCCTGTATATGAGCCGTTATGTGTGGTGAATGCGACCTGGACCAAACGCGAATTTCGCGTTGTAGCCTTTTTGAGTTAGCCACAAAGCATTCTGGCTGTTTGTTGTGACCGTTTGAAATAAACCAGAACGCGTTTTGGTCGTTTTTTTCGCTCATTGAGCGTTCTCGGTCTTTGAGCATAACATATATAAAACTTTCGAGGGTCGTCAGAACCGATAAATTAACCAGATGGAATGTCGACATAGCTTTATTGAAGGAACTACCCAGGCGTTCGCTTGGAGTAATTTCAGAAAAGCATGCGAAACGAAATCTGTATGGCCGGATTAGAGGAACGAGCCCGCAGCTTCCTCGAACGTTAACCACTGACCGTCTAAGCACCAGCTATTGACATGTGTATTTTGTTGGTAATGCTTGTACTCTGGTTGTGTTACTGCGTGGCTGAATCCAGTGAGTCACCAAGCCCCGGCAGGCGCGCACAGACATGTATGGAGACGAGCCAACCGAGGCCAGCTCCCACGCAGTCGCTGCCACACAGATATACACCGCACAGCTCAAACGTACGGCCGTCTACAATGGAAACACCTTACGCTACAACTCAATACGTAATACCGCGTTTAAAATGCTGTGTATCTTCACCGCAGTTTAATTTATAACCTCTCAGCACCGAAGATTGCATCCGGATTCAGCAACGATTCGTGGTGGAGCTAGTTGAGGAGAATGAATAATGTGGAAGAATTGGCGAGTGTTAGGAAAATTCGTGCGGTCGAGCAATGTCGAGTTATGTGGTGAATACTAGGCTGGAGGCCAAGTAGGTAGCAGCAACTATGCCGTACTGCCCGCCTACACGCTCAGCCAGCCTTCCGCATGCTGCGTGCCTGTTCGTGCCGGCTCAAGCCACTTGAACTGCAGTGTCGTTGGAAGTGAAAGAAAATATCACTGTGATCAAACCTACATTATAAATCTGTAAGCGAGCTGCGTGTGTCTGAAGGTTTGAAATGGCATCACGCGAAAAGTACCACATAAATTTAGACAGCATTTTCAAATGTTGAGGGCTTATGGCCTAGCTTAAAATCTGCAAAAATATCTTATGACGGATCAACAAATTATAATAATTTCGATATGTTACAGACAGGTGCCACAGATCAAACAGTTTTTAAGATGATGACCCTTTTCAAGAAATAAAAGACTACACTACTACTCTTTGGATTCTGTTTTTATAATTTTAACTTTGGTAATTTATTACTTCAGGTTTTAAAAAAAAAAATGTTGTCCATTAAAATAAACAGAATATGTGAATCAAACTTACTAGGCGTAAGTGATATTTAATTTACTGAAAACTTTTTTTGTGATTTAAGACATACACACCAAAGATGTCTCTACTACTCTTTGAATTCTGTCTGTTGTTTCTTTTATTTTTGTTATTTATTTCTTCAGTTTTATAAAATGCATTAAATTGAAATAAACTGAAAACGGAAATTAAACGACTATATAATTGATTAACAGTTCAATAAGCGGAAGGGAATTGTGTTTTTCAATTTACGATATATATCTTTGTGCTTGAGGTCGATTTTAAAACCTGATAGAGTGTTGTGTTAAAACTAACCACCGCTTCATACATTAATACTTCCATAAGCATAAATAAATGGTGTTTTTAATTTATTGTAAACATTTTTTTGCTCAAAATCTATATAAAACCTTACATCATTTTTATTCCGTATCTGCATTTAAGAATGTAATTTTTTAGTTAACTGTCACGAAAATAATATTTTTCCTTGTGATCTTAGATGTAATCCTAACCAAAGTTTATGCTTAGTGATATAATTATACACTTATTCATGGATTTAAATAATACTAACATACAATAATCATCTCTACATATTGGATAATTTTTCACGTACCTTTAATTTCTTGTTACTATTAGTGATGTGCCGGATCGTTAAAAATGTATATCCGCGGATACGGATACAGATACGGATCATTAGTGTCCAGATCCGCGAATACGGATACGGATACGGATCTCAACTTTCTCAACTTGGACCGACAATGAAAAAGTCTTCAGCTACGATCTATTATCAACGAACATCCAGCATACGCTACGTGTTTTGACCTTGCACATTGTGTGTTTATGTTTATATATTATGATGACATAGGATAGCGTAGCTTATATACGCTTGTGTAAGTTAAATTAAAATTAAAATAATTTCTACAAAAAAAGTATAGTAGTGTAATACGGAAATATTTTATGATAGTAAATGACGAATCTGCTAAATACAAAATTTGTGAAGGAATGTATTGACATAAAGATAAAACTTCGTTAAAAAATCACCTTCAGATGAAACACCCACAAGAATATGAGTTACTCTTAAAAGAAATCTCTGCTAAGAAAATTGCCGGCAAAAACATTCAGCAGGAAACATCTTTTAAAAACGGTAAAGGGAGAATTTAGAAAAAAGATTTTTAACGAATACATAGAAAAAGTTAAAATGTGGAACATTGCAAAATAAAAATTAACTATTTAATTGCAGAAATGATAGCTTTATCTGGATTACCTTTTCAACAAGTAGAAGATTTTTGATCCCACGATTGATGGATCTTGTTGTTGCAAATTATGTTCTAAAAGGAAAGGAAATAATTTTACGTAATTTATTTGCAGCGAACTTTACGATCGAAAATAAAGAACGTGTTGAAGGATTTTGAGAAAGTTTCCTTCACATCATATATCTGGTAGGCTTTTTGGTCAGGTGTTTCATTGCTATCCTTAACATTACAAAATATTTTATAAGAAAATTATCGCTTTAAAAGGGGAGATTTCAGCAATATTTCAAAGTATGTTTGAGGAGTAGGGAATCCCAAACAGAATGGTAAGAATGGTAACCTTTATGGTAAGAAATGGGGGATCCAACATGAAGCGTGCCTGCACTTTATCTGACGTAGATAATATTGAGTGTACAGCACGTCTGCTGCATCCAGTTGTTAAAAAAGCTGTTTGCAATAATAGTAAAAAAGTACCTGGGTGACCGATCTACGCTCGGTATCTTTCGATTTCTGTTCAATATCCAAGATTTCGAGTAAAATTTGATTAAAGTAAAAGGCTTGAAGGCTTCCTAGGCGTTTTGAGGTGCACAGTTCACCAAAGAGAAGCTTAACTAACATCAGTAGGCGTACTGGTACCTGAAACTTCTACGTAATGAGGTTAGAGCCGTTTTCGAGAAAACAAATACAAATGTGCTCCTTTCTTTTTTTTAAAAAAAAATCGTGTTAAAAACTTGAAAAGCAAAACGTTATCTACATGTGAAATTTCATCCATATCGCTAGATCCATTTGCGAGACCGCCTCACATATTACTTTAAAAAAAATGCTATTATTATGTAAAATAGAAATCTTAATGCCAGTTTGATAGGCCCTATTAATTAATGGTGCGAGTTTTGTGGTATTTCAGAGGATTCTACGATAACCCTTGATGATGGATTCTTATGTAACTCGACGAGAAAAATTGAAAGTAAAAATATTTTTTTTATATCTCGCTTAGTTCTCGAGATATCGTATCTCAAAATTTACGCAGTTGGTTGAAATGCGACCTGAACCAGAAGACATATTTCGCCATAGCCAAGTTTGATGGTGAATTCGTATGAAACTCGTTGAGACAAATCGAAAAACAGGAATTTTTCTGATATCTCGCTTAGTTCTTGGGATATTATATCTCAAAAGTGAAGAGGTTAGGATTAGTTCCAGCCTGGACCAGAAAAAAATCTACCAAAATGACCATGTCTATATGGTGGAAATGTAATTTCAATGTTTTATTTTGTACCTAGTGGTTGTTGTTAGGTTGAAATATAGCCTGGACCAGAAGAAACGTCGCCAAAAGCACAAGGAACTATACCTATAAATGATTTTTGACATGCTATATCTCGAAAACCAAGAACATTTATTCTTTATTTTCGATATGTTTCATCGAGTTCTATAAGAATTCATCATCGGGTTGTGACGTTAATAGAACATCATCTGTGCTAAATTTATTCACTATGCTCATACATGGCAGTAATCTCACATCTTCTGATCAGCATTTCAAAATGCTAATAAAACAATTCCCATAAGAAGTAACCTTCGTTATAAACATTAATAAAGCACAAGGTCAGACGATTCAAAAGGCAAGATTCTATTTATCAGAACCCTTTTTTTCGTATGTGCACTCGCACGCGGCTTTTTACTTTATTATCAAACTCTACTCGAAATCTTGTACATTGAACAGAAATCGAAAGATGTTTTATAATTAAGGAGGTAGTATTTAATGACTAACTAACAACCACTTTTTACGGTCAAAAAGTAAACTATGATTACTTTATAAAGAAGTTTCTGATAAAACCATTGATAAATTTTTAATTATCTTCCTTTTTAAATGTTTTACAATTAAACTTGCAGTGTTAATATTTCCACGGGTCAACCAGTATACAAGAACTGTTCGTTTAATTATTCTTTGAAATCAAAGAAAATCAATTTGTAGGCTTTCTGGTACCTGAATTGTCTACGAGATGGCGCTAGTGCCGTTTTCGATATACGGAGTGACAAAATTGTTCGTATTTTGTAAACTCGCTTTTTTGTAGGGAAGACAACTATTTAGGTAATCTTAAAAGTCAAAACGTTATCTAAATACCAAATTTCATCCAAATCATCACAGCCGTTTCCGACATCCGAAATATATATATATATATACAAGAATTGCTCGTTTAAAGATATAAGATTTGGAGGTCTATGACACATGGGTCGCACATATTTATCATCACCTGCAAAAAGCGTTCCAAGTTAGCAGTTTTTCAGTGCAGTTTGAATTATTTACGGCCTCATCGTAAATGACTTTCAAACTCTTTTTGAAGTACAATTTACCAAACTTAATTTTAAATATAACATTTTTTTTAAGTTTCTATAAAAGTGATTGTTTTATCTGATGTGAACACTTTAACAGTACCTTAATAACAATTTCAGCTAGCAAATCACAAAGATTAGAGATCTGATCTCACAATAAAGATAGTTAAAATAATATATTAAAACTTACTACAGTGGTAAGTTACCAGTTACCTTTGGTATCATAGTAAAATAAATGTTTAAATAATTAATTTTTGCAATATAAATGTGAAAGATATGAGATTTTAACAAATACAAAGTAATTGGAATTGAAGTTAATAGTATTTCATTGCTAGCTATCTTTAAAATTTTATAAAAGTGCTTGATGAAATTCTTTACAAAAGATCCGTTAAAGATCCGCTAACAAAAGTAACGGATACGGATACGGATACAGATCTTTTTTTCCCCTCGGATATCCGCGGATACGGATACGGATATCCGGCACATCACTAGTTACTATATATAAATGTGTGTCCTGTTCCGCCTGGTTTTCGAGATACGGACACTTCGTGTGACACTGTACCGAGACTTCTCACCTTCAAGGTTATCCACCTACTTACACAGTAATACTCATGAGCACCTGTACAGAATGGGGATCCATGTTTTAAAAAGTATGCTTTTTGGCGGTGTTGGATGTTTGTATTTTTTTGTTGTCCCTACAGTTATGCAACCCATTGGCCGTCAGCGTAAGGTGGATAACGAACTGTGACTAATAACAGTTTTAGACATGAGCTACAATAGCCTATAATTCATGGTTCGCATCCTGATTTCGTAGTTCGTGTGTCCCTTCTGTAATTTACTGCACGATATGATGCTGTTGTTGGATTTCTTTACAAAACATGGAACGCACATTTACTACCACATTCTAACAGCTTGCAAACGTCGTCGAGCTAAGGTGCCCAAACCACGCTTTTCTAGGCTTTGAAACTATTTTTTATGACCCATGAATGTAGAATTTCTACTGGTTTAGCTCCTTCACGTAACAGAAATTTAATATTTATGCGTTTCACAATGGACACATGAATCTTACGTTAATTCATCGTTAAGTAAACAAATGACTTAAAACAAATGTGCCAACACACTCATACCAACTATAATATGTCACTAAATTAGGGACTGTTTAAGTATCTTTCTTGGCCCTTATATTGCATTTGTACTTAATTCTTTGAAACCGAGATGTTTTTTTGGATCCGGTTAAATGGTTTGGCTAGGGCCATATCTGATTCAGTATGATTCTGGGAACTTATTGAAAGGTGTAGTACAGATTGGGTTCTTCACAATCACATGCAACGTTTTCCATCCAGCAATCTCGACACCTGTAACACTTCTGTGGCCTATCATCAGTTGGTTTACGGGAAAGACGTTTCACAGGTTAGCACAAATACACATTTTAACTCACGCTCGTCACGCTTAAATTAGTGGAAGGTTACACAGCACTGAACACAATCCAGGCTAACCGTCAGCTAAATTCACTCCGTCGTTTCGATAATCAACACTAATAAAAGGCTAAGCTTGGTCACTGTATCATTAAGCCGTCGTGACCGTAAAGCTGACGTTACGTTCCCAGCATTCGTTTGCGGGCTACAACAACCAGAGATATTACTACCATCTCGAGGTTATCTAGGTTATTTAATACAGTTACATTTTGTAATGCATTCACGAACAAATTAATTACCGAAATGGTGAAAGAGAAGTAGGTATTTCGTTTCAATTAACGTATTAATTGTTAATGCTTTTATTTATTTGTATTCGTTCGATGTAGATGTTTTTCCTTAACCTTTTTTGCCCGTTGGTATATAAGATAAACCTTTAATTTTCGATCAGCAATATTAGCGGAAGTTAAATTTAGTCTGGGTCAGAATGACAACTGGTATTTGACGTTACAGCAAAGGTCATGAGTAATCTAACCTTGTTTAAATAGTAATTTAAGTTGTTTTCAAGCCGTTCAAACCGTCATTTCTGACGGGCCTAGAATCAGCAACACGACAGATCACTGTGCAGCTACTCATCCTATCATGTGCGTCCACAATACGACAAGAATTGTGTTAAAACTTTTTATATTGTTGGGACAGAAATATCCCCATTTATCAGTGGAATTTCTGTAGCAACTAGCAAAGGTAAACTATTCTTGGTTCAGAATCCTTCCTGCCGCTACACGTGTTTCCATAAATCAGACGATTTATTGGTCTTTCAGCACGCCTGGCAGCGGATTGGCGCGAGGAATCCGTGGCTGCAAGTTGCCGACATCTGTCTTGTATCAGGGCTGCCACCGTATATATCCGACAGACCCCATAAAATTTACTTACGATGTAGCAAAAAGCTCTGAAAAGTAGCCTTTGGTTTTTGTTGCTGTTATATTAGCGTCGAAAAGTCACGAAAGTGTCTGAGATCTCTTGACATGCCTTGACGTACGGTAACATGTAACGCTCTTCAATGAACGATCCTGTTGCTACATTCCCTCATCCCTCTGGTTTCATCTCTTCTTCAGCAACTGCTCGCGAAACCTGTTGTGGTGACTGTTCATATGTCACAGGAAGCAACAGCATAAAGGAAAGATAGATATAAATGGATGTTGGTAGGTATATATATCCGAGATTCGGCACCATCTGACCGATCACCATGAAAGTTGGCATATACATGTATTTTTTCATGGGGAAGGTTTCTGACCAAAAAAAAAATCCAAAAACCATCCCCTCTCTCCCTTACAGCGCTTAATTTCTATACAAACCCACATTTTTTATCCAATTTTGATGGAACTTTGCACACGTATACTTTAAAACAAATAGAAAAATATTGTCTACATTCTGTTTACAAAAACCCAAACTTTCACCCGCCCCCTTTACCCCATTTAATTTTTTGAAAATATTCTTAACACAAAGCTACAATTTTTATCCGATTTCAATGGAACAAGTATACAGTACTTTAAATAAAGAGAAAAAGACTTTCCACATTAGTTTTACATAAAACCAACTACTCTTCCTCTTTATACCCCTCTTAATTTTTGTCAACGTTCTTTATGCATACCCACAGTTTTTATCCAACATCAAAGGAACTATGCACACGTATGCTTTAAGACAAACAGAAAAATACTGTCTACATTTGATTTGCAGAAACCTGTCTCATTTTCCACCCCCTTAATTTTTCTCGATGTTCTTTATACAAAGCTACCAATTCTATCCAATTTTGAAGGAAATTTGCACATGTATACATTTGTTTTTACTTATGGCTTTACGCCTCGTCGACTTCGAGTTCATTAGAGGCGGAATGGGCTGGTGACAAGGAACGGGAAGGAATTCGGTCAAGGCCTCTAGAAGGAAGCATGGAAACCATAGAAAACTCAAAACTTGATGCCCGGACGGGGATTCGAAACGCCGTCCTCCCGAATGCGAGGGCAGAGCATAACCTTTCTCCCACCACGCTAGGTATGTATACTAAATAACAAATAGAAGAAAATCTGTCTACGGTGGGTATGCAAAAGGATCAACTCTTATTTTTCCATCGTTCTTTATAGAAGCTCACAGTTTTAAATCCCGTCAAAATCGATTCAGCGGTTTTCATGTAAAGCCAGATTATTCATAAAATAAATGTGCCCTAATTACTTAACATGTACGTCAGATTTTAACTTGGATCCCAAGCTTTCCAGTTGTCCGGACGGCGGTCTCTGTGTAAACATCTTACACTGAAAGAATTCTCTTTATGAAGAAATCTTGTTTTCCTTAGTGATACTCTGCTCTTGAGATCATTCGTGCTATACTCGGTTCTTGATATAACTTTTCCTCCGATCATTTCTTCCTTTTTAAACACTAAATATCGATAGGTGAAGGGCACATTGACAACGTACACTTCTGTAAGTAATGCTGCACATACCTTCGTCATATGTTTGCGACTGATTTTTCAAACACACACTGACACCAATGGCAGAGAAAATATATAAGGCTAAAATTATAATCTCAAGTTTAATCAAAAATATCAATTCGGCCCAAGAGGACAAAAACATGTAAGTCACTACTAGCAAGCAATAAAAGAGAAAACTACAGAATCCGGAGGGTTTAAAATTAATTCTTCCAGACTAGCTACAAGCAGAACTTTAACGTAGATGTTTTGAAAATTCTCTAGCATTTTCACTACTGAATATAATTTAGTGTCAATATGCTTAATAAATCTATATATCTAAAAAAGCAAAAGAATATGGCGGCGTTTGGTATGAATTTTGTGACCTTAACATCCCTGTTAAACAAATCAGATGTATCGTCTACTTGTTTAAGCTCGTGGTAGGCCAACTGGAAGGCCGTTGCTCTCCGCTTCTTGTCAACAAACAGAAGACAGGAATACCGGCAGCTCGTGTCTGGGGGGAACAGCGCAGTTGGGGAGAAAACAGGGTGGAAATATTACCTGGTTGGTAGCAGACATACGATATGAGAATCCGATTGGAGACAGTAATACTAAATGTAAGAATATTATCATCGCCAAGAACATACCAGGATGACCGGAAAAGATCGGGTGTCAACGATACTGAATGTTCTAAGGACAATTATTGTTAGAGGATGTCATGAAACTTACACGAATGTTGCGCGCCATATTTTCAGGAAATTTCATGCTTCGTGGTTTAACCGGAAGTATCGCCATCTTTTTTTGGAGATAAGAACTTTCAAATCACCCTCACATTTACATGTAGATACATACTATAAAATAGTTTACTAATAGAAAACACTCAAGCAGAAATAAACAAATTTCCCATTTCATCCTATTTGCCTAGGCATCATAAATCACTGAGCGTGAATGGAGATAGGTAACGCTATGGCTACGGATTCGGAAGGACGCTGGTTCGAATCCCCGTCTGGTCATCAGGATTTTGGTTTTCCGTGATTCCCCAAAATTCCAGGTGAATGACGGAATGGTTCCTTCAAAATACCATGGTCGAATTCCGACCCTTACCTTGTCCCCACCCCAGTCCTTCCACGCCTCTAAATCCGTAAGCATAAAAGTATTATGGATCATAATTTTGATTAAAATATATTTCCAGTCGTTTGAAAAAATTGAACCATTTCAGGAATCCGTTGGTCCAAATGAAATCTGGTCAGCATAAACACTGATTTTTGTCCGAGATATTGTGAATTGCAGCTACCTGTACTACCTTTACTTGTTTCAGAAACCGATACCGGGCACGGTTGGTGAGCGGTAACATTCGGGCCTGGCATTCTGGAGGACGCGGGTTCAATACCCATCCGGCTACCCACATTTCGGTTTTCCGTAATTTCCCAAAATCACTCCAGGCGAGGCCAGGATGGTTTCTTTAAAAAGGTCAAGGCAGAATTCCTTCCCACTCCTTGTCCCAAATTCCTCTCCCGCCTTTAATATCTTCGACGTAGACGAGTCGTAAAGCCCTAAGAAACAAACAAAAAATCGCTAAGTGCCAATACTGAAGCCCGGAATGTTATGTCTGGTTCCTCCATTTGGAGGATAGCAGGATCCAATAAGTTCATAATAAAATTACATTGTCAGATGTGAACGCAACTGTTAACTTGTACACATATCATAGACTAGCTTTTATCTTGAAAACTCTCAAAGTGGAAGATCTGATGTTGTATGATGAGTGGATGTCCTCGTCATCAAAAACAGAGTGAACATTGAAATTAACATGAATGAAGTTTATACTACACAGAATTGTGTTGAGCATTGTTCATTCATGAATTGTAATCTCCTTTTCAGTCCCATGTCAGAAGCAAACTCGACCTGAACTTTCTTAGCAGATGTGACTCTGTAGTACTAGGATGGAAAGAACTTATCTGTTCGTCTTATAGAGAAAGTAAAGACATGTAAGATTCGGTGATTAAATAAATGAACAAAGAACGGGGAAAAATTTCAACTATCTCTTTAGCAAAAGGCTAAGGGACAATAATTTGGAGAAACGGTTATATGTTTCACTTTTTGGAATGTCATGACGTAATCCTATCCGACTCGATTCCGAAGAGTCAGACGTTCTTTCAAGTTTACTGCTGCAGAAATGGATAACTGTGATGAAAAAGAAGTGGTGTTAGCGTAAACTACATTTTTCTGTTTAACGGATAATGTTCCCGCTCATTTCGACCAACTATTCGCCGTAGAAATCCGACAAATGTGGATATGAAATGTCGACTCATCCCAGCTAGTTAGCTAATCCTGTTAGAAACCAATTTCTTTCTCTTCGCTGGTATGTAGAGGTTAGTGTTATGTGGGTGACTTCACAAGATGGATGACGTCATCTGGAAGTAGTCCTCTTGGCAATCACAGTACTTCTACAGGGTGTTACAAAAAGGTACGGCCAAACTTTCAGGAAACATTCCTCACACACAAACAAAGAAAATATGTTATGTGGACATGTGTCCGGAAACGCTTACTTTCCATGTTAGTGGCCGATGGATTGGTAGAGGCGGACCAATTCCATGGCCCCCACGCTCTCCTGACCTCAACCCTCTTGACTTCCATTTATTGGGGCATTTGAAAGCCCTTGTCTACGCAACCCCGGTACCAAATGTAGAGACTCTTCGTGCTCGTATTGTGGACGGCTGTGATACAATACGCCATTCTCCAGGGCTGCATCAGCGCATCAGGGATTCCATGCGACGGAGGGTAGATGCATGTATCCTCGCTAACGGAGGACATTTTGAACATTTCCTGTAACAAAGTGTTTGAAGTCACGCTGGTACGTTCTGTTGGTGTGTGTTTCCATTCAATGAGCTCTAACATGGAAAGTAAGCGTTTTCGGACACATGTCCACATAACATATTTTCTTTGTTTGTGTGTGAGGAATGTTTCCTGAAAGTTTGGCCGTACCTTTTTGTAACACCCTGTATAATGATAGGTTGCGGAAGATCAAGAAACTCTGGCAGGAATGTTTGCTTCTGCAGGGCGGTGGTGTGTAGAAGACGTCACATGTATGTACAATATTTAAAGTTCTCTCTCATTCTGCCCACTATGGTAATTACAACTATACTTGTAAACAATTCTTCACACTACGCGTCTCGTAAAGTAAAAATATGAACGAATCCCAAGTTTCTTCATTACCATGTTTCAGCAAAAAAATAATTAGGAGTAGAAACAAATTTAAGAATATTTAAAAAATCATGTAAATGGTGACTATTACTTTATATAACTGCCAACTTAAAACTACTCAAGTCATATTCTAGCATGAACTAACATATTTAATTCCACATTAGCATTGAAGTGGTAGCATTTTAGAACTTGTTGCTTCCATTACGCAAAACATCTTTCAGCTTCTATAGTTTCATGTAGAAATATTTTCTTTATCTGCACTTTAATTTAACGTTATTGTTTACAATAAGCAAGAACTTTTTCCACACCCTGAAATCTATTCAGTCCACGACACGCCATGTTTCGCAATTACTACATTAGTATTAATTTTTTTTAAATATTTTTCTGTAATCTTTTTGACTTTTCAAAGAGTTCTGCTATGATTTCATATTAATTGTGTTTTTTTTAGTTCTTTTGTGACCGTATCTACGTCCGATTCTGTTAAAGGAAATTTACTCCTTTTCGACACATTGAAGAGTGATTACTGATGAGCTCAAAAAATTAAGCATTTAAGTCAGTTCGGTGACTAACATTCACTTTCCTTGTTGATAAGAAACATACGAAACTAAGGTAAATTGAGAACACGCTCAAAACCAGATTAGTTAAACCTAAGAATGTACATAAATTTTAGTGAATATAACTGCCAAAGTAAACCATATGAAAGAAAGATTAAAGTTTTATGAACTTGCATCACAGAAACTTAAATTTCCTACAACTTTTTTGGTAGATTCTGATGTTATGAAATTTTAAACTATACATTGTTCTTTGAGGATAATGGCTATTCTGTTTTCCTTATACAATTCAGTTATATGTAGTACTCGTTTTCGCAACTTCAGATCCTTTAGGCCAGCATTTCTCAACCTTTTTAACCCGGGAACCTGTAAATTGTCAAAAATAATGTTGCGGACCATTAACTTGTATAGGTATAATTTTTTTATGTACACTGATCAGTCAAAACATTATGACCACCTACTTATTAGTGAGTTTGACCATCTTTGGAGCGCAGTACAGCAGTGATTCTCCTCGTCATAGATTCGAAAAGTAGTTTTTAGGTTTTCGGAGTTGTCTGGTACCAGATATCTACGCACAGGTCACGCGATTCCCTTAAATTACGGGCCGGAGGTTTGCGGGCGCGGTGCTGGGAACGAGCATCTCGGAAACGGTGAGGCTGATCGGCTGCTCGCGTGCTACTGTAGTGAGCATCTTTACAGAGTGGTTGAAGGACGATGAAACCTCGATTGGGCGAAATGGTAGTGGACGTCCACGCCTCATCAAAGAACGTGGAGGTCGGAGATTTGCCCGCTCTGTAAAACGGGACAGGCGACTATCTGTGGCAGTAGAATGTGCTCCGAAACATTTGTGACTGCGCCAGCATTGTAGGCCTACTCTGCTGTCAGATCTGCCACAGATCGCCGCCTGTACCGCTTTACACAGCGGGCAAACCTTCCGACTCCACGTTCTGTGATGATGCGTGGACGTCCACCACTTTGTTGTCCAGTCGTGGTTTCACCCTTCTTCAACCACTCTGCTGCATAGAGGCTCTCTACAGTAGCATGCGAACAGCCGACCAGTCTCGCCGTTTTTCAGATGCTCGTTCCCAGGTGCCGCACTCATAAACCACCGGCCCGTAATTGAAGGGAATTGCGTAACCTGTGCGTAGACATCTGTCAGACAACTCCAGAAACCTAACAACGACTTTTCGAATCCATACCACGCCGAATAGCTGCTGTATTGCGCTCCAAAGATGGACCAACACACTAATAAGCAAGTGGTCATAATGTTTTGGATGATCTGTGTATGTGTATATTATTAACATCTAGATCATATTTTATTTTACCATTATAACATAAAAAATCGAAAAGTCTGTTTTGAATTCCTACGGAAACATATTTATGGAACTGGGAGTCAAGTAATAAATATTAACTAGATCGTTAATATTATGTAACCAAATTAATAATAATGTTACTATAGACTTCTCGCTAGTATTCTTTTTGCCGCACCCTGTATAACATACCACCGACCTTCATGTACAAAATAAAATAAAAGGCAACAGACTTACACCTTTTATTTTTGTTTACTTCACCACTCCAATGTTAACAACCCCACCATGTACCGTGGTCCATCACACCTACTACAAGACCCTCAGAAAAGGGTTATATACTCTTTTTGATGCCAACAGGAAATGAAAAGACTATTGTAGGAACAATGCCGTTCTATCCTCATTCTGGAAATGCCAGTGTTTTGCCTGGTCATTGAAATATTCGTAGCCTTTAAAAAGTTTATACTCGTTTATAGACTTATACAGTACGAATACGGAATTTAAACCTGAACCGTCTTCGCGGACGACATGTTGAGAAACACTACTTTAGGCAACTATTTTCTCCCTTCGATATCGATTTTCCAGTCTTTCAAGGATAAAAGTTTCCACTGCTTCAGAGAACTATGGAGATAGTTGTAACAGCCCTCATAACTGAACTTTACATATAATTGTATTTAATGAAGTATTGGTAGTGAGCTAAAGTTTGCTTGAATATGATCTGGTAGGTTTGTTTTTAAATTTCCTGTAAATTAGTGTATATAGACTTTATTTTATGAAAAGAAATTATTTAAAGGCCATTTGATATGTTTAAGAACAGAATTGTACAAGAGAATTGCTTGAATGTGTGTAATTCCAAGTATTAATGCAAGTTACGATGTCTACAGGACAATTTTCTACAGTTTAAAATGATTTCTGTAAATAATTTTGTGTTTAAATATTTTTAATTTCCATTTCTGACCATTTTGTAATGATTTTAAGTGATTATGTATTAATTCTGATAGTTTTTAATATGTTTAATTGTTTGAGTAATTGTTAATGTTCGAGAAATATCTCGCGGAAGCTTTTGAAGTGTTCGGGAAATTTCGATAGAGCCTATATAAAGAAATCAGCAGAATGACAGTTAGTTAGTTTATACAGATTCACTTTGCAACTGCCAAGGACTGCGTTAGTAGTATCTCTGGATTGTATCTATGCATGCAAACAATATCGTTGACGTGTTTTCTCTGAAAATAAACGAAAGTTTAAGCTGAAGTACATTGTGGACTAGTTAATTATCTTATTAATTACAAAAGCCACGAAGAATCTAACATAGTGTACTATCCGCTCAGAGAGTTAAAACCCTGTGACACTTTCATTTTGTAGCGGCGACAAAGTGTGGTTGAAGCGCTCCGCTTTAAAATGCTCCCAATTCGTCTCGACACCTCGACGACTTAAGTGGCTGCACGCCATACGCCTGGCATTTGCTAACTGGGAGCAAAATGAACGATACGTGTAATTCCTGCGACATTTAGTATCAATGTCTCGATTTTATCCAATATTCCATACATTCCATTTTTTCTGGGATTCTGGCTTTACGACTGGTCGACGTTGAGATCATTAAAGCCAGAGATGATGGGGCAAGGAACAGGAAGTAATTTGGCCATGATTGAGTAACCTGTATCTCTGTAGCTAGGTCATTATTATTATTATTATTAGTGATAGTTATAATAAAAAGCTATCATCACACACCAGTGGTTGCATAGGTAAACGCTTGTAACACCCCTATTTTTCATGACGAATAAAATAAGCCTATATTGGTAATATATTTAATTAAATATAACATAACAATAATTATTAATAATATATATATAAGGAAAGCTATTACCATATGGAATTGCGAGAGAAATATTGATCGACCAACTCGATGGAATAGAGAGTTAAAATTTATAATGAAGGCAAGACAAAATGGATGATAGAGAAGTTTTCAAGTTATGAGAGACTGAACTAAATATGAAGGACACTATAAGATACCTCAGATGACGAATTGTCACAGTAAAATGGTAATTAATACTGTGAGAACGCCTGTGTTATGTTTATACTGTAAAATGTTTTTTTTTATGGAAGTTGTCTATTGAAATACATATAGCGAAAGAATAAATACGCCGTTTACTATCAAATGCTGACTTAATCAATATTGAGAGATAAAGGAGGCAAACTAACAAATCTTGGAAGTACTTTATTTCGACGCCGAATTTGAACTTAAACAGGTACTCTATTACAGATATAGATAGAAAAATGACACTCTTTGAGTTACGGAAAATATACTCCTAAGATAAACACATCACTTATATTTTATTTGATATTTAGGCATATCGTAAGCTGTTGTCAGTAAAGGATGACTGACCAGTGCTTTCTTCCGATTATACAGATATGGCGCAAGATGTTGATTTCTTTATTGTAACTGAAAACCATGATCTTCAGTCATTGAACTCATTTTTCATAGGTAAGTGACTGACTAGAATTGTCACTGCAGTTGATACTTTCTCGACTATGTGTTGACTGCAAATGAGGATGTCAAATCCCCGTGCGAGAAGCTTCGTAAATGACATTACTTTTTTTTTTTACTTATGGCTTACGCCTCGTCAACGACGAGGTCGTTAGAAGCCGGAAGGGGCTGGGTATAATGAACGAGGAGGAATTCTGCCATGGCCTTTTGAAGGAGTGATATTGCGAAACCATGGAAAACCAAATCTGGATTTCCTGACGGAGATTCGAAACCGCGTCCTCTCAAATGCGAGGCCAGAGCGTTACCGCTCAACCACCAAGCTCGGTCGGTCGTTCTTACTTTATCTCATAACCTTTTGTAAAATACAAAAACCAAGTGAACAAAGTTAGGAGTAGCAGTTAGTCACCATCACTACATACTTACCCTATAAGCGGCCGTTCCCGTAGGATCTCTTTGTCCACACATCACGCAGAAATAACCGAACACGTTTGGATGGAATGTTCACAGTTCAAAAGCTTAAGACGAAACTTAAAAGCTGCTTTACGATTAAGGGAACGATGAACGAAGCAATAAATGATAATCTGGTAGTAAACTGAAGAGGTAGGCCCCCAAAAATCACACTACTTCAAAGGTGATCACCACTTCCGTAACCTGAACAGATTGGTGCAAAAGATCATATTACATCAAAGATAAACTCTACACTGTTTTGATTAATGCTGTTGTTGACTATGTAACTTGTTATTTACTAACATGCCACACGTGAAGGTAACATAAATGATTAAAAACTAAATTAGTCGGGCACCGCTTCAAAAAAATTTGGTTTTTTATTTTACGTCTGCGAAATGAAAGATCTTTATGGGTGAACCTGCCGGGAAATGCTGGTAAACAAATAAAATGCAATGTAATCTCAGATATCCAGCCGGACGGTGTGATAGAAACACAATATTAAGCCATCTGGTACTATTGTTTTTATCAGGTGTCATGTAGCTTGCAGTGACTGTCTTAGCCTCATATCATGATTCTTTTTATATGCTTAGAAAAGATTTATAACATCTAGAAATTACTCGGCTTATGATGAAAACAGCAGAGGCGGTTATCGAAACCTCGTGCCTCTACGACATTATCCGGCTGGAGATCCGAGAAGATTACATTCCATGTTGAAACCGGAAAAGTGTCCACTCGCACAATAAATAAAATATCTTTGATAAATATTCTATCGTCGCCGGAATAGTAATTGTGACACACAGCCTAATCTCGCTACGGAGCGTTGAAATCATAATACCCCGTTCAGTTAACAGAGGCGGCTCAAGGTCAATATGCTCTATCCCCACTCCGCTGCCCTTACCTTACTTGCGAAGGGGAAATTTCCCACTCACCTAACTGCTCGCATAGAGATATAAAAAGGCGGGGGGAGGGGGGGGGTTGAAGTGAGGAGCGGGTCCAGGGGATCATGACCTTGAGCCGCCAGTTCGAAGTAAACAGGATATATTAGGATTTTGTGTACCTGGTGCCGCACGAAGCTGCGCTCCCTGGAGAGGTCCATCTTGGCGCAGCGTTTGAGCTCGTGCGCACCCTGCGGTGCGGCCTCGGCCATGTCTGCGTCGCCGCTCGCCGTCGACGTCGTGGCGTTCGTGGTCGTCGGACCGCGGGCCCAGCCGGACCCGCTGCCGGTCCTAGAACGACGCTCTTTCCTCTGAAAAACAACAAACGTCGTCATGGAGCAGTAAACTGACTCGAGCATGGGGATCAGTAATGTATTATCACTATATACGGACTATCTACCACAAATAAAAATCAAGGTAATGAACAAATGGCAGGGTGAATGGGACATGAGTAAAAAAAAAGGGGGCAATACTATGGCAATATACAGCCCCAAGTTCCTACCCTTCCCTGGTTTTCCAGCTCCTTGGAACCTAGAGGGGTTATCACCACGATAATTAGAATACGTTTTAATCACGGTATATTCGCACAGCACCTACATCGTCTAAACATCATAAATTCAGATATCTGTGAATATTGCAATTCCGAAGTAGATGATGCAAATCATATATTTTTCGCTTGTCCAAGATATAAAGCCCACAGACCTTAATTCTTGAAAGATCTAAACAACTTTGGTATACCCTTTCCAACAAGTATCTCTTGTCTGTTGCATGGCAACAATGTGATTGTATATAAATTGTTCGCCAGTTTTATAAAAACGACAAACATTAAGATTTAGGCAAATAAGTCCGTTTTTGTAATGTTTTAATTTCTGTATGTGTATATAAATAATCATTTAATGTGTAGATGATTATGCTGTAATTATTGTTTGTGCACGAACAATCTTGTACCCCCCACTGTTGGTACAGAGTACTCTATTTACTTGTTTTCCTAATTCTTGATTTAGTAAACATGTATGTATTTATTTGAGAAATATTCCAGCCGATGTAAAATTCTTGGCTTATGTACCAGTATAATTATCCTGTAAATTTGTTTATCTGTACAATGCTTTACTCAAGCCAATTATCTGTGTAAATAACTGATGGCTGTATAGTGCCATTTGGCGCTACAGGTTGAAAAAAAAAATTATCACTATCTCTGACATACTAGCATATATCTCTGGAGCAAACAGAATGTAGAAAGTTCGACACCGAAACGAATAGTGATAAAGTTGAAGCTTTTTATATTAGTTTTAATCTTGATAATTTTTTTGCGAAATAGTTTGAAATTACCATAAATTCAAGAGCTTTTTTTATGCATCTGAGAAATACAAGTAATAATTTCAACTGTTTGTTTTGTATCAATTACACTGCCTGGAAAAAAAGTTAAGCATCCAGAATGAAAAGGGGAAACGAAATGAAACTTCACGGGTTGAGAGGGTATATGATGTTATTTCTGTGATTAAAAAATCGAGACAAATTTACAAAGAACTTGGCAGTATGAGCCCACTTATCAATATGACATTGCACGCCCTCTGGCCTGGATGGATGCATTGATTCGGTTGGGAAAGGTGTCATAAAGCCGTTGTATTCTCTTGAGGCAAGCTGGCCGCAACTGTTGTAAATAATCCTCGATATCCTGAATACTCCGAGACGGAGTTGATGTTCGAGCTTCTCCCACACACGTTCTGTCGTGGACAGATCTGGGAATATTGCTGACCACGGGAGTACCTCAGTATCACGTAAAGTTCATAGAGAAATGTGCCGTGTGTGGACGAGAATTGGTTGAAAAATGGCACCACAATTCTGTCGCATGACAGATAACACATGAGGAATCAGGATGTCCTTGACGCACTGGTGTGCCGTCAGAGTATTCTTAATCATTACCAGCCGTGACTTAAGTCGTACCCAATGACTTTCCACACCATGACGTCAAGAGTAACACCGCTGTGCTTCTCAAAAACATTGGATGAATAGGACCTCTCTCCATGTCGCCGCGGCATTCGTCGACTATGGTCATCCGAGGTAGCGCCGAATCGATGAAATAATGAACGGCATCGCATTTTGTTCACCAAGACTCCAGATCTGACCCAATAGAACATGTGTGTGACCAGCCCAAATATCAAGGATTAGTTAACAACAGTTGAGTTTTCCATGTTTGACCGAAAACACCCCAGCCGAATGCCGGGATGGCTCCTTCAAAAGGCATGGCCAAATTCATTCCACTTCATTGCCCCTATCCTTTCCCGTTCGACGTCGATGAGGCGGCGTAAAGCTATAAGCATAAAGAAAAATACAAAAGTAGAGAGCCAACTTGCCTCGGGAGAGGATACAACTGCTTTATGACACCCTTCCCAAAAGAAACACTGTATGCATCTTACTGATAAGTGGGTTCATACTGTTCTTTGTAAGTTTGATTCGTTTTCTAAATGACTGAACTAACATCACATATCCTCTCTATCCGTGAAGTTTCATTTCGTTTCCTCCTCCCTTTTGGGTATTCACTTTTTTGTTGGTTGTGTATCAGACAACAAGTTTTACACGCGCATCTTGAAATGCTGTGTGTGACACACGTTATGTGCAGTGCTACACTGCTCGGATGCAGGGGCGGCCCTAGGGCGGTGCGAGCGGTGCGACCGCACCGGGCGCCACCATGTGGGAGGCGCCGAAACGGCAGCGAGAGATCGTCTCCGCAAAAAATGAAAAACAAATTGTATAATAACCCAGTTTTCTGTTCATACGAGAGTGAGTCAAATGAAAACAAATATTTTTTTGAATATTATTTATTGTGCGGAAGTGGTACAAAGCTGTATCACTTTTCAACATAATCTCCCCCACGCTCAATGCAAGTCCTCCAGCGCTTACAAAGTGCATAAATTCCTTTAGAAAAAAAATTCTTTTGGTAGTCCGCTCAACCACTCATGCACCGCGTGGCGTACATCTTCATCAGAACGGAACTTCTTTCCTCCCATTGCTTCTTTAAGAGGTCGAAACATATGGAAATCACTTGGGGCAAGGTCTGGTGAGTATGGTGGATGAGGAAGACACTCAAAATGCAGGTCTGTGATTGTTGCAACTGTTGTACGGGCAGTGTGGGGCCTTGCATTGTCATATTGCAAAAGGCCACCTCATGACAGCAATCCACGTCGCTTTGATTTAATTTCAGGACGAAGATGATTTTTTAGGAGACCTGTGTATGATGCACTGGTGACAGTGGTCCCTCTAGGCATGTAATGCTCCAAAATGACGCCTTTTTCGTCCCAAAAGAGAGTCAGCATAACCTTCCCTGCTGATGGTTCTGTTCGAAACTTCTTTGGTTTTGATGATGAAGAATGGCGCCATTCCTTGCTCGCTCTCTTCGTTTCCGGTTGGTGGAAGTGAACCCAGGTTTCGTCCCCAGTAACGATTCTGCAAGGAAGCCATCACATTCTCGTTCAAAGCGCCGAAGAAGTTCTTCACAAGCATCAACACGTTGTTCTCTCATTTCAGGAGTCAGCTGCCGTGGCACCCATCTTGCAGACACTTTGTGAAACTGGAGCACATCATGCACAATGTGGTGTGCTGAAGCATGACTAATCTTTAAACATGCTGCAATGTAATTCAGTGTCACTCGGTGGTTTTCCATCACTATGGCTTCAACTGCTGCAATGTTCTGTGGAGTCACGACTCCTTGTGCCTGACCTGGACGAGGAGCATCTTCCACTGAAGTCACATCATTTACGAACTTCCTACTCCATTCGTAGACTTGATGCTGTGACAAACATGCATCACCGTACTGAACCTTCATTCTTCGATGAATTTCAATAGGTTTCACACCTTCACTACTCAAAAACCGAATAAACAGAACGCTGTTCTTCCCTGGTGCAAGTCTCAAGTGGGGCATTGATCTTTATACTGATACTGCGACGGTATTTGTGCATCTGCACTATGCTGCCACCTACAGGCCATTCTGCACGCTGCTTGTAGCACCCTTACCAACTTACAGGTTAAGGCGCGAAATTTCGATTTTTTATTACAAATTTCAGGTTTTCAATCAACTCACCAGCGCATATTATTTTAACACACATCATCCAGAAAATTTTATGAAAGTAAGAGTTTCAGCATAATGCATAGTCGTATGCCATCATAGAATAGAGTCAATCGGATTGCTACTCCAGTCAGTTCGAGTTACTCGTATCACAAAAATCACAACTCGCTCCAAAGTTAGCACCCTCCGGTGCCGCGTCGCACCTCCTGCACCTGTTTCTTGCCTTTTCAGCTGTAGTATGGAAGTTCATGCATGCGGGTACATGTGCATGGGACGAGATTCAACCTACTTATCTCTTTCTACCATATTAGATCCTCGGTGATTACAACTAACGTTGGTATCGTAAATATTTACAAAGCTTATCTGTCTTTTACAGATATGTTAATCCCAAAAAAACCTGTATGGCACACAATACTTGAAAAGAAAAGAAAACCAAGACGAATCTGAGAAGACTTCGAAATTACTAACAAATTTTTATTTAGAAGTCATCTGAATCGTCGTTACCAGAACCGGTTCAACACAAGACGAAAGAAAACTTTTAATGGAAGTTATTCAGACGAGGCTCATGATAAAAAGCAGCATGTGCGAGAAGATTTGTCTATGGCTGGAACGTCGTCTGCTGTTCGGAAGATTACAAATGGGTATACAAGTCGTACCACCACAGTCGCCTTTTAAAAGTACAAATTACGACGATATTTCAAAATTGTCGCTCACTGACTCTGCTGGCAGAGATGAAATAATTATTCGAGCAACGAAAAAATACAAGAAAAAAATCATTGATGTCATTTTCAAAGAGTATTACCAAATGGAGAAACTTGTAGATAGCTTGTTTAATCTAAATCTGCTGATAAAGTATATTGTTTATATGTTGTTTATTCAACAGAAGGTCTCATTTTTATTTGGGAAAAGAAAGATTCTATGACTGGAGTTACTAATCAGAGCGTCTCAAAACTCATGAAACTTCCTCAGATCACAATCACACCACAGAAGCGTTGATTCCATTAAATAACTCCAATGTAGTATACAAGCATTTGTAAATACAGACTGAAGCCGAAAAATCACAGTGGGTCGCCATCCTCTAATGAATGATGTCTTGTTCAGAGGAAGATTCAGATCTGAAATACTAAATACTTCTAATGATGGTAACTTCCTGGGTAGTCCTACCAGGAAAATATGATCCTGTGATGATGGAGCATCTCCGCCATATTGCTAATAACGGGACAAATGTCTTATTATATTGGCAAATGTATTCAAAAGGAATGAAGTTCGTAATAAAATTTTGACTATGGTTGGGTCATCTAAATATTTTTCAGTCATACTGAATTGAACTCCTGATGTAAGTCTCGGCGAACAATTATCTTTGACATTGATTTTGTTGACACTAATGAAGACGAAGTATTTCGTCGTGCTTACAATCCGGAAAGTGACTCTTTGGGACCTGGGAGTTTGACTCACTGCCCTGTTTACCATTGATACTTTGCAATAGTTCGATTTGGATATGAACGATTGTCGAGGCCAAAGATTTGACAGTTGATTCATTATGGTAGGAGGAAACAAATGTGTCCAAAACAAAATTCTGAACCAGTATCTTCGAGCATTTTTTAATCCATGTAACTGTCATTAAATTTGGTAATAGCAAGTGCAGACAAAACATCAGTTAAATCGCCTTCCTTGTCCAGATTTCTTTTAAGAATATTTGTTTTATTCTCTCGATGAACTGAGCGATGGGAAGTGGTATTCAGGCACTTAGAAGGACTATCGCCAAAAAATTTGCGAAACTCGGTTCAAAAATAGAGTTTCTAGCATCGCTACAATTCGTTATCACTACTCTTCAGTTCGCGACGCCCTTCTGAAACGAATTATTCAGAATTATTCAACAGATGCCTTTTCACTTACCCAGATCATGGAGCAATTTGAGTTCATTATTACAGTGGTGACTTTTTAAAATACATTGTTTCAAGTAAACATTGTAAGCAAAGGCTATGCAGACTGAAAGCGGATTTATGAAACTCTTCACAGTTGCTGATAAACAGCTCGGAATATGAGAAAGCGTACCTGCTCTGATAACAGACAGTTAGAGAAATTGATTCTCAGACTGGAACATTTCTTATTATTAACCCAGTCAGATGCCGAAGAATGTAAAGATTTTTTGAATATGAACCGTAAATGGGATAGCAACAGATCCAGAAGAATTGTTTACATTGAATGTGTTTTAGCATATGATAGATACAATTGAGAATGCGTTGGTCACTCTATTTGCAAAACTTTCCAAGGGCGTAGCAGGATTAGCTTGAGAAATGAAAAATATTTGTTGAAAATGGTTTTACCTGGGGAAAAAAATACATGCATTTAATCTATATAACCATTATTTTGCGAGGGTTGTGGCAAAATTTTGATAAAATTTATATTTCGTTATTAAAAGTGGGAATTTTTATTTTCATATATTTTCTATTTTTATATATTTTAAAAAATATTAACAACTGTGAATTTGACTTGTAAGTGAAGTGAGCATTGTGTTCGACACAGTAGCTTAAATAAACATTTTCAAACATATAGTATTCCTTTTCACTGTTGTTTCTCATTCATACCGCTACTATCCTACACTAATCTTTCCGAGGTTTGAGTTATTATCATATTTAAAGACTATCTTTTGCCCGCGGCTTTGCTCGAGTGGAATTCATCAAGCATTCATATACATATTCGTATCCGAATCCCACGGGAACTGCTATTTGGGATAAAAGTAGATGGCCAATACATTATTCCAAATTTATCCTAAGCACTTCAGTCGTTTCGACGTGAAACAATAAAAACATCCAAGCAAACAAACTTTTACATTTATGATATTAGTAGGATGTAATAACTGTATGTTATCTTCAGTCCATCTATATGGACACCTTATTCACTAATAAGCGATTGCTCATTTGGGGCGCCACAATGAGATCTCGCACCACCTGAAAAACTTGTTAGGGCCGCCACTGCTCGGATGAACAGTAAAGAAACTATGAAATATTTTCACACGTGTGTGGATAGTAGACGACGGATGTGGAGCATCCGGTCATTAACGTTGAGCCTCGAGCTTAAAACGGATTTGGCACGCTTCGCACACACGTGTGGGATCAGGTATTGTCTAGTGGCCGAGCGAGACCTTTGTCAAAACATGCCGTGTCCTGATCTTGGACTCCATTTCATCTATCCTTCCCATTGTAACGCAAAAACCCGTCACCCGAACTGCGCAATACGTCACGCTGGAAATATGCTTTGATTAGTGTTCTAACGAGCCTTTCTAGCCACGCCACCCAGGAAAAAAGCTGCGTTTTCCTGTATGACTACGGAGAAGTAGAGGAGAATCGGGTAATATGGAATAGTCGGTCGGATAATATGGAATACCGAGATTTCTTCTCTGGCGAATGCTGCTGTATAGTGGAAGTACCATCAACTGCTGCTCAACACTCCTATGATGTTTTGTTTTGAAGGTCGGTCATTTGGGAGCTGAACTGTCTTTGCTGTCCAACAAAGTTTGTTTTTCTACTTTCGAGAAGTTTTTCAGATAAGTTTTATAAAATATATATAAAATATTATATTTATTTTGTTGATCGCTAGTCTTAGTATAATGTGTACTAGAAGAGTGATGGTTTGTTGTACAGTTCTCGTTTATGGCTGGCATCTTTTTTTATAATATCATCAAGCCTATTTTGTCCAAGATGGCGATTCGGGTAATATGAGATACTTAGTATTCCACAAAACCAGACATAAAACTGTGGAATTTCATACAACCCGAAAAATAATTACTGAGTTGAAATAGATTTTTAATAAAATATAGGTGTGGGTAATACGATTTTTGTTAAAATTGATTGAAAAAAATAAAATAACAATTGAGAAAGGAAATATCTTTGAATTAATTCATCAATTGTATTTTGTTTTAAGAAATTCCGAAAAAGAAAGAAACGAAAGCTATTGAATCCGACAAGGTGATCATTAAATCCATTTTTCTCAATTCCAGATAGTTTACGTTATTTGAAACCTTCTAATCCATATTACCCGCCTATCGTCCATTCTTTTTTAAACTAAATTTTACTTATAAAAAAATCTGTTTTGACAGCTTTTTATTAGATATATATTATCACAAGAAGTTGAAGGTTGTATTGGTTTTAGTTTCAGGAGTTAAATTATTTTCACTACTGTTTTGTGCAACAAAACATAAACGGTATTCCATACTACCCGATTCTCCTCTACTTGTTTCTTAGGACATAATCCTACAGTGAGGAAACATAAGTTTTTATTAGTCGGATTAGCTGGAACTAGGATCCGGTCGTTCAACTTTTTTTACTTATTGTTTTACGCGTCGTCGACGTCGATATCATTAGAGGGAGGATAGAATGGGGGAGGGGACATGGAACAGGAAGTAATTCGCCTGTGGCCTTTTAGAGGAAGCATCTCGGCATTCACTTAGACTGATTTTGGGAAACAATGGAAAACTCAAATCTGGATGCCCGGACGGGGATTCGAACCCGAGTCTTCCCGAATGCGAGACCAGAGCATTACCGCTCACCAACCAAGTTCCCTCGGTCGTTCAAGTGAACAAGGTTGGTGCAGGTATTTAGTGTAACAAAACTTGTGTTCCGGAGAGCAATTTGCGTTGATTCTCTAAAATGTGTGAGATTTGTGTCCATTTTCTCCAAATCGAGAAATCTGTCTTGTCACCACGAAACTTGGCACATGCATGAGTGCAAGCAGCGCAACTACCTGTTTCCTTGACGGAAAAAAACAACATGTCATAAACCCACATACCAGTTCCAAATTAGGCTATGAACACGGCTTCGATCTCCGACAAGAAAACAAAGGAACAGCAAACGAAAGGTGTATGTTCAAACACGTAAAACCGACCCAGTAACGACGTAAGGACTAACTGCTGGCTAGCCATATGTATCAATCATTACATCTGTACTACTTTAAGTGTGTAAGCAAGCTGCGCGTGTCTCTTTATTTGAACGGGAGCCGCGTTAAACCAATGACAGCAATTTGGACGTGGTTTTCAAAGTTTTAGAACTAATGATGCAAGCCAAAATCTGCGAAAATAGCTAATGACTTATATGTAACATGGGAAGGAGCAAGCAATTAAAAACCTTTATATTTTGAAAATTGTGGGCCACGGATCATTATGCCCTTCAGACGCGCACTCCTTTCGCAAAAATCTGAGAAAACTTTGGATTCAGTTTTATTTTTATTTTTTTACTTTTGTTACTCAGATTTCTGAATATCAGCGATTAAAATAAACGGAATTCGCGAATTAAACGTAATAAGCATTGACTTGTATCGCAGCAGGTAAGTTACCATGCGAAATGCGTTAGATTACTAATGTGGTAGCCATATATTATCTCTGGTAGACAGTTAAACAGTTTGTCTCAGGAACAATATGTCTCAGTGATCGTGAAACGCTGTACAAAAAACAACATTAATACACCAATACTTCTTGCTTACATATCATTATGGATATTAAAAAAAAAAATTCTCGAAGAAAGATGTCTGAAAAACAGCTACCATAAATATCAACAGGTAACAATACATTATTTTTCCCACAATGACTTGTGCGGAACTTTCCATATTTCTATGACCTTTACTCGATTAATATATATTTTTTGGCTATAAAGTGCAAATATTCGTCAGTAATATCTCCCAAGGAACGTGTGTTCAAACCACGGCCAGTAAAATAAACTGTTATTTCTATCAAATAAGTTTCATAACCCTGATTTTGCAATCATGCGTGCTTTGGGTTAATGACGACAGCAACATGGAACCAATGAAACTAAAAATTAATTAGGCATCTTAAAACCTTATGCCACACCGCGTAAATAACAATAAAATAAATCCATTATGCCTTATGCTCAAACAAAGCGAGTCAATTGTCATTCTGGTCCAGGCTTCATTTCAACCTAACCACTAATTTGGCTAATGATTGTGTTCATACATCATAGCTTCTGTCACATCCGCATTGATACATTCGCCGTATAGTGATCGATTCTTGAAACTTTGAAATTACTTACATGTGTGTGAAATGTGAATAACGCATTCCTTAGGCATTTCTGTTCAGGAAAAAGTGTACGCAAAGCCGATAAAACAAGTAGGAAAGAAGTAATATAATTAAAACCGTCGGGTTACGTGCGATATTAGCCGATGTGTAGCAGCTATTTTTTCCGCGAATGTGCTCTTCCTCAAGCTGTACACATGTTGATTTTCAAAGAGCTGTATTAGTGGACGGTGTGGTTAGGTTGAAATGCAGCCTGGACCAGAATTATGACTAATATTCCATGGTGTATAGTGGATTTTGAGCGAATGAGGTGGCCGCCATTCCGAAGTCTGACTATAATGACGTCGCAGACGGAACGAGACGTCTATTGCCGGTAATTCAACAATATGCGTAACCGTGTTCTTTTTAGGTTGAATGGCAGCCTGAACCAGAATTACTACTAACATTCCATGGTGCTTAGTAGATTTTGAGTGAAGAAGACTGGTCAAGCCAAATTCTGACTATAATTACGTTACAGGCGGCTCAAAAAGTCTATTAATACAAAGCCAGTAATGTGCGTAACCGTATGTTTTGGCGCGGATTACACCTTTGTTACGTATTTTACGGCTTTCTGGTACACTTTTCCTTAAAGAGTAAGCGCCATGGAAGCAGCTAGCCGTATTTTCAACCAAAATTAACAGTGTTTTCTACTGGCCGTACTCTGTACAGTAACCGCTGATATTATTAATAAAGAAAACTCTTATAATCCAACACACTTGTGAGAGGATTAAGTCGTAGGTAACTGCTATGTCTATATAAATTTGTGGCACCACGGTTATCGCGCAATCCTCCGTATCCGAATATAAAAATAAGATTTTTTTTAGTTAAGTTAAATATTACGGAAATAATATTTTTCGTTATGTCCACGGATATAACCTTACCAAAGTTTATGCTTCTCTATATAATCTCAGCCAAAGTTTACGCATAATGATGATAAACCCAACTGTGACAACGTATTGATTGTTAGATGTGATTGAAGAAATGAATGACATCAATAAATACATCCTGGAAATGCTCAACACCTTGTCGACAAACTGGATTTGGAGTTATTGAAGGACAGGAAAGGGTGAAGAGAGTACTGGTAATGTGCAGGACATGTGGTGATGGGGCTTGGAGGGATATTGGTCAAAGAATTAGGAATAGTGCATAAAATTTTCTTTTGTTGGTATGGGTGTCAAGAATTGGAACAAATTAGCAAGTGAAGTGATAATTAATTTAACAAAAACGCGTAAACAATTTAAAATTAAAATTGGTATATCGGAAAAGTAAATGGGGGAGGAATTTAAGGCTTCAAGTATAAAAGAAAATTTTAAAAATAATAATGTAAAAAGAGGTAATTAGATGATTATGGGAAGTGCCACCGGAGCATTAGCTCCATTGGCATTAAAATTTATGATAATAATAATGACTTACATAGCTATTAACACGGTGGAAGATCAAAAAGACAAGACTAATTATCCAGCTGAATTTTTACATTCCCTCGGCGCATCTGGTCTTCCTGCGCATTAACTGAATATACAGGGTGTTACAAAAAGGTACGGCCAAACTTTCAGGAAACATTCCTCACACACAAACAAAGAAAATATGTTATGTGGACATGTGTCCGGAAACGCTTACTTTCCATGTTAAAGCTCATTTTATTACTTCTCTTCAAATCACATTAAACATGGAATGGAAACACACAGCAACAGAACGCACCAGCGTGACTTCAAACACTTTGTTACAGGAAATGTTCAAAATGTCCTCCGTTAGCGAGGATACATGCATCCATCCACCCTCCGTCGCATGGGATCCCTGATGCGCTGATGCAGCCCTGGAGAATGGCGTATTGCATAGGTGGCCAACCTTTTCAGCAGCCGGGCCAAATTTTAGAACTACAACTCTCTACCGGGCCACATGCATAATTTTCTTGGAAAAAATTTTAATATTTTCATGAAGGAAAAAAACACTTAAAATGAAATTAGATATTTAATGAAGTATTAAATATATACTTATCTTAATGCGACTTTTAACATTGTTTTACAGAACTAAGGGCATCAATGTTGATATCGAGAGACGTTGTGGCTACACGCATGAAGTTCTCCAAATGAACGTCAGTGATTCGTGTTCTGTTTTGAGACTTTATACTGTTCATCCGGCTGAAAAGCTGTTCACACTAGTGTTGCCCAAATGCAAGAACAAGACGAGACTTGGCCAGTCTTGGTCTTGGTCTTGCATCAATACACCTGGTCTTGGTCTTGGTATTGCACTCCCAATCTTGGTCTTGGTCTTGCAGCAAGAGTCTCGCAAGTCTTGCAGTTACCTATTAGCCTGTCGCTATTTATTAAACGTTACTTTAGATATTAGAACAACGCAACAGAATAGGTACATTTTGAGCTTGAATTAACATAGCCATGGTAAAGACCAACCAAATTAATAAATGTCAGAGAGGACTTGACAGGAGTGACGTCATCGGCTCTGGAAGTCAGTTTTGGCGCGTAAATTTAAACTTTCAGTTTCAGACCGCCGTTTTGCGAGACATATTACCGTTTTAATTTTTTAAATTTATTTGTGTTGTATTCTGCATGAAGTTACTTAAAATGAAAGCAAAAATAAAAATATTGCATGTCCCCTATTAATAAGGTAGATAACCTTATTAATTATTATTAAAAGCTAGATTTTAAATTAGTTTGTAACTTTAACTTTTGAAACTGTAACTTTTGAAATATTAAGAAAATAAACATCTTCTCGGTAACATACTACATATAATTTGATTACGCATATTCTATATAGTTTATTTTTCGTTTTTATTATTTCGATACTTCAATTAAGTGTCATACTTACTATATTTAATGTATTATTTTTTATTTACTTATTCAGACCGTCAATTCCTTCTTCAACGAAAACGCACTGATAGTCATTTATATTATATCAGTACTTTACGTCTTCCTACGTATTTTCTGCCTATTTTCTTCTTCAAAATTCTATGTACTAGTACTTTCTTTAAGTTTCGTTTGTTTTCTATGTGTCAATTTCTTGTATTATATAGGATAGATATATAATTTAAATTAAGCCTGTCCGGTCCACTGACTCTGGAGTTTACTCCTCGAGTTAAAATTGTGCAAATACTATATATTCTTTACATGTAAATGAATATTTGCAAAAATATATTGTGATGCAACAGTCAATATATCAATTTATTTATTTAAACAGTTCTCTCATATATTATTATATTCGGGCTCCTAAACAGTACATAAATCTTATTGCACGCTTTTTATATTATTCGATTACTATTATAGAAAAAATTTTCACGTTTGAAGTGTCTACAATATTTATTAAATGGGTGACGACATATTTAAGCACTTTGTGTTTTAAAACCACACAGAACAGATCAGCATAATGTATTCGTGTCCATTCTAAGCACCCAAAAACTTATTTTGTATAGAAGGTATAAAAAAAAGTCCTAACTGCAAGACGCAAGAGTCTCGCAGGATTGGTCTTGTTCTTGCTTAAATCTTGCACAGTCAGTCTTGGTCTTAGTCTTGCTAAAATTAGGCGGTCTTGGTCTTGGTCTTGCAAAAATGCAAGACCAAGACCGATTTTGGGTAACACTAGTTCACACACATAAGTGTTTCCAAATAGGGAAATAATTCGCAAAGCATGTTTATAAAATGAAGGATATTTTCTGTAAAATTCTTCCAAACCAACCTGGTGGAATTTCTCCTTGAGTTGTGCGTCACACTGCAATTCACAATATTCCATTTGCAAATTTCCTGCCAATGAATTTATATCAAAGGAGAATGGCGTCGAAAATGCAGATAAAAGAATATGATGTTTTTTGAAATCGGTTTTCAAACTCAAGTTCTAAGTTTGATATCAGTGAACTACTTAATCGCCAACGTCTGTGTGACGTCTGCTACCAATGATAGCGTGGAAAAATGAGTGAAATTTTTATTTTTCAACTGTTGTTCCCAAAGTCCAAATTTCATTTGAAACGCGGCAACAATATCAAACATATCATTAACCAATTGGTCTTTGCCTTGCAGACGAATGTTCAAGTTATTTAAATGGTTAGTTACGTCGACTAGAAACGCTAAGTCACAAACCCAAGCCACGTCTTCAAACTCTGGGATACTTTTCAACTTGCTTGCATAGAATGATTGTATCTCTTCCTTCAAATCAAACACTCTTTTTAACATTTTTGCACGGGACAACCATCTTACTTCAGTATATAATGTAAGGTAATTATAGTCAGAATCCAAATGTTTGAGGAATTCTTGGAACTGACGGTGGTTCAACCCCTTCAATCTAATGAAGTTCACTATTTTGATAACCACGCTCATGACATGATCCATTTTTAAAGACTTGGCACATAAATTCTCTTAATAAATAATGCAATGAAAATTTAATAATGAGGTATTATCAAGTTTGCAGGCTTCATTTTCAATCAGTTTTACTAAACCTTCATGTTTTCCAACCATTGCAGGATCTCCATCCGTCGTCACGCCAGATAAGTTGTGAAGTTTTAACGAAAAACGATTTAACGTTGCTGTAACTGACTCTAACCAATCGCGTGCAGTTGTAGTGTTCTTAAGTGGATATAGAGCCGTTAATTCTTCTGTTTTGTTTAAATGGATATCAACGCCTCTTAAGAAAATCACTACTTGCGCAGTATCTGTTAGATCTGTGTTTTCATCCAATGCTAGAGAATAATATACGAAATCAGGCGCTCTGCTTTTCAAATTATCTTCAATATGTTTTCCAATGTCTTCCACATGCCTGGTAATAGTTTGACGAGAGAGGATTATTTTTGAAAATTCCTTTTTCTTTTCTGGACACATAATTTCAACGATGCTCTCCAAACATTCCTTCACCATTTCACCATCTGAATACGGCTTCGATTTCTTGGCTAATATCGAAGCTACTGCATACTTCGTTTTTACGTGGCATGTTGACTCTGCAGCAGTGCTAGTGAATATCTGTTGCTGTGCAGAAAGTTTTCTTTTTAAGTAATTTACCTGGTCTAATCGAAATTGTCCTTGGTACTCATCAAACTTATTTGCATGTTTAGTTTCATAATGCCGTTTCATGTCAGAAACAGATTCTTTGCATATTAAGCATATGGGCTTAGCTTTAAATTCTACAAAAAAATAGTTAATTGTCCACTTATCCTGAAAATTTCTCAGTTCATCTGCAGCTTTTCGCTTCTTTGATCCAACATCTTTGCTAGTTGATGCCATTATTTAATTGAACTAGAAAGAGAAATGAATAAAAGTCACGTGCTTGTATTTTGCAGAAACTACTACAATCGCAACGCATAAAGATAATAATACCGGGAATATATTCGGTAAAGATGCAGCAACACAAATATAACGTATTTTTAACAACAGTAATACTTACATACACACGACGTATATAAAACAAACAGAAACTAGTTCTTAAAAGTCGATCACGACAAAACGCCACAAATACAACAGTACAACAGACACATGGAATTTAGACAATGCATTTCGAATCAAATACAACAATTAAAGCAAAGAGTGTACTTCCATCTATGGGTGGAAACATTAACTGGTAGGAGATCAATAACCGACACAAGGGCTCCAAGAATCAGTAAGGCGAACCACTAACGCGCTGAAAGTTGTAGAAACATTAGTCGTGGTAATGCTCGGTTGTATACCCGCACTTTCCATCCCTGCAAGATTAATCGAGCGATGATCTTGGTTGAGTATCTGCTTAACGTAGTGTAGATATCACCATTGAAAGTCCAAGTTTACATACAAAAAGAATTAATGGTCCAGCTCCGCGGGCCACAAAATGACCTACCGCGGGCCACAAGCGGCCCGCGGGCCGCGGGTTGGCCATTCCTGGCGTATTGTATCACAGCCGTCCACAATACGAGCACGAAGAGTCTCTACATTTGGTACCTGGGTTGCGTAGACACGGGCTTTCAAATGTCCCCATAAATGGAAGTCAAGAGGGTTGAGGTCAGGAGAGCGTGGGGGCCATGGGAACGAAACTAAAATGAGCTCTAACATGGAAAGTAAGCGTTTCCGGACACATGTCCACATAACATATTTTCTTTGTTTGTGTGTGAGGAATGTTTCCTGATAGTTTGGCCGTACCTTTTTGTAACACCCTGTATAAGTTGGTACTCCGTTCATGCTCATAAGAAGCATATCACCACCACAGCTGTGTAATGGAACTAGACTTCTGGTGAAATCCTTACACAATGAGGCCATTATCTTAACAGGATGTGGACGAGGAGAGGAAGTATTCATTCCACGAATGCCATTGGTACCATCAAACTTTCCATTCTAATTTAAGTGGCTGCAATTCCCGGTAACCTTATGTTTTTCCATAACAATCAACAAGTCTCAGGGCCAGATACTGGGAACCGTAGGAATTGATCTTCGGACACCATGTTTCTCCCACGGCCAGCTATACGTTGCTGGCTCCAGGGTGATAGGTAGGTCATGTCTATACGTATGTGCACCAAACAATCAAACTAGAAATGAGGTCTACACAGAGGAATTGTAGTTAGCGACCTACCAAGTATGGTAAAGGTAGCATCTTATTTCTCTTAAACATTGCTTCACTTACTTATATCGCAAAAATAAAATCCTTTCTAAATAATAACTTTAAACTTCGAACAATAATTACAACCACTAATTTTTTCTACTATTTAATCAATTACATCACATTAAAATATTAATGAAACAGACTCTAGGATATCAGGTAATAACTAATACAAAGGAAACTTTTCAGAATACATTTACAACTCATGTCGCTCCACGTTAATAATTGGTAATAGAATAAAATCGGTGAAGAATTTATACACATACAAAAGCACACGCGCAAGCAGCGAGCAAATGCTAGTTCAGTTATATTTTGTTTAGTCTCAAATATAATGTTTTTTTGCGATTTTAAAGCTCAGCAATTAATAAATTAACTATTTCACTTTGGCTAGAAATACTGGGGTGGCAGTGTAGCTCTGACGTTAGAGCGTCTGACTACAGCCTGGACGAAGCCGAGGATTTTTCTTCGAAACTGAGGAACGTCTCCCCAGCCCCTCCAGCCTGCTAACCAGTAAGTACCGTGGGGGAAACTCCGCGGGAAGGTAAAGAATAGCCGGAGCGTGGCGCTGCCACTCGTCACATCTCTCTAGTGTCAATGGTTATGAATGGGAATGCAGAGATCTACCTCTACGAATCCTAGGGAGAGCTACAACTACCTGCAGAAGCCCCGTGACCTAATACTGCAATTCAGAATCCCAAACCAATAATCAATCAATAGTACATAATTACCTGCCGTTGCACAATCTGTTACCTGTAAAATAAATGTGTTTGTAAAACTGAGATATTGAAGTAAAATTATAATTTTGATATGATCTATACTGAATATTTTTCTACGAAAATTACAAATAAGAAAGTTAACATCTGTTTCTTCTCGTTCAAAAATAATTTCATCTTTCCTAATGTTACAACAATCCACCACAACATAGAATTTTTTTATGTGTGCGTGTGTGTGTGTGTGTGTGAAATAGTTGAAGAATTGAATGTGCATTCTCTGTTAAGCAAATCAGAATAAATTAGTCAATTATCAAAAAGCGAAAAATAAAATCAAGTACTAGGCTAAAACTCAATGCATTCCCGTTCAAACGAGAGTGAAGATAGTTTCTTAAATTTGTAAATACAATAAAACCGTAAATGGAGAAACGTCCGTCCATGGAAGATAGTTCTGTACAAAAATGAACCTGAAACTACAAAAACTAAGAAAAGGACAAACAGGAATGAAACCAACGCTAGAAAGAAAACCACCAAGACCAGTAAATCTAACCCAAGAAGAGAGTTATTGATGATGACGATGATGCTCAAGAAGACAAACGAAAGTGTTTCAACTTTAAGACCATACAAACGATGGATCCAGTGCCAAACGTATTCCATATGGGCTCACGAACTCCGTTCTGAAGTTTTTTTTATCTATGGCTTTACGCTTTGTCGACGTCCAGGTCATTAGAGGCGGAATAGGACTGTGTACAGGAAACGGGAAAGAATTCGGCCATGGCCTTTAGAAAGGAAGCATCCCGGTATACGCCTGGACTTATTTGGGGAAACCATGGAAAACCAGATTTGGATGCCCAGACGGGAATTCGAACCCGCGACCTACCGTATGCAAGGCCAGAGCGTTAACCACTCACTCACCACGCTCGGTGTGTTCTGAAGATAACGACTTATGGTTTGCTTGCGAATATTCCAATTAATGTCAATTAACCTTTTGCCTGTTATAATTTTTATGATTTCTGAGGCAGTCTGGTATCTCAGCGGTTAAGGCGTCTGACTGCAGATCGAAAGGTCGGCAGTTTCGAATCCCTGTCTTGGCGGAGATTTTGAAAGGCCATTAAACCGAACTTCACCTCTAGCACAGCTTGCTGTGTAATATGAAGTACGCCAGAAAGCTTCTGTAGTTCGGATTCCACATTAAACTGTAGGTTTCCTTTACCCGTTAGGACTAAGGTAAGCACGACAGAGGTGCATGCGCGGCAAATCGAAACTCTGGCAATCGGCGGCCAGATCCTTCGGGAATATCCCGTTCAGTAATACCACACGCATTATTATTGTTATGATTTCCAAGTTACATAGCTTTTCTTTAAATAAAGTACATTGTATAGCAAGCTTGGAGCGTTTTTAATCAATTATTTCTGGTGTTGATGGTCGGGTAAAGTGGCCACCTGGGTACTCTTTTTTTTTTTTTAATATTTACTATATGGTCTAAACTTAATCCAAAGTCACCAAAAACTTCCATTGTATGTTAGGATAGTTGGAGTATTTAACCGCTAATTTTGATGCCTATAGCTTTATTATAAGTCAGCTTAAAATACCATCAAAATAGCTTTGCCACTTTGCCCGGCACTCTCCTATTTAGATAAAGCAATGTGGATTACCAAAATGATGCCAGCAATTAGACGGTAGACATGTAAACTGTACATAGTTTATTGTTTCTTTGTATGCTGGTCAAAGCTCGAGGAATTAGTCCTTGCCCTAATCACTGGTTACTTTGTGAAAGAAGTTGAGGGCTAGGAGGGCTGTATGTGGAATTTAATAGTTATTATTGGAATTATGGCGTCAGTGTTATTATTGAATCAAAACAGTACATGATACGATAAATCCGTCTTAATGTCACGAAGCCACTAAACTAAAGACTTTAAAACGAAACTGTAACCAAGCTACAAAATGATTTTGCAGTTTCTGTATAATCGGAGGTAAAAATCTAAATGGTTTAGTATAGAACTGGATAAATATAAGGATTGCTGCGGTAAACCGCACTTTACTAAGAAGCAGTCAGCCTAATGAAATAGTGTTTCTATAACATTGGGCTTACCCCTAAGCTAAAAGAAAAACTACGATTAATGTATGTCACTTTCAAACTTTTTTGTGTTGGATTAACTTGATTTAAAGTACATCTTGATAGAGAGTATCATGCCTACCGGCATAAAGAAATGAGATCCGGACCAATCACAAGCTTCCCAGGAGAGAAGTTCCCTTGTCTGAGCTAAAAGGCAGAAATAAAAGAAGAGGAAAAATATATATTTATATTTCATGATTTCTTGGCAAAGGCTGTTAGTGGAATATTTTTCGTATTTTTTCTTATATTTCTGTGATAAACTTTAATAAATAAAATAATTTTTGGTAGTAGAAATAAAAACTGGAAATAGTTACCGAATTTCGAGAGAAATCTACAACAAAAAATGTTTTTCACAAAATACTAAGATAGGTTATTATTAAACAGTTCTAAAACCAGTAGTTTTGCATGTAGTCGAAACCATATTCCTGAATCCTGATAAAGGAAAAAATATTATTAAAGGAAATACAACTTCAACAATGGCGTCCATCAAAAGAGATCCAACAAACCAGTCTACAGCAAAATAGAGAAAATCGCCGAAACAATCCGCAAAAGACGGGCACGATTCTGTGGCCGACTCAAACGAATGGAGAAAAACTAAAAAATGTGTAGCTTATTTGATACAAAACTGTAGTGCCCTCGTTTGTAAATATTAAAGAAGATTAAAACCTGAAGATGCTTCCGATAGAGATCTTATCCGGAAGAAGTTAGTGACTAATCGGACAAACCGAGATGAACAATCTAAAAGAAGATTCGGTACCCCTTGGTCAGAAGATCGCAAACAGGCCCAGAGGCATGGAAAGATATTGCAGTAGGTATGAAAAGTAGTTCATGGAAGGGAAAAGATGACCATGACCACAAGCTGGCACTCGATTTCAGGCACAAGGGTGTGGGAAGATTTTCTTTTTTAGGTAAGGGTGTCAGGGATTCGAATGAGTTGCCAAGGGGAATGATGAATAACCTACCGAAAACGTTAAAAGAATTTAAAGTTAAAATTTGTAGAGGGCAAATGTAGGTGAGTGTAGGATAGGGGGAAGTTGGGTGTGTAGGGAAATTGCCACCGGAGCCTGTGCTCCATTGCAATTAAATTATATTAAATTAAATTAAACTAATGAAGGACTTCTCGGCTCAAAAGCAGATGAAACTCGCTGCCCATTGCAAGAAGGATTAACGTGGTCCTAGCTGGCCTCAATGTATGTATATTTATGTATGTATATTAGAAATGACCTAAATACATATCAACATGTGATTACGTCTAAAATGGACAACATAACAGACAAAATATTAGATTGCAGAGCAACAATCTATTAGTTTTACAACCTGGTATTCATAGAACTCCATTACCTGAAAACATAAGTGACCATCTCCCTTAACACTCAGCTTTGGACAAAAACTACGAAACAAAAGTAGTAAATTATAGTTACCAACGAAGTGAAAGATATGGAAAAGAATCTAGAAACTGTTCTACATTTTCTGAACGCATCAACGGTTCCATTTAGTTTATGTATCATATCCTACGAGTATCATGAAATTTATTGTAAACTAGTGTAAGCCATGTCCGTTTTTTGCGTATCTTCACGGGTCTAGAATAGTTCCAGATTATAACAGGCTGAACTGATCTGACTAAATATGAACTTGTGTGTTTCACCTTTAGGGTGAATAAAATCTCTTGAGCTTGAAGAACTCAAAAGTATTAATAAACGTAGGTATTAAACACGGACAGGGGCGATCGCGCTATCGTATAATTGTTTCAAATGTCGTAGACTCGAACTTGCTTAAATAAAAACTTGACTTGCATTTGACCCTTAAAGTTAACTGCAAAAATTTTAAAAAAATTCCTGTTTGCTTCGAAAGCATCACTTTTCTTTTATCGAGACTGGGCAAACACTCGTAATCACTGGTTGGTCATAGTATCTGTTACTGCCAGAGAACTTGATACACAATCCTTTTTATTAAACAGTTGAGCAATTCAGAAGAAATGAATTGCCAGAATACTCGATTCGGTTAGATATTTGGTCTGATGTCCACTTCAAATAACCTAATAACTAACGCACAGCGAACATGCACAAAAACCATTAACGAAAGTGGTCAGTAAAATACCTAAAAAGCAAATAAACCGTAATGTATAAACTTTGATCAAGCAATAACATTAATGAAAGTTTTAATTAAACTGCAATTTGTCCTAAGCCGGAATGACAATTGGCATTCGTTGTACAGATCATGAGTAATTTAATTTTTTATTTATTTATGTTGCTTTCATTAACAACATGTTACTGAAAAGCATTTCCACATTTTGTTTAGCTGTGTAGTTAATCGATTTTTTAACTATGAAATGCAATGCGAAACAAACTTAATGAACGTATTTTGGCAATTAATTTTGTAGCAGTTGCTTAGCTATTAACCGTAGACATAACCTCGAATTTCTTCTAATAATATCTGGTAGCTGTTGTTTTGCGACACGTGACACCATTCTCCAGCCAATAACTATCGAGGTAAGTGAATGAGTGAGCATAGGAAATAATATAGTAGACTAGTGTAAGGCCATAACCGTTTAGTGCGTATCGTCACGGTTCTAGAATAGTTTCAGTTTTTAGGATCAAAGAATACGATCAAATCTGGCCGAATACGAACTTGACCTGTGTTTTACCCTTAGGGTGAATAAAATCCCTTGAGCTTGAAGAACACAAAAGTATTAGTAGACGTATTATACACGGAGAGATCGCGCTATCGTATAATTGTTTCAAAGGTCGTGGTTGCTAGACTGGAACTTGCTGAAACACAAACTTGAATTGTATTCGACCCTACATAAGTTCACTATGCAAAATTTGAAGAATTTCTGTTTGAAGGGAGAGTGCAATTGCTTCGAAAGCATCACGTTTGTTTTTTATTGAGGCTGGGTAAGTATTCATAATCTTTGGTAATAGTGTCCTTAACGGTCAAAGAACTTAGTACAGATTCCAGATTATTAAATAGTTAAGCAAATACCAAAGAAATGAATTGCCAGAATACTTGATTCGGAAACATATTTTATCTGATATCCACTTCAAATGACGTTAATGGCACATATTCAAAGACCATTAACAAAAGTGATCAGTAAAATACGTAAAAAGCAAATAACCAGTGATGTATAAGCTTTGTTCAAGCAGCAACATTAGCAAAAGTTTTAATTAAATTGACATTTCGCCCATGCCGTAATGTCGATTGGCATTTGTGGTTATAGCAGAAACCATGAGTAATATATATATTTTTTTAAAAAAATAAAGTTTCTTATGTTACTTTCATTAATGACACGTTAATGAGTTAATGAAAGGTACTTATAATTCCACATTTTTCCATATTTTTCAGAACGAAATGCTACGAAAATCAAATTTAATGAACGTATTCTAGCAATTAATTTCATACCACTTGCTTAGCTATTAAACTGTGCATTTAACCTCCGGTTTCAAAAACATCTCTGGTCGCTGTTAATTTGCGAGAGAAAGCCGGCTCGTGATGTCACAGTTCCCCAGTCAAAAGCTATAGACGTGAGTGACTGAGTGAATGCGGGAGCTTAAGAAATTATATAGTAGATAAAATTTTGAAAAATATCTGTGTATTATAACACTGAGGTTGAGCGCATACCATACCCAAGGCATATTAATACATTTTCTACGCCGCATCTAAAATTGTTAATACGATCTGGAAGATACATCGGTTTGCGTTGGCAACAGAACTATGATCTCTTGTTCTGAATTTCGCTTGTGCACTGTTACGTGTGTTTCTTCCGGTTACTAATTCCAGCTTTCTCAGAACACAGTGTTTCTGCGAGCGCATACTACGGAACAGAAATTGGCTCTGTTCTGAATGCTATTTAAATGTGGCCTTCACAGCTGTTGGTGGGTGGCTGCAGATGCGTTTTAACTGCTTCAGCTTCCCGTCTCCTGGTGAATCTATGAGTGTGTCCAGCACAGATGTAAACGTCATCAATCTAAACTCGTCTCTCCAAGGAATTGAACTCATCAATTCAGCCATACTAAGTTAATTTAACAGAATCAATCTTCTACTGCATCTTCGTTCAACGTTTCTAAGAAGAGTTAAATATTTCTCAATTTAGTTGTTACTGACTTGATAAAAGTATTGAAAATAAGATATTAAAACGCGATTAAGCAGGATAGATTTATCATACTGTAAATTTACTATTGACAAAATTGATTACATTTGCAATCAATCGTACAACATTCATCATGATCAGTCAATTCAACATAATCTTGTGATCATGATTGAAGATACAATGTTTAATCATCACGCATGTTTGAGTGAAGGTATGTTATTTATCCAGTATACAGTATAGCTGTCATCAGTCGGTATACTGAAGAATAATAATCCTTCAATTGCGAATTACTCTCACTCACTGAAGATTCTGTGTGTATTAAACTGAATTAATTAAAAGGTTATTTTTCAAAATAAATAAATAATTTTTAAGTTGAATTCATTATCATTTTTGCGAAATTGTCTATCAAATAGTGCGCTTTGAGTGGGGAAGGAATTTCTTTTTGAAGACATGAAGTGTAATTTTGTTGTCATAACATTTGATAATAAACACAACTGGGCAGGACACATTGGGCAAGTGGTAGGAAACGGTTCCAAATATTTCATTTATTGGAGACAGTAATGAAAGGATGCACCAGAGAAGTTATGGAACTGGGTTACAGAACTTTAATCAGACCATTGCTTGAATATGGTGGCATAGGGTAGGACCAACATTTTGAGTATCAAATACAGGGGCTGGAGAGGGTGCAAGAAAGGGCTGCTAGATTTGTCTATGGCAATTACTGCAGAACACAGAGCGCTTAAATGGGTTTCATTGAAAGAGATCAGGAGGATGAAGAGAGTCATGGGAGTGTACAAGCCGTATATTGGTGAACCTATTGGCAGAAGAAATACGAGTGGTTCGACGAAAATAAAAGATGACCATGGCGACAAGCTGGCACTTGATTTCAGGCATAGGTGAGGGAGTTAGGGATTCGAATAACTTAACAAGTAAAGTGATGAATAATTTACCAAAAACGCTGAAAGAATTTAAAATTCGTAGAGGGCAAAAGCAGGGAGGTACAAGAAAGGGGGAAAAATGGGTA
>JARYHS010013631.1:96356396-96423785 GCA_031002005.1 Vandiemenella viatica
CCATAGTTGATGGTCGGGTTAAGGGTCTTTTAAAATCCCCGCCGAGACAGGTATTCGAACAGAGACATTTCGGTCTCCAGTCAGACCTTAACCACTGAGCCACCAGACCGCCGAACAATTTTTGCAAATCAAGTGAGTACTCTGAACATGTAATATAGGGGTGGCCAACCCAAATGATCTTGTGGGCCACTTTGAAAATGTATCATAACTCCGAAGGCCGCATATAAAATTATTTATCTCCATATTAGATTTAGACCCACTATAAAAAATCTTTTTGGAGTGAAAAATTGAAACATAATGAGTTATTATTATTGTATTTACTATTATTCTTACATGTAAACATAGATAATATAATAATAATGATACTAAACATACATTGTAAAGAAATATATAACACTAAAAATAAAATATAAAAAATATTTTGTAAAAGTGTGATGAATCTCGCGGGCCGGAAAAATGCTGTTGGCCACCCCTGATGTAATATTACAATGGTATTGAGTCGATCTTGCACCATTGCCGATCTTACTGAACAACTGATTTGACGTAAGACTGAAAAATTTCGTGAGTAGTCTAACGAATTGGACAAACAAGTATTTTAAAAAAAAAAAAAAAAGTTTGTGGCCCTTAGGCCAGATGGACGGCTTGTTTTTAGCTGTACCAAGTCTTCGGAGTTTGCTGGCAGGTACTATTGATTTTAACTATTTGCACTTTTGTAATTAAAAAAAAAAAGTTTCTCTCAAATTCCGTGTCGGTGGGTATTATACTATCTGCGGCCGTAAGTTCAATGTAATCAACAAGATTGAGCGTTTGTGCCAAACTTCCGAATCTTACCGAGTGTCAAACTGTTTGTTACCTAGATAACTATGTACGTTCTCGCTGCGGGATGCAATGTTTGATACCTCTTTCTTACAGGAATCTGAAAGTGAGGTGGTATACAGAGTACAGTACAGCTGTTAGTTGTTACTACATTAGATTCCGAATAAACAATTATCTTAGATTTAAAAGTTGTACTGACTTTCTTTTGCACTTAGAAGCTCCACTTTGGTGCAGATCGTTTTTCTTGTCTGCAATAAATTATTTCTCAAACCCCAAAACAGGTGCAATTTCCAGACAATTGTTGAGAAATCTTGCGTTTAGTCAACGAAACTGCAAATTTAAATATGACTTCACTGAGAATTTTTTTTAAAGCATTTGCTAATAATTTGGATTGACCGTTGCGTGACGTCAATGAATATATGCAATCAGATTTTGTAATGTTTTTATTTGCAAGAATTCAGCAAGCAAAGTCAACAATCAGTGATCTTATACGACAATAGTATTCAGTGTACGGCAGTACAGTTGTCTCTGGCATTGAAGGTGCGAAAATAACCTACAGAACATCCATTAAATTTCGGCTGCAACGTTAGCCACATTTCATTGTAAGTAGTTATTTTAACCAAGTGATATTTTCAGATGTAATTGTAACCAAGATAATATTCTCGTGTGCTTTGAAATATAACGTTCACTTGTGATATTTTTTGTTTATGAGCGCTTAATGTGAAAGTGTATATGAGAAGAATGTAAGAAGCTATAATAACACTATGACATTAAATAGTCAGTAGGAAAATTAACAATAAAATATGGGCAGATATGAATTTTTGTATAATTTTAAACGAAGTTTCTTAAAATTAATGTGGAAAAATTTAAATTTAGTTAGAGAGATAGCTTTTACTGGGAAACTTGAAGTTGTTTTACACATGTGTTACTTTAGTGTAGGCAGAGGGAATTCACGCTGGAAATTATTCAATTGGCGTCCGTAATACATTCTTTTGGTAAAATATCGAAGTAGAAGTTTTATATGCCTATGATGTAAAGTTTACTGTAGTTCTTGGAAAAACAACAAAAAATAAAAATTGTTATTTCACTGCATTCATTGATTTCCAGGAGGCGCTTAACGCCGTATCAGAGACAATATCCGTATTGTAACGACGTGTTACTGATCGAAATTCTGTGTTTGGCAATAATTACAGCTTTGAGAGAGATTAGTTTTAATGAATTTAATGGTCAGAGATTTAGTTTGATTGCGAAGTGTCTATTCATATGAACTATACAAAAGAATGTCAGATGGAAGTATATGTAGTAACATCAATGTTTTTTCTCACTGTTTATTACGACAGTTGGATTCTTACTATCTGTGTTATGATATTGACAGTAATATTGTTTACAATTAGGCTTATAAGCAACGGTATATCTTGCTATGTTGAGATTGGAGAAGAAAACTGGTATTTATGTCAAAGAGATAAGTCCTTTCAATACGAAAGTACGGTTATCCAAAACTGATGCGAAAGATGCTGGAGTGAATATAACTGCAAGATGTATGCTTTTCACGAATAAGAGGAAGTTTATTGCCCGTCTTAGACAAGTTATTCTATGAAAGACTTGCGCTGCATCACTATAAAATAAAATTAATTAATAACCTTATAACACAGTGCTTCTTGGAAGTTGGAATGAGATATATTTAGTGGTATCAGTTATAGAAACACGTTTGAAAGTATACGGTTTGTAAGTGGCATATGAAACTAGTGTAATAACCATTCATATCTAGTACTGTATCCGTCTCAGGAGTTCAGGGTTTAATCCTAGACTGCGATTCCGCCACTGACTGGCGTTGATGTGACGTCATATTGACGTTGTTTTGAGGTATTCGCTGTCGATGTACCAACATAAAGATAATTTATTATTGTGACCGGCCGCAGAAATCCGATAACACATCAAACACTGAACATCTGGTTGTGTTATCGGACATCTGCGGCCGCCTGCATCTGATTCACCTTCGGGATATCAGTTTAGGTTGATATTGTACAGTTTTAAATTATTGTGACCTCGCTACGCTCGGTCACAATAGCACTAAAAGGAATAAACCTAATTATGTTGGTAGTCGACAGCGAATACGTCAAAACAACGTCACGTCAACGCCGATCAGTGGCGGAATCGCAGTCTAGGATTAAACCGAGTTCAGTAGGGAATGGTATCTAAAGTTCAAAAAATCGTTGCACTTTTCATTAGTATTTGTTGTAGTTAATGGTGTGTCAAACATTTGTAGCAGAAGCTGGGCTTTGATCAGTGCTGCCATTTCTACGGATTTATCCATAGCTCTATGGGTTTTTATAAAAAGTTATGATTTTCGGATTTTGTTAAAATATCTACGGATTTTTGCTATTTTTAAAATTATTTGTTAATTTTTCTTTATATTGGTGTTTTTTAAACTTTGAGCGTATAGTGTTAATGCATTACAGAATTGTCAATCGTTTCCTTGCAACCGCTCGTGTGAACCAACGATTGAAATGAAGCTCATATTTTGTTTGATTATTGATCTTATAAGACCGTTATACAGAACTATCTGCGCAGTCTTTATGCACGGTGACACGCTCGTTGGAACGGCTTACAAAGAAGTCAGTGCCTTCCGAGAAGGATTAACCAATATCCGAGAGTCAAAGTGTTCGCAGTATTAACTTTTCCTGTTACCGAAGATATGCTAAATTTAATGTCAACATAGATAATAGATAATGTAGCTATTGTCCCCGCCATGGAGGAAGGAATATATGGAGACGAGATAACGCGAAATCCGTGAAACCTCGTGAGAAAACTGTGCCTGCGCGGCGGACATCGTAGGAGTACCAAAACATTGGGCTGTTTGCACTGTGTCAGCTGCTGAGAAAATTTCATTTTCTAATATTCTAAAGTTTTCTATAATGCCAAGTTGCGATGCATATGGTTACACAAACAGACGAGATAGGAAAAAACCTGGAATAGCGTTTCAAGTAAGTCACATTGTAATTATCGTTCTTGAAGTATCTGACAGGCAACCGCAACATTAGTACCATTCGCTATAAATTTATTCATTACTCTCAATAGAATCATATTACTCTCAAATTTTTGTTGGTGTAGTGTAGACAATTAGCATATGTTACTATTTTGCACCTAAAAAGCTAGCCTTATTGTAGACAAATGTTGGAAATTTAATTTAAACGGGTCATGTTTACATCGCGACACAGTGAATATGGTATTCTTCATGCATTACTCACGTTTAAGTTTACGCTGAAATTGCAAGATGAAATTAATCGTGATAATTTGACCTGTGCGAACTACTAAACATGATGAAATAAACTTTGTTGACAGAAATGTAGTTCGCGATGCATTTCTTGTGTTTAGATGTGTCTACATAGTTTGGTTTTGTAGCGGCAATATTAATGGAAATGTTGGCAGGTTTAAATGCGGTGTATACCTGAAGAGAACAAACAATTTATTTATTTTTAGCTGTTAGCTTCTGATTTTTGAATGTACTGATTTTTTCTATCAAAATTATATAGGCCACTACCAGTACAATATCTTCTAAGTAAGCTCAGAAACTATGAGGTTTTATGAAGTATTAATTTTTAATGCTCTAATCGTTGACTTATGCTTCTTTTAAATTTCAGATATGACTTGTTTCTGTTTGTAAATATGTCTACAAGTATATTTCTAGATTTTGAAATCTTCCTTGTAAATTACTGAAATAGAATGTGAAAATATAACCTATCTGAACATCAACTAAAATTTAAGGACTGTAGAAATAAACAGTTTGTTATTCAAGTTAAAAAGAATTACCTGCTCATTAAGTTACGTCCGAATTCATCATCAAATATGGATATGGCCATAGTTTTTTTCTGGTCCAGGCCGCATTTCAACCTAACCACGTCAATTTTAAGGTACAATATCTCGATAACTAAGCGAGATATCAAAAAATTTTATTCTTTACTTTCAGTTTCCCTCATCGAGTTACATAAGAATTCGTCATCAAATTGCGGCTCCACGGTTATCATTGAATCCCCTCATAACCTAACAACCTCACTTTTGAGACAGTATATCTCGCGAACTAAGCGAGATATCGAAAAATTTTATTCTTTATTTTCGATTTGTATCGTCGTGTTACATAAGAATCTATCACCAAATTTGACTTTGGGAACACGTTTCTTCTGAATTTCAACCAGAAACTCCACTCTTTTGAGACAGTATATCTCGAGAACTAAGCACGATATCAAAAAATTTTATTCTTCATTTTTGATGTGTCTCGTCGAGTTACATAATAATCCATCATCAAATTGCGGTGCCACGGTTGTCTTATGATTCCCTTGAGGTTTTTGTGCATATTTCCGTGTTTCTCTGGTCAAGCAATATGGCGGCCTCCCCTCCACACTTGTCTCCACCCGGTTTCACTGCAGTATGTGGCGAAGGTCCCTTGCGTCGTCTCCATATATTCCTTCCTCCATGGTCCCCGCCCCCCCCAAAAAAGAGTAGGCACAGCAGCAGCAGCAGCGATAAAAGTGACTATGTATAAAACATGTTCAGAGATATTTCTTACTTTCAATGTAGAATATTATTTTGTATTTCGAATTTTAAAGAACTGTAAATAAAAAGTGTTCTTAATTTTGATTCTCTCTTCAATAATTATTGTTTTAGTCTATTAGCTAGCGAGTTTCCGGATTTTTTTTATCCAATCTACGGACATTTTTGTGGTCATCTACGTATATTCAAAGCCAAGTGGCTGGCAGCACTGGCTTTGATCTGTGATAATTATGATACAGAATTTATTTGGGTTCAAACGTTATCGAATAATTTTCTTGTTTCACTATAGTGAAATATTTCTCCACGAACTTATTTGGGTCTTAGATACATGAAGGACAAGATTAGAGAAGTTAGATACAGTACTGAAAAATCTCATAGACAGTGGAAAAGTGTATAGTGTCTTAACTGTTATTAATAATTACGATGGAGCTCATAGTCCATTGTACTTTGCCCCAAAATCGCTTTTTTATTTATTTTTTTATTACTTTTTTTAAAAAAAATCTTGGGAATTCTACGATAGCCGTGGAGCCGCAATTTGATGATTATTTCTTATGAAAGTCGACGAGACAAATTGAAAGTAAAGAATAAAATGTTTTGATATCTCGCTTAGTTCTCGATATATTGCAACTCAAAAGTAATGAGGTTAAGATCTGGCCTGGACCAGAAAAATAAACACCAAAATCTATATCTACACGGTGGAAATACACTACAGATGTCTTATTTTCTTCCTATTGGTTGTTGTTGGGTTGAAATACAACCTGACCCAGAAGAAACGTCACCAAAAGAACAAGGAACTACACCTATAATTAATTTTTGACATGCTATATCTCGAAAACTAAGGGAGATGTCAAAAAAAAAATTATTCATTATTTTCGATTTGCTTCGTCGAATTCTATACGAATTCATCATCAGATTGTGGCGCCATGGTAATGATAGAACTGCCGTAAATGTTAACACATCGATTTTTTTTTTATTTTATTGGCTTACCCCAGCATACCTATTTCTTCAGGTCTTAAAAATATCGCTGTCTCTCAGTGCTGCTTTGAAAAATGACCTTAATGCGAATTAAACAAGATTTATCAATAAAACTAGCTGACCCGGTCACGCGTTGCTGTGACTTAGTAATTATAGTACATTGGATTAATGTTATTCTAAACTTCCTTAAGTAGTCAAATTAATATTCACTAATAAAGACAAAACATTGTAGTCGATTTGGAAATTCAAATGTAATTGGTAAATAATTACGGAGAGTTGAAATTAAGGACAAACGTTTCATAAAAAAAATTTAATTTACATTTTATTACAAATTACTTAATTGAAATTATATAAAAATTGATATTTATAAAAATAAACAAATAAATTATTTTTTATTTATTTATATTATTTATTTATATAAACTGAAATTTCAGTTTTATAAATGAGGCCTATCAAGTTGATTTTCAAACATATTTAACAATTATTTTCATTATTTTAAATTATTACAATTTATAATTTTAGTTTATCTAAACGCTAATTGGTGCATAATATTTTTAGTTAGCCTGTCTTTTGCTAATACAGATATATTTAATGGTTTCCCTACACGTGAGCAGGCGACATATAGTTGCCCATGGGAGAAACACGTATTTTCCAAATCCAAGCCGCAAACGGACATTGTTTGGCCTTGTGACTTATTTATTGTCATAGCGAAAGCCAAACGAATCGGAAATTGAAGCCTTTTAAATGGTATTGGATATTTTGACTGTATCATTGGAATACGTGGCAACAGGAGTATTTCTCCTTAAAACATTCCAGTCAAAATAGTTGCTTCAGGAACATTTCCGGTGATCCTTTTGATCACCAGAGGTGTACCGTTGCATAATCTAGGTGGATTCAAATTACGAAGAAGAATAATCGGTGAACCAATCATTAACCGCAGATTGTGTGGCAGCATTCCTGTTATATCCAAATAGTTTAAAAACTCATTTGGAAAATTTACGGTTTAATTTTCATCTACAATAGTATCTATTGATTTAAAAGACATCAGATCACCTGACAACAACTGTCGTATCTGGAAGTTAATTTCGTTGACATCTTCATTTTTTGCTGCCAAAATAGCATGATTACTGATCCAATAATGATCTAAGTAATTATTTGATATATCCAGGAACACACGCTGAGTTAGTTCATTTTTGAGTGAACAACAGTGCAGAATTTGTCTGGCAATTTGATGTATTGTGTATTTCGATGCAGTTCTATTTCACCTTTTCCAATATCCAACAATTGCTTACAAAATACTTGTTCCGATGGATCATTTTGCAACTGTACTCGCATGTTCATGGTCAATCAAAGTGTTTCGACATTCCACCATAAAAACGATTGTTTTAAACATACGTTAATCTCATCGGCAAAAGTAGAGCGAGGAATCACTGGTAATGTCTGTCGGAAATCACCAGATTTTTGCATACGACGCTCAGCTGTCCTGATTCTTTGAACTTCCTTACTTGCCGCGATTTGTGTTGCTGATTGATGAGCTCTCTCGTCCTGCGTCGTGCCTCTCTGCTACACGCATTGTCGAGGTTAGATTCTTTGGCGACATTTCACTGAAAAATATTTTAATTACAACAAAAAGTGCCTTTCTGAAAGCCTTAAAATAAGACACTATAATACAGTGGCGAAACCGGAATTTTTGGGTCCATTGAAAAATACAGTAAAATGGAAGTTAAGAACTAATGAGGAAATATATAATGACATTGAAAAAAAAAAAACAGCAAAAGAAGAATTATATTTTTTTTCGATACATTTATAGCATGGATGACACCAGGCTTTCAAGAGGTTTAGAAAGATTTGAAACGAAATAATACCAGTGAACTGTATGGAAAGAAAATTTTTTCGATAGCAGACTTTGAATATGGCAGGATTCAAAGGTAGAGAGGAGTGCAATAATGAAGGATTACTGGGGAGGAAGAAAGAAAAAACAACAGGAGAGGAATTGAAATTGACACGTGGTCTCTAGTTGAACAAAAAGAAGAAAAATGATAAGCTAGCGAGAAATACTTACACGATTCGAATTTATCGTAACGTTTTCTTCATTTTATATTCATGTGTGTAATTACTTTGTCGTTAGGTATAATGACACACATACGATGAACAACAATACGGTATAATTATAACACAATACACAGCACAATTAAAATTGAAGAAACTCGCACCTATGACGTGGAATAGACTGTAGCATAAATAAATCAAAATACAACCCCATCTACTCGATGGTTCGATAAATTAACACACCGCCATCTGTTAGGAATAAACTGTAGCATAAATAAATTGAAACAGAACTTGATCTACTGGATGATTACCCAACCTAGCTAACCAAGTGTTGTATCGATAAGTTAACACATCGCCATCTGTTAGAAACTTATGGAACTATAATAATAATAATTTCGTGTGGTCGTAATGACCTGGTGACATGGTTTCTACTGGCTGGGCATTCTGCCACTGTCGTAGGCGCCTTTACCTAGCCCGCCCTTCCTGCCTGGTACAGGGGACCTACATTTTAACGTCGAATCCGAACCACAGTACCGTCCTGGCGTATTTCACCTTACACAGCATGCTGCACCGGAGATTAATGCCGGGTTAAGTGTCTATAAAAATCCCCGCCGCGACAGGGACTCGAACCGGGGACCTTTCCATCTCCAGTCAGACGCCCTAACCAGTAAGCCAGCAGACCGCTTATCTTTGGCGGCTTACAAATAATTACAAACCATTGTCCTATGACAAATATTTAATGAACATTTATTTCACAAATAATAAATATTGAGGTCTATAATCCAGATAAAAACTATCCTATCTTTTAAGTTGGACTAAATTACACACATTAAGCTAAATTTCATCCTAATCGGTTATGTAGTTTCGGAGTTCATCCCGGACGAACATCGTGACACGAGATTTTTATATATATAAAATATCATACGCCTTACGTATATGATTCTGAAAACTTCCGATTGTGTATTTAACTATATTACGCACTTTGATAATATTAGTTAATTAAATACACATTTTTTTCCGAAGAACAAAGACCTGCTTTAAAGCAAAGAAATAATTTCAGCATCAAACTTTTGACATAATGGTATGAACTTCTAACTGATTATTCGCTTTAAGTTGTTTGCATCAGAAGACTTCGTTTAATGGCTAATTTCATCACTATTCGTGACTTCTGACTAGCCACTTTTTGATGTAGAACAAAAGATGCTCTTCGTTGTTTTCCATCCAATGAACTGCTGACGAAAACCTGCTAGCGGAACATCGCAGTATTGCAAAATAAGCTTTTCAGGATTGATTCTTTCGTGATTTGATTCCATGAAGAATTTTGGAGATAATTGCTTCGAAGAAGGACTAAACAGCTTACCGTTGAGAGCAATAATTTCCAGTTTAAAAAGTTACTTAACTTTCCATTACAGGCATCGTATTCGTCTAATTAAACCAATCAATTATGTGCCATTCTATATTTCTTTGTGAGAAAAGTAAACTTCTGTTTCATATTTCATTTTGACATGTACTTTCAGCTAATCAATTCTAATAAAAGACTACTTCGGTCTTTGTGTTTTCGTGTCTGTTACGCTGTGACGTCACGCTACCCGCCTAACAATGGACAGAGATGTTTTCACTCACTGTCCACAAATAAAGCTATCATATCAAAAAAAGAATTTATGATACCTATTTATGCTTTTGCAATGGTTCAATATGTTTTAAATTACAAAACAATCATAAACAAACATTCCGTTTAAATCCACATATTAATTATTATTTGTTTTTTTATTTATATGTGATCGATATAGAAAGAAATATGTACGATATTATGAGCGTTATTTAATAAAAATTCTATTTAGTTACGCAATTGCGAAGATATGAATTGGCAGAACACTGCGTTCAACCCATCATTTATGACTGGTTTGGAAAATAGTCACTCTATCGTCTGCCCATAGCAAGCATTCAGACAGCCAAGATGACCAAAGACGCTACTTTTCTAGAGGGTTCTTGAGTCTAGTTTTTTTTTTTTTTTTTCAACAGTTCGAATATAACAAATATCTGACTGGTCAATGTTGTTTCCATGATTTTCGTTTGCTGACCAACCTATCCACACTCAAGAGGGGCAAGACGAGCTTCTTTCACAGCCCTCCTTCATCAGTAATTTCATGTACTGATAATTTCTCTTCATCTGCAAACTGTGCCTGTAAAGTGGGCCTGTATTTTAATGTTCTGTCTCTCCTTTTTTCCCCCTTTCTTGCTTTACGCCTCGTCGAGATTATTACATGCGGGAGAGGACTGGCGACTTGGAATGGGAAGGAACTGGGTCATGGCCTTTTTGAAGGTTGCATTCTGGCATTCGCCTGGAGTGATTTGGGGAAACCATGGAAAACCCAAATCTAGGTGCCCGGGATACGAACCCGCGTCTTCCCAAATGCGATGCCAGAGCCTTAACCACTTACCACCACGCTCGGTTTTGTCAGGAGTTCTTTGATTGAAAATACACAAATCTCACAGCCCGCTGACGAATTTGCTCGCTTGAACATCGCTGATCTTAGTAATTTAAATAAATTAAAAACATGTTCTCTCCAGATATTACTAAAAACGAGCAGCAGGCCTAAAGCTTTAAAACTTGCACACCTCGAATTTATATTTATAAATTTCATTTTCGTATCTGCTACACATCTGTGGCATCTGCTGAACTGCCAAACTGTGCCAAGATTTATAAATTTGCAACGTATTGATTCTAAAATAGTATTTACAAAACTACAGTAGTTCGGGTAATTCTTATGTTTGACAATGGGTTATTCTATGCCTTGTGCTGTGCAACGATGGTAAATATATACATAACGTCATAAGAAACTTGCAAAAGTTTTTTGTGCAGAATATTGGCCTCCAAATTGTCGTAAAATTTTAGATTTCAGACTTCTTCTGGTAACACCGCCATCTATGATCCACATCGAGAACTTTTTAGACTAACCACTTGTATACACCCAAAACTCATCACTCAACTGAGCAAAGCTAGTGGATAATTTTAGGTCATGTAGTACCTCTCTCTCTTCATGCTCAACCTTTTTCTGTTTTATACTCTAATGTACGAAATTAATGGGATATCTTCCAATGTCAGGTGGAGGCCTTTTTGCCCACGAAGAACAGCAATCCGACGTGGAATAGATTCAACAAGTAGTTGGAAGTCCCCTGAAGAAATATTCAGCCATGCTTCCTCTACAGCCATCCTTAATTTCAGAAGTGTTGCCAGTGCAGGACGTTGTGCAATTGAATTTGAATCGTCCAGAATGTTTCTCAAACAAATTGTTATTTTATCCCAGTCACATGACGCATTGTCGACCTGGAAAAGCCCATTGTTATTTGCGAAAATGAAGCCTAAATAGTCTAGAAATATCTGAAGATATCAATTTTACAGTACATGAGCGGTATATTTTAACCAGAGGTCCCATTTCTTGCCATATAAACACAACGCGCACCAGAATAAACCCACCACCTGCCTTCCTGACAACCAGGATACGTGGCCTCATAGACCCTGCGCCACATTCGAACCCTACCATCAGCTCTTACCAACTGGAATCGTGACTCGTATGAGCACGCAAACGTTTTCCAATAATCTAGGGCCCAACTGATATGTTCGCGAGGGCAGGAGGGGCGCTTCAGCCAATGGCGTTTTGTCAGCAGAAGCACCCGCGTCAGTCTTCTGCTGCCATATCCCATCAACGCCATATTTCACTGCAATGTAGTATGTCCCACATTGAGTGCTGCTGTCCGTTGACACAGTGTTACCTGTCTTTCCACATTGACATTTCGATGAAGACGTCTCAGGTTTGGGCCATGTGTCTGTGTATCGAGGAATGTTTGAATTCACGAACAATTTTCGAAATGTTTCCAAGTCTGTTAATTCATGTCGTGCGGGCATTATCCATAATCACTTCAAGAAACGACTCACAGGAGTACTCAACGGCTCATTTATATGTTTCTTACGCAGTTCTATCGCCATCTAGATACTTGCATTTATGTATCCCACGACTTTTGGCACTTCAGTGTATTTGCTCGAAAACGAAATGAAGACAGCTTTCATTTATGCTATTTACCTGATATTTAATTTAATTGCAATGGAGCACACGCTCCGGTGGCTGTTTCCCTACACACCCATCTTCCCCCTTTCCTGCACCCTCCTACAATTGCTCTTTGCAAATTTTAGCTTTAAATTCTTTTAACGTTTTTGGTAAATTATTCATCATTTCCCTTGGTAACTTATTCCAATCCCTGACACCCTTACCTAAAAAAGAGAATCTTCCCACACCCTAGTGCCTGAAATCGGGTGCCATCTTGTAGTCATGGTCATCTTTTCCCTTCCAAGCACTAATTTTCATACCTACAGCAATATCTTTCCATACCTCTTCGCCAGTATACACCTTGTACATTTCCATGGCCTTCTTACCCTCCTCCTGTCTTCCAATGCATCCCATTCCAACTCTTTTATAAGAACAGTTACTTAATGGATTCTACGATAATTTCCAGAAACAAATCTAGCAGCCCTATTTTGCACCCTCTCCAACTCCTGTATTTGATACTCAAAATTTGGGTCCCATACTACACCACCATATGCAAGCAATGGTCTGCCCAAAGTTTTGTAACCCAATTCCTTTACTTCTTTCGTACATCCCCTCATCACTCTCCCCAACAAGTGCAGAATTTTGAATCCTTTTCCTACCACCTGTTCGAAGTGCCCAGTTAAGCTTGTTATCAAATATTGCTACAAGTGACGTCAATAAGAGAAAACTGAAGTCTGACAGATAATTATAAGGTGGATAAAGAATTGTTCGTTGAAGACTTGAAATGTAAATATCTTGGCATAACATTTGATAACAACTTCAACTGGGAAGCACGCATTGGACAGGTAGTAGGAAAAGGTATCAAAATCCATCACTTGTCGGAAAAAGTGATGAGGGGATGTACGAAGAACTAAAGAATTGGGTTAAAAAACTTTGGTCAGACCATTGTTTGAATATGGTGGCGTAGTATGGGATCCTCATTTTTGTATCAAATACAGAAGTTGGAGGGAGTGAAAGAAGGGCTGCTAAATATGTCTTTGGAAATTACAGTAACCGATATGATAAAAAAAAAAGCTGGAATGGGATTCATTGCAAGACAGGAAGAGGGTGAAGGGAGTCATGAGTGTGTACAAGGTGATGAGGCATGGACAAATATTGGTGTAAGAATTAAAAGTAATGCATGGAAGGGAAGAGATGACCAAGACCACAAACAAGCTGGCACTCGATTTCAGGCACAAGGGTGTGGGAAGATTTTCTTGCGAATGTAAGGGTATAAGGGATTGGAATAAATTACGAAGAGAGTTAACGAATAATTTACCAAAAACGGAGAAGCAATTTAAAGATTAAATTTGTAGAGTGAAAGTAGGTGCATATAGCAAAAGGGGGGGGGGGGGGGGAAAGGGTGTGTAGGAAAATTGTCACCGGAGCGTGCGCTCCATCGAAATTAAATTATTAAAGTGTTTCCAACAGTTTGTACTACCAGTGGAAACATTCAGCAGTTCTCGGTTTACAGGCAACGAGGTATCGATTTCCAGTAATGCTTCTGATGTTGCGGTGTATCGAATGACATCTTGCGAATGTACTGAATTTCTTAAAACAGTCGTTAACTATAAAAAGGCACTGATGTCATGTCCATATGTTGATATGTTTCTAAAAGCCTGGTTTGAAGTGATAACTGAGATTATATAAATCGTTCTTACAGAAAAATTACAGTTATGAAACGAAGCTTCGATGATAGAGGCCAGAACAAATAAATCCCTTCATCAGTTTTATGAGTCCTCACTTGTTTACCCAAGCTAACTGTGATCATTGATCACTATTATAAAGCTCTGTATGAACTTAGCATCGTTCAGACTTCTTCAACATCTCTTTAATGATTCTCGCTGATGGATTGTGTGAAAATACAGCTTCCATTAATTTGTAACAAGGGATCTGCAAGTACTGTGCGGAAGCTTGAGCTTTTAAATTAGATGGTAACAAGTGCTTGAACCCGAATGTTAATAGCAATGCGCACTACCGGAAAGTTACATTTTCTAGCTGCTGAAGACAGTTGTTTTCTACTATATTAAATTATTAATTGTTTCTAGTAATTTAGAACGCAGCGCGGTGGTTGAGCGGTAACTTTTCAGAGAGCCGGCCTCGGTAGCGTAAGGTTGCTAGAGTGCTAGCTACCCACGTGCCGAAGGTCGCCGGTTCGAGTCCGGCCGAGGGCATGGGTGTTGTGTGTGTTGAAGTCGTGTCCGTGTTGTAGTGTCCATGTGTCAATATTTGATAGCAACAAATCACATTGAGCTGGCTGTATGGCCCAGTAGCCGAAAAAAAAAAAAAAAAAAAAAAAAAGCTTTTCAGATGTTAGAGATCCGATTGGTTAACCAGGTATCGTTTGGTTTTCCAAAATCACTTCAGGCAATTGCTGGGATGGTTACCTCATAAAAGGCGATGACCGATTTCCTTCTCCTTCCTTAAGTCTTTCCCAGCTTTAATAACCTCGTTGTCGTAACAAAAAGATAACTTAGCACTTAATATTACTCAATATGTGTTTTTATCATTTTTATCTCTAGCAAAGTTGTTTTGTTCTCCAAACTAAAAGCACCTCTAAAATGTCACCGATTTACACCAATGATGTCACTAACGAAAATTCATTAATGAGCCTATTCAGCATATCAAAAGAAATTATACAATTTGTTTTTAGTGGTAGAGAGACTTGGAGGGATTCCCAAGCCGCATGGAATGAGAAAAGCGATAAAATGCCAGGTAGTTCTAGAATTTTTAAGGCATGTGTCGTATGTGCAGAGGTTTACATACAGGTTTACTACCTCACTCAAATAAAAGTTTTCAACCTCTTACAGCAACTTTGATAGTATTGAATGGAATCTAATGGACAAGTACAGGGCTAGTTAAAATGATTGCAGTGATTTCAGAAATTACTACAGATTTATTATTTGACATATACTTACAAGATTACGCAGTATATAAACAACTGTGAAAGTAATTTTTACTGTCTACAGATGCTCAATATGTTCACCTTTAGTGACTCTGCACACATCAAGTCTATAATCGAGTTCTTCCCCAGCATGTCTCTGTCAATGAGAGACAATAACACTGCATGCCGGTTGAACAGTTGTTATTATTTGGGCTTTAGGGCGCGTCAACGACAAGGTGATTAGCGCCCTTGCAACAACCAAGTTGACAATGCTGCTTAAAAACTTACGAGATTACTGTCTGCAAAATAAAATACTAAAATGTTGGTCGTCAAGGGGCCATTGAAACCACATAATTTACAAACATTTTAAGCAGGGGCAGTCAACTTAGCCTACTATCAAAAATGAAGCCCAGAAACCGAACAGATTCATTAAAACTTAAAACGGTGTTCGTCAAGGTGAGGTGAGATTCTGCTAAGAGATTACGAGCTCGTGTAAAAAGTACACACCGAGTTTTCTCGACAAAAAAACGAAAACCGGTGTGTACTGACTATTCATCCAGCCTATTTAGTGTGAGGTGCAACTGCCTGTCAGCACCTCTCAGGGTAGATGACGAACAGAAAATAACGGAGTCGTCGACGTATCGGCCTTCTTATTACTATCAAAATTCTGTTAATACCAACAGCAAAAAGGGTCACGCTTAAAACTGACCCTTAAGGAACACCGTTTTCCTGGATAAAAAAATCTGACATTTCGCTATAGACTCGGTACCTGAAGCAACTTCCTCCTAAAAACAATGGTAGATTTCCCCATACATGTAATTGTTTTAAAATGTCATTTCGCTAGGTAGTATCGTAGGCCTTATCGATATCGAACAACACGCCCACAAGGTGTTGCATGCGAATGAACGCGTGGTGTATCGCCGCTTCCAGTAGGATCAGGTTGGCCAAAGTAGACCGGAACTTTCTGAATCCCAACTTAACGCGGATCAGCAGATTTTGGGGCGGTTTACACCAGGTTACCAATCAATGATACCAACATCGGTATTCGTTTATTTAATGAATATTTTATTTCAAATTGAAAATTAGACACGAACTAAACTTTTATTTATTGTAATTGTATTTCATCTTTTGTTGGGCTGGAATTAAGATCAATTTGACTTCTAATCCTTTAAAAGTAGGTAGAATTCAGCCACTCGGGTCTGCACTGTCGCACTTATAATTATCAGCAACGTTTCCAAAGATGGTTTTTCTGGTGTGGTCGGCCACACTCGCCAACTTAGACAAAGACAAGATTCACCAGTGTTGTCTCTACTGTATGTGATTGTACAGCCTTAGTTTGTTTTCTTTATACCTGTAGAGAGTAATGGCAGTGGACAGGTGTAAGCAGGTCAGTGGAACGGGATCAACCGAGACAGTTAGCACTTTCTTTGCCTCCTTGCGGGTTGGCAGGAAGTACTTCCTTCACAGCCGTCACTACAGCTTACCCGGTCCTTGGTTCGATTCTACGCATGAGAAAAATGTTACCATTTTGTAGTGTCTCGTCTGGTTAAGGAAATAGTGTTTCTAAACGGAAACACAGAAAACGAAATTTAATTATACCAACACCTTTTAACTACGATTGTCTTTTCCCTTCTATTGTCAGGAATTAACGTTCTATCAGGTACCAGAGTCATCAACACGTAAGTGTTGCCATCTATCTGGGAACCATGCAAGCTTTGTTTGAACGGCTCAGTAGCTAATTAGTAATGTCATGAAACTCCACAGACCGTTGCATGTAAACGACAAATTTCAGAAAATGCAGGAAAAACTAGCAGCTATCACGTAGATCCCATATAAGGAAAAACGAACTAGAATGTAACATAATATTTTCGACTAGCATCTGTCTCGTTTTGTTAAACCGACATCGTATCAAGTACTCAATGAAATAATACGTGCAAGCAAGAGGGGCAATGTAAGCTAGACTTGTAACATGTCACAAAATGCAAGGAGAGCGAAGCATTCTTGATATTTGCAGCTCCTGGCTAATGTTACTTCGGATCTTGTCCAGGAGTAACAGACCTTAACTGTCCTGAGAAACCTCATTTCTGCCACTTCTCCTTTCCTATCACCCAAGTTTCGCTCACATTTAAGAATATTAGTATAGCTTCTATTTTGCTCAATCTTGGCTGGGAGCCCCTTCCGAGTTTTCTTGAAATTCCTTCATATTGGGCGGACATATTGGCTGATATCTAATTTCTTTACTAAATCACATTCTCCATCTGCACTTAATTCATACCTCAGATAAATGAAACGCTTTACTTCTTCAAGTATTATGTCTTTTATTTATAGCGAATCACATTTTTTGCCGTAAATACTATGAACTTTGTTTTGTGATCTTTAATAAAGTTACTGGGCGTGGTTGGTGAGTGGTTGACGCTCTGGCATTCGGGAGGACGCCGGTTCGAATCCCCGTCTGAACATCCAGATTTTGGTTTTCCATGGCTTCCCCAAATCACTCCAGGTGAATGTCGGGATGCTTCCTTCAAAAGGCGATGATTTAATTCCTTCCCGTTCCTTGTCTCCAATCCTATCCCACCTCTGATGACCTTGACGCCGACGAGGCTTAAAGTCATAAGTAAAAAAATTCTTTAATAATATTTAATCAGGGCTACATTATCTTCTACGCTTTCCTACTGCACTTCGTCAGATTATTATACTCGAAACGAAGGGGGAAAAACACACACACAAGCACAATGCGCTTCATTAAAGCTAATTGTGTCGGAATGGAATAAACTACCCGGAAGCTTTAGTTTTTTCAGTTTACAAGTAGGCTTACATTATTCCCGATCGTGGCTGTTGGCCACTTCTGAATGTGGCCAGTTGGAGGTAAGAATGTGTTGAAAAAAACGGCCTGGCTGATTGCCACTGGCCAGGTTGCAATGGACTCTCCCAGCGATCATTGTTCCACTGCCTCTACTTCACTGGGCTGAGGTATTCAGGTAAATCAACAATACCTTCTGAGATAAATATTCTGTGTCGCTTGTAGCGTACTCATCTCAATCCCTCTTTCTCCTCTCTTTTAAATTACCAACCAGCAGTGTCTACTGGTAGCAGGTATATGCGGTTACTATAAAAATCCATGGAAAAGCATAGGAGCGAGTTTGCTTATTTACAAGAGAACGCATGTAGTACACCTGTTCTTTGGTGAAGCTCGATTCCTAAAAACCAGATTGTGTACCAAAGTTAGGGTTTAAATTCTGAACCTCTCCGCAGTGCGTATGGAGTGAGGATATACTATACTGTTGATGATTATTCGTCTGTCGGTTGGAGACGTAAATCTCAGTGTGCCGCCCCCCCACCCCTTTCCCCAAGATGTCTTTCGGAAGAGTAGGTAAGAATGGGGTGGTACCGAGCTTCACCTTCTCTATTATCTTCATCTCTCATCCACAACACAGGCAATACTCTACATTGAACACACAGCCATCACAGCCATTCACGCATACACTAACATGAACACTGCTGGGAAGGCAACCGGAAATCAGTCCATTTCATCTCCGTGGGACGTTACTATGGCGGTTTATCACCATCAGTGTTGCCACCTTATGAAAGCAAAAGTCGCTAGACCTGGTCTAAAAACTCACTAGATTGCGGGATATTTAGAACTAAAAGGTTCGCTAGAAATCGCTAAATAAAATAAACGAAAATGATAAAGTAAGTAATATAAATTTTTTTAACAATTAGTATTTTCATTAAATTCAACATAATATTTTATTAAAAATCAATAGTAAATTCTTCAATTGGTATTTATTCTTCATCATCTTGGTCTATCGTTGGAATTTCACTTGTTGAACTTGTAGATGTGTGTAGTTTTAAAAGGATATTTAGCATCTTTACCAATTGTAGCAATCACATCAGCCGGAAGCTCGTAACTGTAGTGTTTTTTTCACAATTTTTAGCTGATTCCTTATAAAAAGAATGCTATCAAGAGTATTTACAGTCATCATATTTCTCAATTTGTTTTTAACAATGTTCATTGTACTGAAAATCTTCTCTATTGCGGCATTCGAGTGAGGAAGTGATAAAGCGGATATGGCTAAATCAGATAACTCCAAAAAGGTATTTATTCCAGCAGCATTCTTACTTCAGCCCAGAATTCAATTACATTGTTTTTAGCGTTCCACTGAACATATTTAATACCATGTCGTTGCTGTAGGAGTTTGTCAATTTTTTAGTCATCAAGTCTGAGTTCTGCGGCAAGATCTACTATTTGCCCTGGCGAAGAGTATTTTCCACACTCAAAAGACTCATTTTCTCCAAAATAATGCAGTTGAAAGGAAGCGAGTATATTTTTCGAAACTGCAAGGTTGAATATCACTGAAAATCACCAAATATTATTTTAGCGATAACACATTTAAGAATATCGCTGTCGAACTTCAAAATTCATTAAATCTAACGACAATATCGCTAAGGTAGCAACATTGATCACCATTCATAGCGAGGGCCTACCGGGCATGGCACACGTTGACTTTTTTACTCTTGTAGGATCCAGTGTATCACAGTAAAAAATTCACACGTATTTGAAATCGCCTTATTCTGTGATCGACTAGTAAACATTTGAATATAGTGGGAATGCCTTGCAAACAAACCGGTACCGAAAAGTTCCTCAAGACTGACAAGTGTTGCTGCTATGGCACCTTGCAGTGTGTTTGCGGATCCAGAAAAACAGATTCGGACTATCACCAACCGATGACGATGGACGTGTGGAATGCGAAGATCTCAAATCATGTGAAGCATTCGGTCGACCTTAATTAAACTGTTATCGCCACTGATCAAAGCTAAGCTGGCATGCAACAAGCAGTCGTTAGGGAGTGTGCACAAACTACATGGCTCGGTCTAGGGGAGGGTTGGCTGGAAGGCTACGCAGGGCTACGTGGGGGGAAGGGGGGAGGGGTTCCGAGCCAGGCCACGTAGCTTTTCTTTCATAACATTTTTTACAGTTAAAATGAGGTACAGAACACAGAACAGCATGGGAATATTTATTTCCCTCTGTTAATTATATCCGTATGTAATTTACGATAGTCTGGCAAGAGAAAACAGTACAAATGTCTTCTGGAATCAAAAGGGGAAAAAAGCTACGTGCTACGTGGGGGGAGGGGGAGTAGAGAAGAAGCCACGTAGGGCTACGTGGGGGGCATAGGGGTTCACAGGATGCCAAAATGGAGCTACATGGTTTATGGGCGCTCCCTTAAGTAGAATCATTTACAACACGATAAGACTCACGTTCGTTCTGCAACAATTCTTCATAGCAGGAGGGTAAAATGATTTTTTATATCTATATCGATATCTTCTTTTTCTTACATTGTCTTCCTTGTTACTGTGGCCATGATAAGTGATTGGTAAAATAATTTGCTCCTGTCTTAATTGAGACATAAATAATGATTATTACTCAATAATGAGGGGACGTACCTCAGAAGTGAGGGTATTGGGATACAAAACTATGGTCAGGCCATTGCTTAGATACAGTTTTGTAGTGTGGGACCAACATTTTGGGAATCAAATACAGGCGTTGGAGAGTGTAGACAGGAGGGCAACTACAGTTGTCTGTCGAAATTACATAATCAATAACTGATATGATAAAGGAGCTGGATTGAAATTAATTGAAATACAAGAGGATTGTGAAGTGAATGCTATGAGTGTACTAGGCGTATGTTGTTGGTGAGAAATATTGGTCGAAGAATCAGGAGAAGTGAATGAAGGGAAAATTTGACGATGTCACAAGCTGGCAGTCGATTTCATCCATAAGGGAGTGGAAAGATTTCCCTTGTAGATAAGTGAGTCATAAACTGGAATCAATTACCAATGGAAATGAAAAATAATTTACCAAAACGCTGAAAGAATTTAAAATTCATAAAGGCTAAAACGTCGTTTTATGAGGGACACAGAGCAAATTCATTGCTCTCCTCCTGATTGAATGTAAACAATAATATGTCAGAGTAATAACATGTGAGGAGCATATTCTGAATTTAGATGTTTTAAATCAAACACTTTTCTTTCGTCACAACTGTTTTGTGACTTTTATGATAGTAAAATAGTGCAGTAGCATTATCAGAAACTGAGGTAACGTTTCGATGCTTACATTTCCTTTTGTCGAAACTATTTTCCACGCAAGATAACCCTTCTTCTGGGCTACTAAATTATTTTTCCTTCTTGCACATTGATCTTAATTCTTCGATATCGAAATGCTTGTTTAAATTCCCCCTCTGCAGTTTTCAACAGTAACTCATTTTCTACTCCGTCCATTCATATGATACGTGAAAGAAATTATGTCAAGTGATAATATTCTAAATCATACGTACTACGCACCTCAAGACTCTTTCACAGCGACCATGTTACTTTTTTTTTCTTTTCTTTTTTTTTTTTTTTTTTTGGTAGGACTTTTACGCCTCGTCGATGTCTAACTCAATAGAGGTGGGAAAAGTCTGAGGGCAAGAACCGAAGAGGAATTCGTCCATGGCGATTTGTAGGAACAATGCCGATTGGGGAAACCATGGAAAACCCAAATCTGGATGGCAGAACTGAGATTCCAACTTGCGTTCTCCCTAATGCGGGGCCAAAGCGTCACCGCTCACACACCACGCTCGATACCATGCATCAGTAGATTCAGTTTTTACTTCTCTTCCTCCTTCTTTTTTTTTTTTTTTTTTTTCGCCGCTTAGGCTCGTAAGACAAAAGAAATGTTAAAAGCGGAAAGTAAGTAACCAGACTAACAAGTAAGTCCATAAGGAACCGAAACTTCCGTCGTATAATGTATACACTAAGATTCCCTACTAGGTTTTATCATCTGTCCTCGCTCTTTGTATTCAATAATTTAAATAGTAGTTGTGGTTTTGTGCTGGATTTGCGAAATTCCCTGCTACCAGTCGAGTTAATCGGTGCAAGCTGCCGATGGAAAGTCAGTGGCCGGGGGCCATCGACTTTCACTAAGAAGCGCGCAGTTCGCAAAGTAGGAGGTTACCCCCGCGAAGGCCGCAGGACCGAATTATTGCAAGAGAATCTGGCAGGCAGGAGCTGCCACGTTATGAAAATACACGCCGCTTTCGAGAATAAACTCGGCGTGACGTCAGGAAGACGTCGCGGCGGCGACGCCAGCGCCACGACGACTAGCGGCGGCCGCGGGCGACCTTCAGTCGAGCAGACGGCCGGGTCTCGTGCGTTGTGCGTGTCACTCGCTAAGTGTTGTGCGTGGCTGCGTGGTCGGTAGTACACCTGCAGGCGCAGACGCGGGGTCACAGCTGTTTTTGTCTACGTCGCCACCATGGCAGGTAACTGCAAGCGCTACGCGCTGCTGCCAACATCCTGCGCGGAAACTGCGTGATATCTTGCAGCAATGTTCTGCCTACAAAGTGAAATATTGTGGCAAACTTCGGTAAAAGGGCTACATGCCGATATAACAGAACGAGCGCAGCGCCGATACAACGGTACTTCTGACCTGAAAGTTCTTGTTGCAATGTTTGTTACGTACTGCATTGAGAACTTATTTCAAATGTTGGCATCCTTTTTGCTATTGTCAAACGAGAAAGTACAGAGATAAGACCACAGATACTAAAAAAAAATCGGCCAATGCTGCCCCCAAAAGCCTCTGTATTGCTGTCACAGAAGCTATCTGGAATGTTGACTCATTTGACAGAACGTGAATTCCTTCTTTCAACTCTTTGTTTGTTTGTTTTTCTAAATTAATTTCCGCTACCCAATTTGACAGTTATTAACCAAATGTAACAGTAAAAAGTGTATCACTTATACTTACCTATCCAAGAAATCAAATGTGTCAGCATCAGTAAAATTTTCGTTTGATGGATATTAGCACAAGGGGATTATTGTCGTATGGTTCACCTCTTTAGAAAATCCTACTATTCTTCTAATCAAATCACATAAATAAAAGAAACTAAAGAATATAAGCTGCAGGTAAGGGTTTGACATTCAGGATTGTATAGAATTCAGTCTGTATATAATAAAATTTTGTTGCTCTGAAACGGAAGTTATTTGTAATCCCCCTACCATTTCTGTAATAAATTTCAATCCTTGGTTTTCAACTGAGTTTTAGTTTTCGACAAAAAAACACTGCTCCTGCCTCTGTCAGTATGTTGGAATTCTCTGAACGATATGAGTTTTGTTTGTAGTTTCAAAACTAGTACTTCTCGTGGTGACAGAATCTGTAAATCCTCAAATAATAGTGAATTAACAACTATAATTTACAAAATTCACCCAACCTCTAAACATAGTTTTACTAATTCTGGCGGCCCAGTATAGGTTTACGTGTTGGTGGCCCCTTTCTACAATTGATTATATAATTGTATTTCAAATAATAGAAACATATTTTGTCTGTGTGTATATAAAGCATTGTATTGGTACAAAATTTCCAACCTCCATTGCACTTTCATGTTTTTGATATTTAACAGTTCACTGCATCATGTCTGTACAGAAGATACATTTCTGTAATCACGGTTACTCCAGTAACAGAGAACCAAGTTGTATGAAACATCGTGATTTAATTTTTAAACTCTTAAATTCTATAGTTAGCTCTGCAGGAATGTGACAGCTGCATAAGATAAAGGATATCAAAATAACAGATACGTAAGGAAATTATTTTACTTATGAAGTAAAATTACTAGTCCTAACCTACCACCGGGCGTGGTGGGTGAGTGGTAATGCTTTGGCCTCGCATTCGGGAGGACACCAGTTCGAATCCCCGTCCGGACATCCAGATTTGGGTTTTCCAAGGTTTCACTAAATCATTCCAGGCGAATGCCGGAATGCTTACTTCAGAAGGCCATGACCGCATTCCTTATCGTTTTTTGTCCCCAGTCCTTTCCCATCTCTAATGAACTCGACGAGGCGTAAAGCCAAAAAAACTAACTTGCTGCGATTTCTTTAGATGCCTTCAAAATGACGAGACTTTTAGTATCAAACGTTGCTGTACAAATAAGATTTTTGAAGACTTTCTATGGAAGTAAAGCTTGGACTACAATAAAGAGAAATCCAAGCATCTAAACTGTGGTGTAAACTATAGAAGCATGTTTACAATTAAATAAACATATAAACCATCAAATGAATATGTTGTGTTAATATAAAGTGGAGAAGAATTTGGGGGACAATATTGCAAAATGAAAGCGTAGGATTGTGAGTCACGTTGTAAAACATTTAATATTTGTTAATATTTCCTTGTAGAGAGCAGGTGAAGGAAATACCTAAAGAGGAGAAGAAAGATTAGAGAGAATGAAACAGGTGACTGGGCATAAAAGGTGGGAGGTGAAGAGAAAAACTGATAATAGGTAGAGACGATTATTTAAAAAAATCTAAACTTTGCCTTAACCTGTGTCCAACTGACTTCAACGACAGTGAAAAATTACATGATAAGAAATTGATAAGTTTTTTTTTTCAATACTAACGGCAGAAATTCACTGACGAGCCAAAACATTATGCCTACTTAATAGCGTGTTGGTTTAACATTGGAGCGTACTACAGCAGCGATTCGGCGTGGCATGGATTCGACAGGTCGTTGGTAGGTTTCAAGAGGTATCTGACACCGGATTTCTACACGCAGGTCATGAAATTCCCTTAAATTACAAGACGGTGATTTGTGGGCGCGGAGCTGGCGTCTGATAGTGTCCCAGATGTGTTCTATCGGGTTCAGATCAGGTGAACTTGGTGGCCAAGACATCAACATGAATTTATTATCATGCATCTCAAACCACTATAGCACGATTGGGGCCTTGTGGTACAGACAGTTATCCTGATGGAAGGTGCTATTGCCGTCGTATGGAGCATGAGGGGATGCGGGCGATTTGCAATAATTTACAGGTAGACCATTACCACACGTTCCAAGGGTGTCCAGGTAAATGTTCCCCTTAGTATTATACTGCCCGCCGGCCTAGGTAGCGTAGGGGCTAGAGTACTGACCCCGCGTGCCGAAGGTCGCCGGTACGAGTACGGCCGAGGGCATGGGTGTTTAAGTGCTGTGTGTGCAAATGTCTTGTCCGTCCTGTGGTGTCCATACTTAGAAGCTAAATATACTGAAGAAACTGAGTCAATGAAAGATATATGATATTCGCAATGAGCTGACAGTATGGCCTTAGTTGCCGAATGCCATATAATATACCGGGTGTTTCAAAAATGACCGATATATTTGAAAAATCAATAAAAACTAAACGGGCATCGATCGAAATACACAGTTTGTTGCAATATGCTTGGGACAACAGTAAATTTTCAGGCCGACAAACTTTCGAAATTAGTTACAATTTTCAACAACAGATGGCGCTGCAGGCGATTTGAAAGATATAGAAGTAAACGCAGTCTGTGAGTTCGCCATTCTGTAAGTCGTCTTTCTGCTGTAAGCGTGTGCTGTTCACAGATTGCAAGTTTGCTGTGAAAAAATGGTTTAAAATATAGTACTTTAGATTTTTCCAGACTGCAGCGCCATCTGTTGTTGAAAATTGTAACTAATTTCGAAAGTTTGTTTGCCTGAAAATTTACTGTTGTCCCAAGCATATTGCAAGAAACGGTGTATTTCTATCGCTGCCCGTTTGATTTTTATTGATTTTTCAAATATACCTGTCATTTTTGAAACACCCTGTATATATACTGTCCATCGGCTTGTGTTTGTGGTACGGTGCATCTTTCGAACAGCTGTTCGCCTGGAAGACGACGTGTCCGGTCACGATCATAGACCTGGTGTAACAACAAACGTGATTCATCCAACCATGTGACACTTTAACTACCGTATGATGTACCCGCAACGTCACCACATTGCGGTGGGCAGTGGTCATAATGTTTTAACTCATCAGTAGGAGGTAGCTTCATGCAAGCACAGTTTAAACTTAAAGTTTCAAGATAATTACATTGCAACATTCGTGGGTTTATTTCAAATCCTTTTTTAATGTTTGAATGATTCTTTTTAGTCTAATAATTTTGGGCCGAAATTTGTATTTATGAAAAAAAATTCACAAACGAATAGTAAGTCTAACAGTTGTTGGATACCAAAACACTGTGGATTAATTAGTAACAGCAACCACAGCCGCAGGTAAAGCACAAGAACGACTTGAAAAGTTCTCGGCCTCTGCACAAATGACGGCGATTATTTCAGGTTGTAATTATACAGACGGCATTACAGATTGCTGTATGAAATATGTACATTTTTGTTCTTGTATATTGATGATGAACAAACTGCCTTTAAATACATTGTTTCACAGTTTCGGGACCGTATAATGAACGCCTGGACCAAGAGAAAAAAGTTTATTGGAATTCGTTCTGCGGCATACGGTACATTTGTTTCGTCACTTCCGCGTGCCGGGATAGTGGGGAGATTTGTGCACGGCATCAAGTGTACCCACAGACGCTCGTGTGAAAAATAAGACATGCTCGTGTTTTATTTTTAATATTTTAAAACTCGTGACTTACGTCGTAAAATAAAATTTTAAATTTATGATTAGATTTTGAGAACTATTTAAAACAATAACAGGTATTTCAATTTAAATTGATACTTTCATCCTGATTTAAGTGTTATTTACTGTATAGTTTCCTACTTTTTAGTGAACTGGCGATTTATTTCCGTATTTGTTGACACTGATTTAAATTCAAATTCCCTTACTAATTAACCAACGCTAATGGGTATTTAGTCATCATTAAATTTCATTAATTATCCTCAGAAATGTGTAAATGCATTAAAGTTAATACTGTACTCGGATATATGTTCGACATTTCTTCGTTCGTATTGTTGCTTATGAGAAAACTGATGTAATATTGAAATTTTAAGGAACGTGTATACAATTTAATTCCGATACGTTTCGAAACTCGATACTGTTTATCCAAGAACACTTAATGCGTGTATCTGCCTGATTTATTGTCTTTGGTACAAAGTGTTGCCTCTTCGTAGCAAATAACGTGGACAGGAGCACTGAATTGCTACAACTAACGTTGCAGAATCAGCAGTGAATGGAATGCTTGTTGTGTACGCGTCACAGTGTTTGTGCTCGAAGGAATGCGCCTGCCGCCAGTGTTTTGTTTGCAGTGAATATCACGCAGGAAGAGCCCACTTTAAACATCACCCCTGCATTGTATGATGGTGCTCTCAAAATTTCTTTCCTGCCTCTACTAACCTCGACGTCAACGAGGCGTAAAACTGTAAGAATATTAAATACAAACTGAACTAGCCGTAATGTAGCAATCACATCCCAGTGTTACTAAATGACTTAAATGAATCTTTTGTCACTAAACATAGTATGTAGGTTAGTTTTGTCCATATGAGGCGGGCCAGACAAAGTTCTTTCTCGTTTATATGTTTCCAGAAACTGGTCGACATACTGTCTGGCTAAATTGGCCTTTAAATGTCTTTTGGAGTAGCTCCAACAACAGCTGACGACCACACATACTATGAATCTAAGTTGATACCAATGGAAATTTTTTATCGTTCTGCTCCAAACGTATGAAAGCTTTGACACAACCTGAAAGGAGTTGAAAGCTTTACAATCCATTCCATTCGATTTCTGATTAGAGTATTTCATATTTTTCATCAGTTACTTTGCTGTAGTTCAATTTCATATTCTTTTAACGAACGAAATGTTTCCATGTTTTTACTGAGTTAATTACAGCTTAGGTTTTCTTACTATAATGCAAGTTATAAATGTACATGGCACTGATATTTTGAAATTAATACTAAATTCTGTAGTGAAAGTACTCAGGCGTAACAATACAAAGCAACATGTAACTGGATTAAATCATAACATCGATCGTGCGACAAGCTAGTTCTACACCGCGATTCACAGGACGAATTTTGTAGATGTTACTTATCTGTAAAGGAAATCCCATAAAAACAATTCTTGTAAAAATAGGGCAAGACTCGTGCTTGTACAGTGACAAAAAGTTATTAGACATTGTTCTGAGCCAATTCTACACTTTACAATGTGTATTCTCTTCACTTTCTGAAAAATAATAGTTTCTTTTGGGGTTATAAGGTCGTTTATTTAGTATAAACAAAATTCTGGTGACTTGGTCAATACGCCGCGTACCATGTTTTAGTAAATCTGTACAAATACCTTAAATGTGTTGCTTTATCTTTTTTTATTTATGGCTTTACGTCTCGTCGACGTCGAGGTCATTAGAGGTGGGATGGGACTGGAGACATGGAACGGGAAGGAATTCGGCCATGGCCTTTTGAAGGAAGCATACCGGTATTCACCTGGAGTGATTTGGGGAAACCATGGAAAACCGAAATCTGGATGCCCGGACGGCGTCCTCCTGAATGCCAGAACGTTAACCGTTCACCCACCATGCTCGGTGTTGCTTTATCAATCTTACAAATATGCAAAATTGTGACATGCATAATGGCAAAGTCATCAGAAATTTGTTTATTCTAAATAAACACTCAGTTAAACTATTCATGTTTCCGAAAGTGAAGAGAGTACACTTTGTGAATTGGTTGAACAAGATCTCATAAAGTTTTGTCATTGCACAAATGCGATACTCTGCCTATTTTTACAAGAACTAGACGACCCGTGCGAAAATTTCGCTAATAAAATACAATGAATAGTGAGGTTGAATGCTTGTAATATAATGAAAAGTAGAACCGTACTTTGTAGCAAATATTTATTTGTTTAGTGTAATAGGCACGCATAAAAACATATTACGAAACAATTATAAAAATTTAAAACACACTGTATGTACGACAAACTGTCTCTGACTCTAACAGAATTCAACCAACCTGAATAAAATGCACAGCATATCAACATCTCTGTGATATGTGCTGCTGTGCGAATAAAATATTTACACTGGAATTGTATAGCAAATCAAAAACGTTTCCGTGACACAAAAAACTATCGGAGAAGCTACTTATTGTATAACAAACACTAAACAGTTTTTGACATCTCAGCGATACTGCTGCTGCAATCTGAGGACTTGGCTATGAACTGTTTGATACATGTGACCTCTTTAAGCAACAAATTCCAAAAATTCTTTTTTAATTTATGATTTTATCTAATTGGAAACCTTAATCTCTAAAATTATTGTCATTTATCGATTTCGGTCAGATATTAATCGAGATAAATGGTTCGTGACGGAAAAATGCGTTGTAGAAATATTAATACTTTTGCCCTTTAGTGGTCGAATTTTGAAAAATTCCTTTCTTATAATATGGTGTAACCAACCGAAGACCTTACGAAGACCTCAGTCTTTAAAATGATACCTCGTTTATCAATTTTGTTTAATTATCAAGGGAGATAAATGACTCGAGACACAAAAACGCATTTTGAGAAATATTGACATTTTTGCCCTTTAAGGGTCGAATTGAGAAAAAATAATTTCTAAAAATATAATGCTACCACGGCGAGGATCTTACTCTTTAATGTGATACCTCATTTATCTATATCGGCTAGATATGAAGGGAGATAAATGACTCGTGACACAAAAATGCGTTGTAGAACCAATGATACTTTTCCCCTTTAAGGGTTGAATTCCAAAAAAATTCTTCCTTAATATATGATATCACAAAAGCCGAGACATTACTCTTCATAATCCAGTTTCATTTACCGATTTCGGTTAGATATCCAGGGAGATAAATGGCTCGTAACACAAAAACGCGTTGCAGAAATATTGATACTTTTGCCCTTTAACGGTCGAATTTCGAAAAATTCCTGTCTTAATATATGATGTCACCAGAGCGGACATCTTAACCTTTAAAATCATACTTCATCAAACGATTTCAGATAGGTATCCAGGGAGATAAATGATTCGTAACACAAAAAACTGCATTTTATAAATATTGACATTTTTGCCCTTTAAGGGTCGAATTCTGAAAAAATCCTTTCTTAAAATATGATGTGACAAAGGTGGAGATCATAAGCTTTAATATGACACCTCATTCATTGATTTCGGTTTGGTATGAAGGGAGATAATGGCTTGTGACAACAAAAAAAACACTTCTAGAAATAATATATACTATTTTTTTTGGGCGGGGGGGGGGGGGAGGATTTCATTTCTTTTTGTAAGCTGATCGCTTATTTTGAGTCGTCACTGAAATTTAATTATTCCATTTGAAAATTGATGGGTAGGAACATTTCATGATTCAATACATCAATATACTATGTTACCAACAATGACATCGCACTCTGCAAATAATGGGTGTGTGCCTTGCCCAAGCAATGCCGATAGCTGCTGGTTTAACTACCACCATAAGTAAACAATGAGCAACTTCCAAACTAAGCATAGAAACATTATAAAATTTAAGATGTTAGTTACATTTGCAGATCTCTATGCATAAAAAAATTTCAGGCATATAGTCTCCTCCAGAGCAAAGCAGTCAACCTGCTAATATGTGTTATAATGTTTCATTTGGTTGCATTTAAGAAATATGGGGAAAATCGCCAATATTAGACTTCTCTTATGGTTTGGGGATGAAACCATAAATGTGTACCAAATTACCTGTTTCCAGGACCACTAGATGTACAGTGGAATTTTGAAATCGGGGTGTCGTAGTAGAAAAAGTTTTTGGATCACAGTAACTTCCAATGGCAGGAGAGGAAGGAAGTAAAAATTAATACAGTATTTAAACTTAGTAAGCTCCATCTATAATGAAAATCTGAGGCATGTGAAGTTTCACATTTGGGGTAAATGAGGGACGTATATGGAAATTAACGAGTTTTATACTTTTCTTATAATCTGGGGGTAAAACTTTATCTGTGTACCAAATTTCAGATTTCTACTACTACGAGAAGTACCTTAGAGTTTAATGTTCATCTCAGTCAGCAAGTGGGTGTATAACAAAACCGTTGAAATTTGCTTATCAATAACATCCAAACTAAGAACAGATACGAAACAAAATTTGGTATGTTTGCTAAGTTCGCTGATATGTATAATAGAAATTTGTGGCATGTAGCTTTAATAAGGTCGAAGAAACTGAGGCATAAAAATGACCCGAATCGCTTCGAGAAAAGGGTAGCCAGTGCTACCGTTGGCTCGACTTGGTGGGCGCACTGCCGTGCACCCAGATAACGGGGAAACTCGTGTATGTCATCATCTGGCATATTCTGGTAATCTATGAGATCTTTATCACAAGGAATTGATTGGCAGTATCGAGAATGTGGAGAAATTTGTGACCGACTGCCACACTCCTTACGAAAATCTAAAAATTGATACGGAGACTCGTCTGGAATTCTCTGTTAGACAGTGTAAATTTATTGAGGAACATGCGAACAAGATCTTGAAACTGGGGCGTCCATTAATTACGTGATCAGTTTCTCGTAAATGTGTACTCCTCCCCCCACCCCTTAAAGAGCATTGGCGAGGGAGCGAGATTTGCAAGAGGACCCCCTCCGTGGAGAGCGTTTGATGATATATCTGGTGTGGTACCCACCCCCCTCTTGGTGAGCATCTGATGAGATATGGTGGGGGAGGGGTGGAGTACTCCCCCCCTCCCTCCCTCGGATTCTGGATTTTTTTTTTATCTCTACAGTTCTTGAAAATTGAAATAATGACGTGAGATTTATGTGGAACGCCCATCCTCATCGTTAGATTTGCTTGTTCCCCCACTGTTTGTGTTCACGTAATTAATTGATGCCCCCAAAGAAGGCATTGTATTGAAGGCTGTATGAATTCTATATGTCATCGTGACGTTGGGGATTAGAATGCACAGAACGTTAATTAGCTTCGGTGCAAAGCATCCTCTACGACCAACAATTTCCCTGTGAGTTACATACTACGAATCTATATAGTTCTTTCTTACAACGCGGCCTGTGACGGGAGTCTGACTCGGGTCACCATGCCGGCCAATGAAACTGTTGCCACTTGTCTATGAGCCAAGTAAACGTTGCTCAGTGTGTCAGTAATCCATTTTGTTTGTGTAAAACGTGTAGTTTTAGAATCAGAAAGTGGAGGCTGTGCTAGCATTCATCTAGAGTTTGGAAAACTGCTATGCCAAGACCGAGAATTGAAACTGATCCCACCGAGCTTCTACATGTCCAATAGAGCAGCAGTTTAACACCGCATACATCTTAAGGCAACCGATAGATGTGACACTTGTGGAAACACAGATACCCTTATACACCGTTTTTCTTGTGGAAAAGCGGAATCAATTTGGATGTGGACAAAACATGTGGCAGCGTATATTTTACAAAAACCGCCCGGGGAAGTACTAGCTACAATTCTAGCAAAGCCGGATATAAAGATTACCCCTCCAGAAAAACGCAATTGTTTAGTATGGATCCTAAGTCAGTCTATGCAGGATATATTGCAGAAGACTTCCCAGAATTTGGAAGAATACCTGACAATGCTAAAAATAAAACAATGGAGCCTAAAGAAAACTGCGAAATATAAAATTAAGTTCGGGGGCTATCTGGATGTGATACTCAAAGACAAAAAGAACACCAGCTAAAGTTTCTCGACCAATGAATGACAAGGAAAGGGCTGCAGTTTGTTGATTCGCCATGACATCGGAAGAGGGAGAGAAACATGAGATGACCAGCGGATGAAGGTTCTGGTTTCCCATTAGTTCGAGACGCCTGTTCGGGTTTGGTGGACATTGGTTAAGAATAATGGTGGTGTGTGTTTATAACGAAAAGGGGAATGAACTGTTGTTGTTAATTTCTCGATTGAGTGTTTATGCTGGTTTTCTTGTGTATGTTTTAATAAAGTTTAGTTAAAAAAAAAACAAAAAAAAAAAACGTGCTGGGTAAACTGGCGAATAACACAGGAAAGCCCTTTCAACTCTTTAGAGTCTTGTTGTTTTGAAGAAATGGAAACTGAAAGCGTTAAGGTGCCACCACACTAGATCGATGAAGCACAACGGGTCTAGGTTCTAGTCCTGGACCCCGTGTATTGCGGTTTTTAGGCACTTCTCGCAACCACCTTGGTGACTACACATTTCACATACAAACATAAACTTACCCTGCAGAACACAAGTTACACGTTTAGCACCCACTATGGCAACACAAACATTCCACTCTTTAGATAAACGATCTATATCTAACAAATCTGGTACTATACCCTATTCACCCTCAACTGTCGGCTCAAGGTCATGTTTCTGTTGCCCCGCTCCTCACCTGACCAACCCCCTCCCGTTGCCTACCCTTTGCGAGGTTCTTTACCTTCGAACATAAATCCTGGCAGGTCTCGCCATTTTGCGAGGTATCCTTTCCATTTTTTTACTGCTATTTTTATTTTATCTTTTTAGCGTCGATAATTAAAGAAATATTGGTCGGTCTTACCAATCCTTCCAGGTTTTTTTGCAATCTCCTCTATAATTGATAGCACGTTCTGGACGATAAATGTGTGACCCCACGTTTTTGGCTATCACTTCGCAGATTAAATTTAGTTATACTCTTCTCTATAAAATCAAAGTATTTGTTGTTTTATAACAGCTACTATTTATTAACACATCATAATCAACTCAAATAATTATACTTCTCGCATTCATGAAGTCAAATACAAACAACGGCGCTTTAATACATACATTAATCTCACCACCCTCCTTCTTATATCCATCCGCATCTCTTTGGCTAAACTAACAATAAAATTACAGTCTACCAACTTCAACAAAACAAATCATATTATGAAAACTTAAATTTACCCCTTTTTACACATACTACTAAACTGTACGGCCTTTTATTTTTTAAAAATCATACATTTCATAAAAACGAAGTCGTATATTTATTACTATTATTATTATTTCAATGTCTGATGAAGTGGGACCTCACACCTTCCAAGCAGACTGTTGTGTCCTTGCATGCGAGTGGCAAATTAGTGAGCGGACACCCTTTCCCATTCGTAAGTTAGGGGCAAGGGCAGTGGAGTGGGGATAGAGCAGGGTGACCTTGAACCGCCTCTGTTAACTACAGTGGCCATTTGTCTCCCCTCCCCCTCTTGATTCACAAAAAATATCTGTGCAAACAGGTAGCAAGCGCCTACATAGTTCACAATAGATGTAACGATTGTAACCATTGTTGTTTATACTGCGGCAATTTTGGAACTGCCATAGTACTCGAAATTTCGGTCATTAATGACAGGAATTTGAAAGGAAAAGAAATCTGTCCGATGCTGTATTAATTAATCATAATGGCATTTCATTGAATATAAGTGATTCATCATAGTATAGGTTGCCGAAATATTTTTTTACATTTTTTATAGGATTTACTGCTCGTTAGAGCCAATAAGAGTCTGGGTCCTGGGAACGGGAAGGAATTTGGCCATTGCCTTTTGAAAGAACCGCCCCAGCATTCCTCGGAGTGATTTAGGAAAATCGTGGATAGCCAGACTATAGACGGCCGGACTGGCATTCGAACCCGTGTCCTCCCGAATGTCAGGCCTTAACATTATTGCTCACCCATTAGGCCCGGTGCCAGCCATCCGATTTTGGACCGAGCATACAGTCATGTAATGTTGTAGGAGTGTTTGAAATGAATAGCACAAGTGATTTTTTTAAATACTGTCTAATGTTATAGAGAGAACAGCTATTTTTCTGAAAGATTATCGTAATCCTTAGCATTTGCGTAGGGATAATGTGACTGACAATCGCCGTAAATTACACTCGAATGTTTATTTTTTTTTTTTTCTTCAGGCTTTACGCCTTGTCGATGTCGAGGTCATTAGAGGCGGGAAAGAACGGTGAGCAAGGAACGGGAAGAAATTCGGCCATGATAGTTTGAAGGTACCGTCCCGTAATTTGGTGAAAATGTGGAAAAACCAAATCTGAATGCCCGGACGGGGATTCGAACCTGCGTCCTCCCGAAAGCGAGGCCAGAGCGTTGGCCCTCCCCCACCACTCAATCGCGAATTTATTATATAACGTCCAGTTACATACTTTCGTTTCTGGCCGTGCAGAAATACTTCTTTCCAATAGTGTGTTTGGACTGCAAAGAAATGATACGTAGTATTAGAGAAATGACTTATCGTACTGATGACTAAAGGTAATTTATTGTTCCCTTGGAGTTTAAGGATTGGACTTAGCTGTAAGCGTAGTATTGGTTCGAATCGAATTATGCCAGCAACATTTTTCTGGACTGCTAATGTCAATCAATAGAGTGCTGTTTAATGCCTTTCGCTCCGTCTTCTCAGCAACAGTAGATCGAGAGGAGTTGAATCGTCAATATCCGACTGGTATGTGTGAGTCAGAAGCTGTGTTCTCGTATTGTCGCGACATTAACATAATATTTGGCTGGGCACACTGCTCAGCTGTCATGTCAAGTAGTGAAGTGTATTTTTGCTTCAAACTCGTGACACACTTCACGCTATACTTAGTACGCGGAACTCAGACCAACCAATTCTTCGTCCTGGCCGCTCGGTGACAATCATCTTACAATCTGTTCTCTGGAGTTGCTCCTCTTAGCATCAGAGGAATTATTAGTAAAGGGGTGACTCACTGGAAGACAAAAGGCTCCCTGGTTCTAATCCCGGCCTAGGCCCGGAGCTTTGCGGGCCATTAAGCTGACCTCCATCTGTTTCAAAACTTCGCATTGTTCGCTTCAAGTTAGTTTGGTCGCTTAGTGGGTCGCATACGGGGGAAAGCGGCAGATTCTCTTCCTCTTGTAATCCTATCAATTAGGTTAGATCAATGATAGAAGTGATCTACATGGCAAATTGAAACTGCGTGCCTTAGACGGCATTACAATCCTTGGGAATCTTTCGATAATACTGTATACAATTTTTTACCTTCCTCCGATTCTGCCACCAAGGCTTGTCGTGTCCGAACGGCTGTACTGTACACAACAGAAATTGAGCTCGTCTTTGATCAATCACTCCTCGGTTCGTTTTACCGAAGATATGTGATCGTGTGATCAAAGATATTACGTTCGTGCTATTACTTACTGCTAACGATGAGCAGGTAATTAGTGATAACAATTGAAAACGTAGTGGAAAGAATGGTGACTTTGATAAATTCACATGAACATACATACGAAATAACTGAAAAATGATGCATAGAAAATAGCTCTCCCGAAATTGAAAATCATTACTAATAAAATCTTGTCACTCGGAATATCCTTCTGAACCAGCAGAAGGGTAAATAACACATTAGCCTTTACCTACAAAATTCTACATGACACCTTGCGAGGTGTTCAGTCATCAAGATGGAGAAAGACTTCCTCGAGCTGCAAAAGGTGGTGGGGGAGTCATGAAGCTCTTACCATTGGTTTAGTAGCCCTTACTAAGGGCTTTAGAGCTGCTATAGTGGGGAGCTTGTTTCCCACGGGGAGAGCTGCTTAACCTTGAAGCTCTGTGAAACGGAATTAAATTACTTGTCTGTAGGCTTGAGAAAAATTACTCAGATGAAAATTACTATACTTTATAGCTTAAAATCCCTTAGTATGCTACAGGCTCACGTGGACACTGGTTACCACATAAGTGAGGGGGAGGGGGAGGTATCGGGAAACGGAGCTCTTGACCGAAGTCTAACCGTGTCTATTAGGCCCAGCGTATGTAATATATTGGAGGAAATCCGTGTGTCACCATCTGTCTGTGAAGTGTATAACTTAGTGTGTCCTGTATGGTAAGTTGGTTTTTTGTCGGTTAAATGTGTAGTTTGTGAGACAGATATTCGGGACCATCCCACCATTCGCCAAGATGATTGCGGGAAATAGCATAAAAACAGCGATCAGGACGGCTGCTAGGCTCGTGCTCGGTCCCGTTGTACCTCCCCAACCCAGCGTGTAGCGTCTCAGCGAACTGGTGGGCCCTGTGTGCTGGTTCGTAAGAGATTTGCTGAGGAATAAATGCTCTGTTTTTCTCTCCAGTATTCATGCTATTGTTCCAAACGCACAGGAAAAGTTTCTTGCTGGTTAATGTCTTTGTACTTTGTCTATACACTGATCAGCCAGAACATTATGATCACCTGGCGATAACAGCGTCACCTGACGAGGAATGACTGCTAGTCAGTCACACGCACGGTGTATGTAGTATCAGTGAGCGTGCTATCCGTGTTTAGAATGGGGAAGGCGCGCGATCTATCTGAGTTTGACCGAAGGCAGATCGTGATGGCCTGGAGGCTCGGCACGAACATTTCGGAAACTGCACGACTTGCGGTGGGGTGTTCGAGGAGTGCTGTGGTGAGTGTCTTCAACAAGTGGCGAAACCATCGTAAAACCGCGTCCAAATGTCGGGGGGGGGGGGGGCGGCCACCCTTCATTACAGGTGTTGGACGTTGTAGGCTGGGAGACTGGTAAAACAGGACAGGCGGCGAACTGTGGCGGAACTAACATCAGACTTTAATGCTGGGTAGAGTACAAGAGTGTCTGAACACACAGTGCACCGAACACTCCAAACGATGGGCTTCCGCAGACAAGGACCCACGCATATGCCAATGCTAACACCACGACTGAAATGGGACGTGACCATCGTCATTGGACGTTGGCGCAGTGGCAGAGCTTTGCATGGTCTGATGAATCCCGATAACTTCATGCCGATGGGATGGTGCGAATCCGTCGTTTTCCAGGGGAACAGCTTCTTGACACCTGTACTGCGGTATGAATACAAACTGGCAGCGACTCAATTATGCTGTGGGGAACATTCAAGTGGGCATCCATGTGTCCAGTGGAGCTCGTGCAAGGCACCATGACGTCCAATAAGTATCGTTCACTGGTTGCAGACCACGTACACCCCTTCATGTCGATCATGTTTCCCAACGGAATTGGCGTTTTTCAACAGGATAATGCGCCATGTCATAAGGCCAGGAGTGTGATGGATTTGTTCGAATAACACAGTGGTGAGGCCCAATTGATGTCCTTGCCCCCAACTGGGCGGATCTGAACCCGATCGAATACATCTGGGATGTGATTGAACGTGGCGTCAGAGCTCATCGTCCCTCTCCCCGGAATTTATGGTAATTAGGAGACGTGAGTGCAGATGTGATGCGAACTCCCTCCAGCAACCTACCAAGGGTTCATGCTTCCATGCTAAGACGCGTCGCCGTTGTTATCCGTGCCAGAGGTGGACATACCAGCTATTAGGTAAGTCGTCATAATGTTCTGGCTGATCAGTGTATTTTAAATTCTTCAAACCATAATTTAAAAAAAAAATCGGCCAAGAAAACGCAATAGCTCTATATTTAAATAATGCATAGATGGTTTGAGATATTCTCGGCCACCATAACAGTTGGTGGTGGTATCAACGGATAAGGAATTATGATATATCACGAAAATTTGTCCACCATTACTCTTTACAAAGAGACAACGTTTTTACCAAATCCTATAAACATATTCGTCTTTACAACATAGATTAATCTGTATCGTTGAGGTAATCTTCGAGTTATGTGAGTAGAAATGATAAAGTAGTAGTTCCAGTCGTTGTAGTTCCTGCCATTTGAAGCATGAGGGATGTGCGTTGAGTGGGATAAGGCTTCTTTCGGCTCTGTTTTAAGTCGACCAGTCACGTCATATAATTATCAGACTGCGTAATTAAACAGTTCTTTCGCCTCGTACATAATTAGCAATATAAAACAAATGTGTCCTTATTTCCCAAGTATTTCATCATTCGAGACTCGAACAGCAGCATAGTTGACACCTGATTGTGTACCAAATTCCTAGGTAAATTCTAATCTTCTCTGCACTGCGTGTGAAGTGAGGGCATACAATACTTCTGATGGTGATTCGTCTTTCAGAGGCTGGCATAAAACTTAGCGGTCTCCTTAGGAAAATTAGCCCTTAATGGACCTGAACCGGGTGTCACTCTCTTCTTTATTTCACTTACACATATGCAACACAGAACACCACGCTACAATTAATAACATTCACCAGTCTTTTTCACACAAACAACAGACACACTAAAGAAAAAAAACTGTCCATCTTACCTCTGGATTCAAGCCTCCCCCACTCCCCCGGAAAGGTATAACAAACCTTCCGGTTGTGGACTATCTCACTTGCGTGGAAACCAAATCTATGTTATAAATGTTTTTAAATAAATTTGCCGTGTGTAGCTCAGTCAGTAGAGCGACTGACTGTGGTTTTGAGGGCTGTTGTTCAAATGTGCAGCTGAGGATTGGACGTTTGGAATGGCTCCAAGAGCATTCATCCTACTGACTCAGGAGTTCAGAAGAGGTAATTCTCTGGAAATGAGGGGACGATTACTAGTGGCGAGGTCGATAAAGGGAATATTGGGATTCTGTCTCCGCGAATCAACCCTTCCGGGCGACAGTCAAGGGCTCGAAAACTCGGTAAAGAGAAATGTCTTACCTTCAAAAATTATAATTGTAAATGATGTTAAATATAACAACAGTTGTCTAACTCATAGTTAATGGTGAGAGTTGTAACGAAATTGCCAAAAATGAAATTTCTGAAAAATTGTAACATTTTGGAGTATGGTTAACATTAATTATCTTAAATAAATAATAGGATGTGGTGAAGATATTTTTGAAGGTTTTCTCTCTAATGTTGCCCTTGTTGGTAGATTTCAAGTGTACTTGTCCTAATCATTTCTAAACAACCTAAATAAATGGTCTAAAAAGTCAAAACAAGTATCAGAAAGTCCTCAAATTTATAGGTGTTGAGTTAGATATATTTCGTTTTATTCTGATGGTTTGCAGTAATAACAAAAATATATCAGATATTTGCCTACAGAACATGAAGAGATTAACAGGAACGCAGACATGATGGCAAAAATATGTACAACAAAATTAAAAAAAAAAAAAAAAAATGGCATTCGGCCATGTTAGCCATTCAGCCAGCTCAATGTGTTTTTTCGTTTTTACAGTGTATAGATTTCATCCAAGTGTGATTGTTTTCTCTCTTTTATAAGGACAACACAAGACGAACACAACACTTAATTAAAACCACCCATGCCCTCGGCCGGACTCGAACCGGCGACCCCTGCAACGCGAAGCAAGCACGCTACCCCTACGCTGCCGGGGTCGGCACAACAAAAGTTCTTCAGCAAATCATATCATACAAAGAGGAATCTGCATTTGAAATTACGTACATTTTAATCTGGTGTTCGGAAGGAAAAGCAATAGCATAGTTGATGTTGATATTTTGTACCAAGATTGACGCTGTGGCCGCCTGTTCCCAGTTCAGCCGATTGCGTACAGTTCCATACACTCACACACAACCCACACAGGGCAGCTTCCCAGCTTCTCTTGTTTGTTTCTGTGTCCAAACTAACTTTACTGTTGCTCCATCGCTGTCCTGCTAACCTTGGTACCAGCAGAAGTTACAACAGTGTGTTCTTCCTTGTTTCGGTCACGAGGCTATATTTGATCAACATCCCAATGCTGGTAGTCTATACGAAGCAAGATACAAGACGTGTGACACTAAAAAAAAAAAGTATTTTCGTTCACATTTGCAGTGAATTTATTGCAGAAAACGGTCAAATTGCGTTTCCCGTAGTTTCCTTCCCTATTGTGAGAGTACATAGACACAGCAGTTTTCCCGGAGAGATAGGAGGTGAAATGAGGCGTGAGGCTACGGGAACATGACCTTGAGGCGCCAGTTGGGAGTGAACAGAGTATAGTGATTATGAGTCATGAACTGTCACACCTAGTACCGTACGGACCAAGTCTCGTAAATTACTTCTACCGCCGCGGCTCGAATCAGCAAACTCCACGTCATGTTAGCTCAGCGACTTCTACCAATCGTATGGAAACTACTCATTAATTGTTCAGCACTTTTCATACTCTTTTTTGACTCATGACCATTGGACTGTGTAGTATGTTAAATAATTAAACTACAATTTGGAAGTTTTTACAGGGAGATGGACCAAATTATATAACCTATAACTCTACCCTGTTCACTCTAAACTGGCACGTCAAGGTCTTGTTCCCCTGGCCATGCTTCTCACTATCCCCTCCCGTTCCTACCTCTCCAAACTGACCGCTCTGTCGTGGTAGGCGAGTGGCAAATTCCCCTTCGCCTGAAGGGGTGAGGGCAGTGGAGTAAAGATAGAGCAGATTGACCTTGAGCCGCCTCTGTTAACTGAACGGGCTATAACAGTCATTTTAGCCTTAAATACATTTTTTGGCAGTTCAAATTTACTTTAAGCAGAATTCTTAAAGCGGATTCTTAGCAAGTGGTTACTTCCTGATCTACCATAGTTAGGGTCAAAGAAGTCTTCCTCTGCATTAGCTACGGCCTTCAGTGGTTCACTTCCTTACTGCTCAAGCAGTATCAATTACACAATCATAGTGCCGCCTGCTCCCTAAATATAGGGACTAGAGTACTTGCTTCTCGTAGTGAGGGTCACCACAGAACAGCCTGAGTGGCGAAAACACTGTGCACTACTCTGACGCAGCAGGTAAGTCGCTGAGCTGCCTGACTGTGTCGTCTCCGTGCTGTGCTCTATTTTTACCGCCTACCGCCCGACCGGCCCGGCTCCAATAACAAGTAGCAAGCCGCCGGACGCTCTTTTCGGCACGGAAATACCCGCCCAGATTCTGCCGACTCACACAGTTTCCCCAGTCACTTATTGCCAGCTCCAAATGCTCCAACAAGAAATTCGTCGCTAAATGTGGCTGGATGAAGAAATAACTTTGTGGCTGGGTTGCTTGCTATATCTAAACTGCACTTCACAGAAAATTTACGGTGGCTAACACCAAAACTGATCTCTATTCGGTGGATTTCAATCCCTAACGGCACTAGGCAAGAAGGAATTAATTTAGGAATCATAACCGCACCTTCTATCCCTTATCTAATCCTTCCGGTCATTGCAACTTACTTACACTATTGGGGAAAGTTCTTCATTACATCAGTAATGACAGAAGTTGTTCGCATGTTACTGAACAAATTGTTGAGGAAATTGCGTCGTCTGTCTGCCAGCGAATCTTCGTATTAATACTGTGACACTTTCGTGAGGACTGTGCCAAGCGGAACTGAATCGGGTGGCTCCTCTCGTTTTGGACGCTATTATACCCTGTTCACTCCAAGCTGGCGGTTCAAGGTCATATTCCCCTCGCCCCGCTCCTCACCTCACCAACCTATCTCATTCCTACCACTCCGAACTGACCGCTGTGTCCGTGTATACAAGTGGCAAATTTCCCCATCGTATGTACGGGTTAGGGCAGCGGAGTGGGAATAGAACAGACTGACCTTGAATAGCCTTTTCTAAATGAACGTGGTATAGTCAATTCCTTGCGATACGGATTCCACACAGTAGAACAATACTCCTGACGAGTTTTATGCCCTATTTGTTTTACAGATACTTTTTGTTCAGTCAAGTTTTTAATATGGAAATCTCATGAGCTCTTAAGGATGTGAAGCATTAATCACCAAGAGTGCTTTGTACTGACGGGTGAGGGGGCGTCCATAAATTACGTGAGATGGAATAGGGGGGGGGGGATCCGGCAAAATCACACGAAACCTCACCAAGGGGTAGACGGGGTTCAACGGAAATCTCCAAGTGAGGTTTTGAAATTGTAGTGGGCTGTAGAGCTTAAAAAAAAAATCTACAAATGACGCGAATGTCGACTCTAGGGGGGGGGGGGAGGGTATTTGCTCCAAACATCGACGTTAGGCGGGTAACCGCCCTTGGAAACATGAGACCTTAAAAAAAAAAGTCTAAAAAAGTTAGGAAGTCACTTAGAGGGGTAGGGGTGGAGGTCTCCGTCAAAATCCCACGTTATTTGAGAGGGTGGGGGGTCCTACCAGATCTCACACATTCTCACCAGAGGGGGGGGGGGGCGAGGTCCGGAATTCCGGAAAAACACCTCACGTAATTAATGGATGCCCCCTGAGCATAATATAATTGGGGGAACTAAGTGTTGCCATCTGTTTCCGAAACTTGTAACTTGTGTTCTGTATAAAAAGTGTATACGAATGCGTTGCAATTCTTCAAAATTAATTTGTTTATGACTGATGTTACGTTCACTTTCAAATAAGAAATTGCCTAGGACATTAACGACGCAGTTCGTTAGGGTAATCTGTTTATTCGATGTCTTTGTGAACTTATTCAAAAGGATTTGGGTAATCGTAATGTGAAATTGCAAGACAATTATCTATTTACTTATCGTATGATGACTATACAAACATGCATAGCCAATTGTGGACAACACAAGCTCGTAGTATTTTATATCTCTAAATCTAGTGGTTTGATCCATTCAGTTGCTTTGACCAATGCATCAAGAGTGACCATTATTGTTCCTTTGTAAGCCCGAATGGAACAGGCTTAAATGGTATGGCTGCACAGCCACGATTTGTAGAACTGGCCGAGCCCCATTTGTGTCGTAGGTAACCTCTTCTGCCTTGTCCTGTTCGAATACGGTTAATGATTCTCCATTGACGTCTGGTGACATCGAATCCTTGAATCCGCGTGGAAAGATTTTCAACTAGATGGTTATTGACTATTAATGACTACTCCTATAGAGTTATCCATAGCTTGTTTGAGTTTTTTTTTCTTTCTTATGGCTTTATGTCTCGTTGACGTCGAGGTCATTAGAGGCGGGGAAGGATTCTTTTTGTGGGAGGGGGGCAAGGATCGGGAAAGAGTTCCATGGCCTTTTGAAGTAAGCATCCTGGCATTTGCCTGGAGTGATTTTAAAAAAACCCATGAAAAACCAAAATCTGGATGCCAGGACGGCAATTCGAACCCACGTCCTCCCGGATGCGAGGCAAGAGTGTTACCGCTCACCTACCACGATCTGTGCTTGTCTGAGGTTGAAAGAGGACCTTACAAGGTTGATTGCTGTGCGCCAAGGAGGTTTCCTTGATTTCAAGCGTTGGTGATTTGTTTGTGCAGTATCTCAGCATATAGGTAGCTGAGGTTTCTTCTGCATGTTATTCCAGACCTACAGGAGAGCTTTTGATCTTAGAACTGGAGTTGATATATTACTGAGAACAGGGAGCCATGAAGTGCTTGTGGTCCGAAAAAATCGGGCAATTATTCGCATTTCCTGATTGAGTTGCACGTCTATCTTCATCCTGTGAATTCTGTAGATCCACGTCAGGTAGCATTACTCAGAAACAGAGCAAGATAGAGCTAAGGCTGTGGATCTTAAAACGCGAGCATCAGCTTCCCAGCAAGCTTATGAGAATTATTATTTCTCATTTTAACTTTAGCAGCAACATTTGAGAGATGCTGTTTGAAAGTCAAATGCTATTCCCAAGAATTTTGGTGTGCTGCAATAAGGCAAGACTTGGCTACTGAATCTTACTTCTGGTTTACAGTGTTGCAAATGTAGAATGTAGATATAACTGTTTTCTATAGATTTAGATAGAAGCACAATTTCTTGATGTATACATCTAAAGCTTCCATATCAGTGGCTAGAGTTATTTCAGCTTAGGACAAGCTGGAGTTTTTATTCACCAGACAGATGCCATCAGAATAAATAAATTCTTGAGAATGAAAAGGATGGGTACCAAAACAGATCCTTGAGGTAATCCATTTAATTTAAACATTCTGCTCTGTCAATATAAGAATAGATGTAACAGTATCTATTGCTCAACATGTTTATAAGTAGGTGAGATAGTACTTACAAATTTCAATAGAAATCCTTCTTTTCAAATAGTATCGTAGGCTGCTGATGGATTCTTTTTGGATCACGCCAAGCTTTTACCGATTCATTTTTCATACCCATTTTCGATATAAGAGGTGAGAAAGAACACTTGATCGTTACAACTTCTCGATGGTCTTATCCTACTTGTCCACAGGAATGTGGTTATTGGTTGCTTCAGAAATTCTTTTGAAGACCAGGCAGTGAACATGCAGGATGACAAACAACAGAAGACGGTTGGCTCATTGATCAGCGGTTCAACTTAATATTTATTACAAAAATTATTTTTTAACTAATTGCTTTACACCTCGTCGATGGCTAAGGTCATTAGAGGCGGGATGGGACTAGGGACAAGGAACCGGAAGGAATTCGTCCATGGCCTTTTTGAAGGAAGCATCACGGCATTCGCCTGGAGTGATTTGGGGAAACCATGGTAAACCCAAATCTGGATGCCCGGACGGAGATTCGAACCAGCGTCCTCCCGAATGCGAGGCCAGAACATTAACCGTTAACCCACCACCCTCGGTATTAGCTCTTATCTCCAAGATTTCATTTCGTGGCACTGAATCAATCAGATTAATTCAATAAACTAGAGATAGATACTTTAAGGATCATAACGTAAAGAAAGAGAATCGGCGATCACCTCACACCCCTTTGTCTCTAAGGGCTGAAAATATCTGAATTATTATTAAACAAAAGTATACAAAACACAGAGAGACAGGACACGCGTTAAATTCGGTAGTACTGTACCTGTCAGTCAGTTGACCGATAATTAGCCATTTTATTGGTGCAATAAGAAAGTACTGGTCTGAGGTGATGTACAGTGCTTTTAGATCACAGATCTATAGCGTCAGCCATCCAGCTGCTCGTTTTCATTTTTGCCTAAGAATTTAAAAACGATAGTGTTACAAAATGGAATGATTAACGTTTCTTTAGTTAATGATTTGTACATTCGTCAGCACAGTAGCCAACGGATACTCCAAAATATGGTGCAAGATATTGTAAATTCGTTGTATCTATCAATTTTACGTAGTGTTTCTGATACGAGCTTAAGTAATGTAGGACGCCATCTTACCAACCTATGTGTGAGTGCTTTTGAAACGAATTAAAAATGTAAACTCTAAAGAGAGAGCGGTAAACTGAAAGAACAGAGGTGATTGAGAGATTGCATCAAAAGAATTAAATCGGTATAATTCGCTGAACAAATCAAGAACTTTTTAAAATGAGATATAATACAAAAGTCAAGTTTTTTAAACACCTTTTCCTCTTTTCGCAACATGTCATGTTTAAAGTTTTTTTTTGTATATACGGGTCATATGTTCTCTCTTAGAATTTTAGCTTAGTGTCCGTGGAAGCAAGTAACTGTGCACCTCTCAAAAGTAGCCAAATGCCTCGTTAGGCACGCAACTGTTAGAAGCCCTCTAAAAAACATTCATACTACCTTTAATTTCTCTGGGGAATCTCTTTAAGGTGTCGTTCTGTTTCATGATGACATGGACGCATCTCTGACAAACTGGGTAGTGAAAGTAGTATTTATTATATGTGTCAAAACACAAGTACCATATCCCGAAACTGTCATGACAATCGCAAACCCATCTGAAAGCGGAACAAAGACGTAGGTCCCTTTCCCCTCAAGACGAAGACAAGTACGATAATAGAGTCTGAGCTTAAAATCGCGAATCCGATTGCAGAAGTTGCGACAGCCGAGGATAAGCAGCGACGCGTTGCCACATTGCCAGCGTCCTGCCAGGACTGGTCGCTTAACTGGATTAATTTTGCCTCTTTAGTGTCGACCCACTGCACACGGCTGGCTTGTAGTGCAAACCTCAGATAATTTTATCTGCTGTACTAGTGTTACTGTTTCGGCAGTTTACTTTGCCTTCTGATTTTGGCATACTCACTTCTTATCAAACCTTACTCCTAAAAATATAAAACTCGGCAAAACAAATTACTTTCTCAGAATTAAGATGTGTTTCTCTTAACCATTTAGGGCTACATTGTCTCAACCATCAGAACCGTAAGAATCTGAATGCAGCTCTGTGTATTTACAACTGTTGATCTACTACACCAGATATTTAATCAATGACACGGTGTCCGGGTTTGAAAATTATGCAAGGAATAAATAAAATTTTACCACATTGCAAAAATGTTTCCTTGTCATAAAATATTGTAGCAGTATCGTGTTATACCTCTCTACAACAACCTGCCGGTAAACTAATTAGGGTGGTTTTCCGTTGCCTCAGTGCTCGTATTACTGTATCATGCGGATGACACAGTAATTGTATGTTCAGTGTGCTGTGGATGAAAGAAGAAATCAGGGAGACAGTGAAACTCAGTGCTGGCCCATTAAACCTACTCTTCCGAAAGACATCCGGTACTACCAAGTTTAATGTGCCCATCTGAATACTATCAACGAAGTCACATACATGATCTCAACGCATATGCACTGTAAACAGCTTTAGCATTTATCCCAGGACTTACGTAAGAAATCTGGTGATTAGGGATCGTGCACCGTCATCTCTCCTACCAAGCTAACCTAGTCGAAAATTGTGAAAATATTTTCTACCATCGAGGCTGGAACCTGTTACTCCGTGGCAGACACCATATACTATCATAATACCGCAACTACCTTAGTCAAGTGAACACGCCAAAAATTGTTATTAATATTTTCCTCGTACGTCTCGTCGACGTCGAAGTCATTAGAGGTGGAAAAGGACTAGGGGTAAGGAACAGCCATGTCCTTTTGAAGGAACCATCCCGGAATTCGCCTGGCTTGATTTTTGGATACTATGAAAATCCCAAATCTGGATGGCTGGACGCGGATTCGAACACACGTCCTCCTGAATGCGAGCTCAGAGCGTTACCGCTCAATCCCTCGCTCAGTGCAAAGATTTAGTAGCAGGATGTTTTAACGTATTAATTCGTGTTTTAAAACTGTGTTTAGTATGTATCCTTTAAATTAATATGAACAGCACCCCGAGGAGAGAAGCTAATATTGCCTGTCACGGATAACCTTGACACAGCAGAAGCTCGTAAAGTAGTAAATTTTACCATAAAGAACTTTATTGTTGCTGATCTCCTTTTTATTTCACCAATGCCACTATTTCAAAAAGGGGCGTCATTTATTATGTGAGGTTTTTTTTTTTTAATTTGGATCCCCCTCTCCCTTGGTAAGATTTGGTGAGATCTTGTGAGAACCTCCTCTCCTCTAAACGTGAGATTGACCTAATTTTGAATACTTTCTTTTTTAGATCTACTGCACTTTGAAGGGTGGCAATCTCAAATAAAAAGTTGACTTGAGACTTTTATCGACCGTAACCCTCATTTAAATGAGATTTGGTGACCTTTTGCCGGATCCCTTCCCGCCTATTTTGAGCTCACGTAATTAATGGACGCCTCAAAGTACTCTACCGTGTAATAAAACAGTTTTTTTTTTTTTTTTTTGTAATAGAAGCAGTTTTTCTAGTCTCCCTACTATGTGAAATTCCAAATTATATCTGTAATCTTTAATATGGAACAGAACAAATTAACATCGCCAATATACGTGACTTATCCTTTTATTTTATACAATACGTCGTTTCTTATATGTAAACTAGCGGAGTACACGGCGTTTCCCGTTCTAATCGGGATTTACCTGTACACTATTTTTATATTTCCGATGTAAATCATGAGTACCAAGTTTCACAATTGGCACCATCCATTTCCAGAAGAAAACTAAACATTGATATACCGAAACAATTCCCAGCTGTTATCCAGTATATCAGTTTACATTTTGGGCTACGCTGCATTTTAACTTGACCATATCATCTGTTAAAGTTGCTGCTTGATAGTCAAAACATCTACCATCCACGCATTAATACATACCTCGTATATAAATCTATATCTGGAATCTATCCGTTTGTTCCAGTAACAGCAGGATTTTTGATGGATTTTCACAGCGTCTAAGCTTGGGGCCCAAGCTACAATCTGGTGTACATGTTAAAACATTAGAACATTTTTATTTTATGAATATTCTGAGCTGGATTTATTTTGACGGAATTTAAAACTGTGGGTTTCTATAAAGAACACTGGGATTAAAAAAAGATGGGGGTAATGGAAGAACGTGGTTTGGCTTTTGTAAACCGAATGTGGACAGTATTTTTCTGCTTGTTTTAAGTATACGTGTACAAAATTCCTTCAAAATTGGATAGAAACTGTAGCTTTGTATAAAGAACATTGACAATAATTAAGGGATGTAAAGGGGGAGAGAGATTGGTTTTTTATAAAACTAATGCTGACAGTATTTTTCTCTTTGTTTTAAAGCATATATTTGCAAAGTTCCATCGATATTGGATAAAAACTATGGGTTTGCATAAAAAGGAAAAGGTGTATAGGAAGAGAGGGTAGGGTTTTTGAAATTTTCTGTTCAGAAAAATGCCTATGTTTGCCAATACTTGTGATCGGTCAAAAGGTGTCAACTATAACTTTGTGTAAAGAACATTGACAAAAATTAAGGAGGTGTAAATGAGGAGAGGGGTTTTGATTGGCAAACAAAAAGTTGACACTATTTTTCTCTTTATATAAAACTAGCCTCGTACCCGCGACTTCGTACGCGTGGATTAAGAATTTTTTTGCCAGAATTAAATATAAAAAGTTGTTGGTAACGAAGGATTGGTCCAAAACAATATCGAGTCGGCATAATATGACAGGAAAGCTATCACTATATCATTCTACCGTCGAACCTGCCTCTTGAAGAGAATCAATTTCCAACATATTTCTGTCACTATTCGATAAGATATCAAAATTTCGTAACTACAACTGTTAATCATACTGGAAAAAATATCCTGTGCCCTTTATACAGCTTTCCTTATAAAATTCCATCACAACGATATAGCCATTTAGTCCTCAAAACGTATCAAAAAGACAGAGACTTACTTCCGTATTTATAATAATATTACTGTGGTTCACACTCACACACTGACTGTGAACAACACCTGAGGGATCATTATAACGTAAAAAAGTGTACACCTACAAAACTGCAAGACTACCTACGATTTGCCTCGCATTGCACCCCTACCTTTATAATATCTACAGTTTAACATTCAATCCAAATAACCTACGGCCCAGGCCTCACTTTTACGATGAAAAACAATTTTTTAAAAATCTTAGCCCTAACGGAGATTTGAACCGGAGACCACGACGTTCGTAAGCAAGCTCTTTAGCCATTTTTTAAAATTTATTTTACTTTTTATATGTATTTTTAATACAAAATAGTACATTTATCACAAAGTTTCTTTGCAAAAAAATCATACAAATGAACATAAATTCTTCTTACTACAATACTCATAGAACATTCGGGTGATGCTACTGCATCATATCATTTAACATTACATATTATATATAACAGTGATACCTGCAGGCTGAATGAAAGTTTGTACACTGAATAATTCACTTATTTTCCTGATGAGAACTTCTGCAAACTTTCCAGAAATGCAATGTATGCACTATGTTCATATGCAGTGCTGAAGTCTGACTTTTTCAACAAATTCATTTGAGATTCCTTTCTCTTCCAGAAGAGTCATAAGCAAGTCATATAGATAACCATCAAGAATTTCTGCAGATACAGCATATGTTTTATCAGACCATTCACCCTCATACAGAGTGACTTCGTCAATTGCAAAAATATCATTGTAACCTTCCTCAGAGTCATTTGTCTGGCTAGCTGTGAATGAACACGTGAAACCCAACGTCTTTGACCCACGAGTTATTGAGCTGCCACTTCATTACACGGAAACACGGTCTGGAGACGCCCACATCCAACGTGTCTGCCTATCGCCGTATTTCGAAGTTATGGGACAACATGTGTTATTTATACAGATAATTTTTCAACCAAATGTAGACAGTATTTTTCTCCTTGTTTCAAAGGATAAGTGTGCAAAGTTTCATCGAGATCGGATGATAACTGTGGATTTGTATGAAGAACAAACAAACCAACAAACAAACATACATTCATCTTTATATATAAAGATTATAAGTATGAAAAGTTACGTTGGAATCAGATAAAACTGGATTTGTATAAAAATCAAAGGGTGTAAAGGAGGCAAGGGGATGGTTTTTGGAGTTTTGTTTGGACAGAAAACCTTCTCCATGAAAAAATACATATATGTGCCATCTTTAATGGTGATCGGTCAAACGGTGTCGACTGTAGCTTTGTATAAAGAACATTGACAAAAATTAAGGGGGTTGAAAGGGGGACAGGGGTTGGGTTTCTGTAAACCAAATATTGACAGTACTTTTAGTTTTATTTTAAATTATACTCGTTCAAATTTCCATCGAAATCGGATAAAAACGGTGGGTTTGCATAAGAATCAAGGGGTGTAATGGGACAAGGGGGTGTTTTTTTTATTTTGTTTGGTCAGACACCTATTACCGAGCGGGGCGGTGTAACGGTTAGCGTTCTCACCTCGCATTCGGGAGGACGGTGGTTCGAATCCCCGTCCGGGCATCCAGATTTGGGTTTTCCATGGTTTCCCCAAATCACTCCAGGCAAATGCCGGGATGCTTCCTTCACAAGGCCATGGCCGAATTCCTTCCCATTCCTTGCCCCCATCCTTGCCCTTCATCCTTTCCCGTCTCTAAAGACCTCGATGTTAAAAAGAGACGTAAAGCAGTTACAAAAAAAAAAAGACACCTATTCCATGAAAAAATACATATATGTGCCAACTTTCATGGTGATCGGTTAAACGGCGTCGACTGTAGCTTTGTATAAAGAAAATTGACAAAAATAGGGGGGGGGGGTGGAAAGGGGGAGAGAGGTTGGTTTTTGCAAACCAATTGTAGACATTATTTTTCTCCTTGTTTTAAAGTATATGTATGCAAAGTTTTATCAAAATCTAATAAAAACTGTCGGTTTCTATAATGATAATTGGAAATTAGGAGGGGAGGGGGTAAAAGGGGAGAGGGGTGGGCTTTTGCAAATCAAATTGTGAATCTAAACCATTCTCTAATCAACTTAATCACACACACAAAATTTCATAAGAATCAGTCCTGCCGTTTAGGAGGAGTACAGTGACATACACACAGACAGAAGATATACTTTCATATAAAGATGCAGATATAATCTCAAAAAATTTATAAAGTCACAGCAAATATAACTTAATAATCTGTCACGAGATTTGACTCAAAATTCACCACATCGAGAATTTTAGCAATTGATGAGAGACAAGCTTAAAATTTCCACAGTATCAAAAGGCTTTACAACAATACGGAAATAACAAGTACAACTAAAACTGAATTAAATATTTAAGTAAATTATTTAAAGTTATTGGTGGTCATCTGAACGAAATACACTGGTCGTACAACTGGAAAAAATAATAGGTATTTGACTACGTTGATGACTTAATCATTACTGCATGATTCATTTAATAATCAAAAATAGTTAAAAATACACTCATCACAAATATTTATACACATGATGATCAACGTTATATAATTGCTTAATTGTACTTCTTTTTCTAAGATACTTCTGCCTGTTCTTCCAGATAAAGCTTAACATTATTAATGGTCTTTTTTAAGGCACACGGATACAGCGTTTCACCCTATCCATTCGGAGTGTATTACCCGGGAATGAAGCGCATACGTCTTCGTGGACGTGGAAGCGGAATTTTCTGGGAAAGCAGCTGAGATCTTTCGACTATCCGAGGTGAACTGGGACCCTTGAAGCCGTGTTTTATTTTGCTCATCTGTATCAATCCCTCGTATTTGGATAGTAAGCCCATGTTAAATTCACTGAAACACTGCTTTCCGTTATATGTATCAAAATTAATTAATCTAGGACTGATTGATGAAGGAAAAAGGGGTATGGTACCATCACGAACCGCTTGCTAAATACTCTTTAGCTCACGCACGATTGTAATGGTTACGTAGCCGTAAATCCGACGTAATCGCCTAGCGCCGCCCACAACTAGGCACCATCTGATGAGAGTTGCGGTTAACTAGTTCGTTATCTCTGTGGTAATTGCAATCCCGCTGTTGGCTCGTGGAGATGGGTCCGGGCCGAAGCGATACTGGTCGAATTGGAACTGATAGAGCTACAGTGCCAATATCAGAGGATCTTTGGCCGACATTGTCTGCTCTTTATCACAAGAGATCGCTAGTACATAGATTCGGAAATAGTATTGGACAACTGCGGAATTGTAATGAAAAACAAAATTCATAGCTCCTCCAAACCCTGCCATTGTCCGTTGAAACTTGAATCCCAGCGCTTAAACAATAGTTTTTCTCGCCTGTAACATCTAATACGATTGCTAGTGTTTATCTGATATTTGGATTTTTGCATGCTTGTAAACTGGATAAACTCGTTATGGATGTATCCATATTTTACAGTTTTTGATCGTTTAGTTCAAAGCGTTTATTTAAGTATTTCCATCAAAATACTATTTGCTTTAAATCAAATGTGGCAGTTTGTTGCGTTTGTCTCCTGAAGAAAAAATAGACAAAGATTAGTAAACGTGCTACTACATGTTTAAAACATAAAATGAAAAGTAAATAAATCTCGTCTTAACATCTATCTGAAAATAGACTGCAAATTTGTAAAGGAGAAAGAATGTGTATGTAGGACAAAGCCAGGCAAAGTGACAAGCTACGATTTAATTATGTTTTAAGCTGACTTACAGTAAACCTATAGGCATCATAATTAGTGGTTACATATTCATATTTCATCCATGTCAGCATACAATAGGATTTTTTTAGTTACATTTGGATTAAGTGTAGTACCTACTAAAATTTTTTTTTTTTTAAAGTACCCAAATGTCCACTTTTCCCTCTTCTTCCTTAATTGAGGCTTTAAAAAAATCGCAAGTTCCTTTAGATATTTTAGGCCTGTTTACATTTACAGTCCCGATTTCTAACGCCATTTTAATGGTTTTAACTAATGTATAGCAAGTCAAGTATTCAAACGGGATGTCTTGCTCCCCAGAAGTAAGTTAATTCACATTCCAATATAAATTTTTACTACATACGAATAACTTCGTACTTAGTTTACTTAAAGGTCCTTATCATCAGTGCTCTGACCCAAGACAAATTTTCACTTGGTGGTTCTCCATGCTTTCTTGTCTTCTGCCATTTCCCTTGATTTTATTTATCTCCGGATTCTTGTACATCGAGAGCCATATCATTATCACTTGAGAAATATAATTTGGTAGTATCCCGTTTCTTTCCGCATAGGCAGCAGGTTGCCCAGCCTAAAATCAGCCGCTCACTATGAGTCAGACGCTGTTTGTAGCAGTCCCTCTGGGATATAGTCCCTACTTAAAACTCTTCAGCCCTAAATGGACGGATGCCTCTTCCGCGAGCTTCACCGTTCCAAAGACCTCCTTCTCCGCTGTCGCTACCGTTGACTTCTTCGTCATTACCCTGGCAAGGGGCCCTCACATGGTGTTATCAACCGAAGCCAGTAGACCCAAATTTATTTATTTTTTAAAAAAGGTATTAATTCTCCAACTCCTTCCCATTTCTAGCGAAATTGAGCCCTGGGCTTGCTCCCGGCTTAGCGGAGTTTACTTAATGGTAACATATTGAAAACAACTATTGATTTGCGAGAGAGATTCCTCGCCAGATTTCAGTGTCATAGAAAACCTTCATGAAAGGAAAAACTTAGGAACGATGTAAAATTTTAGTCAGGCTGAAGAAAATAAGATGAGTATTTCAATTCCGCATTTTTCCTGCTTTAACTGCCGAAATCGAATGCATTATGAAAACAAAGTAATAATGGCCAAATGTGGTATGATAAGGAGAAAGCTAAGATTTTTTTTGTACTCTTATTTCAGTAACATTGTGTGCATAAAAAGTAAAACTTTGTGATGACTTGAGTTTGTTTGGGAACGTTAATCTTCCTACATAAACAGACATGTTTCCTATTTGATGTAAATAAATAAAAAAGATATCCGATTTCTTTAAAAATTTATTAGGACAATCTGTGCTGCATCAGTCTATCCGCTATGAGGCGTACATCTGAAAGATTTTTCTCTGTAAATACTGTTTTGAAATGGTGTCTGCTTGAAGTGTATTGTGACGTATAGTCTATTCTCATGAACGAAAAAGAGACTGTGGAACTGGGGGCCTGCCATAAAAAGCAACATTTCACCGTACACGTTCATCTAGAAAATGAGCGTGAAAGTTTATGTGCCTGTGAATGAGGCTGGAGAAAGCGAAAGAGGAGCAAGTAGTGGCTACCACCGTAATAGTCAGAAAATAAGAGATCTTTTCTAACCTCTCATCATTCACTTTCTTCGTAGGCGCGTACCAGCGCTACAACATTTTAATGTAACAGGCTCGATCTAATAACTTGGTTAAGTTCGTAATTATAGCAACACACGTCTGAATGTGACCGACCAGAGCTTTAAGTAAGCGTTTAAATGTCTTCATTGACTTTCTTCGACGTTACAAGATACAGAAAAACTAGGGACAGTCTAGATGTGTTTCATATAAGCCATGGGATCGTTAAATAAGATTGAACCCAACTGTCGTTTAGAAACAGCATCTCTCATTTATTGCTGGACCAGTATAATTACAGAAGTACACTGCCCTTTCTTTGCTGACAAATTCTGAGAAACACAAGAATTCTCTTAGATTTAAGTTCCGGTCTTTAGTGATCTTGAATGTTACATATTAGTTTGAGTAAGAGGATCGAAATGGAAATTTTTCAGTTGTAAATACTTTCTGTAGAATTTATGTGTCAGTTTCAGCACAAATAGACGACTCTAATTCCTTACACCGGTGAAATAGAGTACTTTCTGCCATATATTGCAGTCAGATGTTATACCAAATACTAGTATGTTACCGTAAATTCTTTGTCTAGTACTGATACAAATGAGTTAAAAGAAAAGTTTTGGTCTGCTTCAACATATTTCTGTTTGATCTCCACATACTGCTCCAGCGACATTGCAATGCTTTTATGCCATCCACGTGAAAGGATTTTTTCAAGTTTGTCAAAAACGAGATGATATGACTTATGGATTCATTTCTGACTTGCTTGCCAGACATAAATGTTTTAAGGTTTGGAAACTGATGGAAGTTTGAGAGGTGAATAGAGTGTATAAGAACGCAATATTTCTCGGCGTTGGCAATATAAATATTCTCGGGTGACTAGTCACCCGAGAACAGTGTTTATATATATGTGAATAGAGTGGTTGCAATGTCAACTTAAACACACAGTCATTAATGAATTGAAGGCATGGTAATGCGAGAATTGCAGCTGGGGACAGTTACCTAATTAAACAACACCTGTTCTAATAATTTTCCTTTTCTGCTTTCCTCAAGAACTGCTCGTAATTGCTTCAGAAGTTCAGCATAATACGTCCTCGTAATGGCTTCAGCCTTCCTTTTGAAGGACATCTAGAATAGACACCATCACTTTTCCTTCAAAAGGAACAGCTTAGTCTTAGGAGGGAGAGAACTGGCTAGATTCCACTGCATTGACTGTGGTTTGAGTCTAATAAATTGATGAGTCCAGGCTCCTATACTCTGTTCATTAATAATTGGCGGCTCAAGGTCATGTACTCCTGTCTGCGCTCCTCACCTCTTCCTCTCCGAGTTGACCACTGTATCCAGTCAAGCGCCTGGTGAATTTCCCCTTCGCTTGTATGGGTGAGGGCAGCGGAGTGACATTGAGCCGCCTCTGTTAACTGAACGGGCTATAGTCATGCTACGAACTTCAGGAACGACTTCCGTGTTGGCAACAAGTAAGATTATCCCAGAATATCAAAACGATTACTCAATACTCTTTATCGACTGAGCCTCATTGTTATTAAATGTTAATTTCTAGGTGGCCTTCTTGCTTGGCTCTGGTAAATGGGCGTATTACGTAAAGCTTACTCTAAGCAGATTACCAGTTCGAGTCTGGCTTATGGCGTGGATGGTTTTAATTAAACCTTGTGTTGTTGCTACTGTTACAATTGATAATCGCCTGGTTTATTATACTGAAAAACAAATTAGTTTGTACTGTGATGTGGGCATTTGGTCTCAGCAACCGAAAGGCATTCTAAAAAAAAACTCATACAAAACAAATAAATGTTTAATCATATATTTGTTATAAGTTTTTTACGCTTTATGGGATGTATCGGCCAGAATGATTTTGCGAATTTCTGCTTGGCACACATATTACCTCTCACAGAATCATGGGACTTGTTGTTTTTAATGTCTGGCATAAAGATCTGTCTTTGCGCACTGAGCTGAAAATTGATACCTGTCCATGTTCATCATGAGTGGTAGTCAGAAGTCTACTGAAATTAAAGTAATTAAGTGGGAGGAGAAAAATTTCAGTAGGCCTATAGACTAAATGTATTAAAAGGACAGCACCCATGACACGATAAAATGTTACATCACAAATGTAAGTTGTTCTTCAATTATAATTTGATTATTGTTTTAAAATTAGCCTCACTGTGGACTCGAATATATTCAAGAATTAGAAGAAATAACAAATTATTTACTATAACCAATTCAGGTACGCATTACTATACCCTGCGTTGAACCAAAATAACTTATAATGATTGTAACTTGTTTGGCAATAGGTTGGATAGCTATATTAAAATAAGCTGATGGCTTGTTAACATAGCTACTACAAAAAAAAAATTGGTTATAAATAATTTTCATAAAACTACCAGCAGTAAGGTTTCTGTATTCGTAGTACTGAAACCAGAAATGTAGGACGATAAATCTAGCGGTAAGGAATGGCGCGGATGCTGCATGGAATTATTCCGCAGTGTCTTATTGATCACCGGAGCCACTGCATCAGCACAAGACGCTGGACCTCTGACAACGGAGACGTTTTGAAATCATCAGATGCTAGCCACTTAACACATATAACTTACTCCGTAGAAGGTTCTAGATTATGTATACTTGAAGTATCCCTCTTCATGGACAAGATTGTTAATGTGCCATTTGAAAATACCTATTTCGAAAAAATGTGGAATTAAATGTCCCTAATTAGCTACTTAGTGTGCTCGGTTGATTTGTCCAGACGCTGCAAGAATAATGTTCATGGGCTTTGACTTCGATTTTTAATCTCTTCCGAAGTAGATACCACGCTATACACACTTTAGGTCTCTTCTTTATTGCCTGTATAGACGGTTCACATTACCTATGCACAGTCGAAGTTTTTCAATGCCTTCTCCATCGATGGCAAAGAACCGCCGATAACCTGCGCGACTGGTTTGAAGGATATTGACTGTTAATACTGTCTCTTGCTAGTTCTGTACATTACTTTGTCGTTTTTTTAAGTTGTATCGTAATAAAACAACCATTCTTATTTACGTCAGTTCTGGTTTGTCGTGCTTGTATTTGGGTACACTGCAGCCCCATCTGCGCCTGGTATTACGAAAAGAAATACTGTCTTGTATTTGACTGTCAACTCTTAAGGTAGATTTATATTTAAAAAATACATTCCACAGAATCTAAAAGTGACAAAGAATGAATTTTTACGGTCACAGATCATTATGCGTGATCTGATCGAGTTGAAATTCGAGCTTGTCCTATTTTTCAACCTAAGGGCAAATTTTCTCTGCAAAATTTGAAGGGATTTTGAAGTATTAAAGAGAGACAGAGACGATCACAATATGGGCGTTCGACGGGAAACGCTACTCACTGTTAGCGCTACAAGGAAGAAACTGCTCCCGGCGAGCGAGCGGTCAGCTTCCGGCATTGTTCGACCGTCGGCCGCGGACTATTTTATAATAATTACGCTTCATAAACTTGTATGTACTAAGCATTTTATGCACCACAATTGTTTTGTACGGCTTTAAGTGAACTAGCTTTGTTACTTTCCAAGCTGACGTCTTAGATACGCCTGCCTGCTGCCCTAACTGACTTAATGATTTTTTGGGTGACTGTTCTAGTCGAAAAGCGATATCGTCAATTTTCTCCTCTGTGAGAATACGGTTGACCGACAGTCTCTTTTTGTTAAAAAATGAACCCGTTTCTCTTACTTTTTTAACCAGACGCAGAATTGTTGATTTAGCTGGCAGTAAAGCGCCAGGATATTCGCGACGAAATTTACTGCGACACTTTTTAAACGACTTCTTCTTCACATATGTATCGTAGAGAAATATTCTTTGTTGCAAACTGTAACGTACCATAATTTTACTCACACTCAAACACGGTACAGATGAGTAAGAGTATGAAGCCCCAAACCAGCCAAACCGCAAAGAAACGTTTATTCACAACACTGATTAATAAGAGACTGAAGTCACAAACTAGCTACAATGCAAAGAAACCGTTCTTAACAATGTAAGGGTCCCATTATACTGCGTCACTGCACCGTTGGGGCAGCGGAGGTGTTAAACAGTGCGGTAATTCACGGCGCCATGTGGCGGGAGTTGCTGGCTCCACTGTCCCAGCAAGTTGCCGGCTCCGACGGCAACAGATTGGGAGGGTACCGTTTCCCGGCGAACGCCCTGTATAATGCTAAGGTCTTGTGCCATGTTATATGTTCTCCGTAACCTGAATGTTTGTTGGAATCTCCCGCAGGTAAAGTAAATCCGTATGGTCTTACGCGCTGATGACAGAATTTCGATTTACTGCGCATTCCGTCTCTTATGTATCTGAACCTATAGTTTAAATTGGAATTCGAACTAGGGACTGTCCTTGCTAACTCATACCCACAAAAGCACAGTCCGTAAATATTCATAGTCCCACCGGGTTTCGAGTCCGGACCCTGAATTTTGAAAGTACAGTCTCACCTCTCAACCATCCGACTTCTACCTTTCTCAATACGTGGAATACGCAGGTGGGTGGCCAGTTATTTTTCTCCTTGTGTTTCTCAGTGTTGTCTATGTACAGATGACTGTGATGAATCTTGTTAAGAGTTGTTTTGTATTGTGTATACGTACATTAAAGAAAGGAGAGGATGGAGCTCGGTGTCGATCCAGTTAAGCCTACTCTTCCGAAGGATACCTGGGAGCAGCTAAGATTTACGTCTCCATCCGACGGCTGAAACACCATGAACAGTGTCACGTGCTCTTACTATAACGCACTGCGGTTAGGAATTGTGCTCCTCCCTCTCTCTTTTAGCTGGGTTCTCACGGCGCGTCCCTCGGCGCCTGTTAGGGGACGTCTCTCATCTTTGCCGCACAAGCTAGCAGGTACGGCGCGTCTCGACCCACCGCCAGGCTGTAGAAGATGAAAGGAGCGTCCTGCCTACCTCGCGCCGTAGGAACGGACATTTTTTTACCCTGCTGGCCAGGTCCCGAGTGATGACAATGTCTACCAGAACAACGGTTCGAACCAGCTAAACCGTGTCGGACGGGCAACGAATTTGGTAAAATCAAAGTTTACGAAAGTTAATCCCACTGTACGCCGTTAGACGGTGACAGACTTTTATTTTGAGCAGACAGAAGTTTCTGTTTCTTGTTTCTTAAGTTTTTTATTACCATTACAACTAAGGCCCTTACGCCTCGTCGACTTGGAGGTCATTAGAGTTTGGGGAGCTTTGGGGACAAGAAACGGGTCACGACCTTTTGAAGGAACTTTCCCAGCATTCGCTTGGAGTGATTTCTGGAAACCATGGAAAACCAAAATTTGGATGGCCGGAGAGGACTTGATCAAGCGTCCTCCCCAATGCTAAGATCGAACGTAACCGCTAACCCATCGGATTACGTAAGATAGCGTACTTTGAGGCACTTATGGTCTTAAACGTGGGAATGTTAATGGATATCAAAATTTCATTTTTCGTAGACGTTCGTTATATCTTTTTTAATCACAGGTTATAATGATCTACATATGTTTCAAATCGTCCACTTGCACCTGCCTTCCCTATTAGGCATAAACTATTTATGGTTTTTAAACCCGTCCATTTTGTTATTGAGTAGATTAGAAAAAACGCAAATAAGACGTTGATAAATGATTATTTTGGGAGGCTGAATGTATGAAGATAAGCCCATGGCCATTTTTAGTCCATCAGTGGCTTTGTGGTTAAAATGGCCATTGACAAGTATTTCAGTAAAGGCTAAGTACGCTTAGTATTTTCTAGGACAAAAGTGGAGGAGGAATGCATTTTATATTTGTCGCTAACTTCAGCCAGTGACTCGTAAAAAAATTCAACTTAAATCTCATCAAATCCTTCCTCCGATATTTCGTAAATTTAGTGAAATCTTATTTGTTATGCCGGGATGCACACACTGATTTATTAAGGCTAGCTTATAAAACACAAAATAAGGCCATAACTCAGAAAACAGATTGTTGGTTGGTTACATTCATTTATCTGATCTCACAAAATATCGTAAGAGAAACTATGACATGATGCTTTTCCGTACATTCTCTTTTCCCATTAGAAATACACGAGTGTTGTTATGGACGCAAATATTGTTGCCACGGATATGTTAATGATTCTTAAGTATATTTTTAATAATCGTTGTTAGTTTTATCACTGAAGCTAATGTACTAATTACAGAAAATAGTTCTTCGGCGCATCTAAAGAAAGGAGTCACTGATGAACGGAAAAAAACACGAAAACGGAAAAAAAAACACGAAAACGGAAAAAAAACACGAAAACGGAAAAAAACACGAAAACGGAACAATACGAATATAACATGTTGGTGATTTTTTCGGCCCAAGTCCTTAGTTGCTATGATAACTGTTTTGTGGGTTCTTTCTGCCTTGCAAGGCAGAAAGAACCCACAAAACAATACGAATATAGTTTCCCTGATGCGATGTACCATTTTGCATTGCAGTAGTCGATCGATTCCACTGATTCATTCCCCTTATTTTTACGTAGGATAAAAGAACCGTGACATTAGTGGCCTGTCAAAATCAACATTTACGTCAATTTAATCATCCCGTTTTATAATCACTGACGTTCGAGATTCAATATAATAATGGCTGATAGCAAAATGGTGTTACTTCTGGAATAATTTCGTTGTCAATTTCTTCAGCAGCCTCTTCCGAGAACTCAATCCTGACCTTCCCAAGCTAAATCTTTTAGCAGTCACTGAGCGTTGAAGGAGCAAATCAGCATTGAAACTGATGCTTCCCGTGTATTGAGTCCGATATGGTGCCGCTATGTCCTAAATGTCTGTCAATTGCCGGCCTTATGCAGCTTGCGCCTTTCGTGCGGCTTCCGTGCGCTGCATTCACAAAGTTCGGTTGACACACTTCAAGGACTTCACTGCCATCTGAGCGCCTTTCTAGAGCCTCGCAATATTTTATTCTGTTGAAAAGGGATTCAATAATAACTGAACATGAATAAAATAAATTTTTACTTTCTATTGTACCTATTGTAGCTAAACAAAATGCAGCAAGTTTAGAAAGTTATAATATATGTTAACAGCGAAACAATCGTATGTATCGTGCCAACAAGAAAAGACTGTACAGATATTGCCAAAGCCATACATAACAAAAATTGAAATTATTCATTGTGAAATTATCTGTTGAAATATCAAATGTAAAACTGTTGTGTTAAATTAAGGCCTATTTTAGTTTCTAGATACTAGGCTGTAAAAATGTGTGCTAAATAAAAAGTAATAATAATAATAATAATAATACTAAACACAGTCTTATGACCGATATCAACCGATGCTTAATTTTCGAACCAGTAAAAGTTGAAGGGTGAAGTGATTACAAGACTGACATAAAGCTTCTAACAACCCATTGTTAGCTCTTCTCCTGTGGACACTTTTAATATAGACGAAACTATGGCGAGTGAACAACACCCCCCTTTTCTTCCCTCCTGTTCCTTCCTTCCTTCCTTATTATCTGTCTTCTTCTTCTTCTATCTATCTATCTTCTATTATATCTATAAAACGAAAACCGGATATATTGGTCTTATAAAAACTCTGAAACTACGGAGCAGATTTCGATGCGGTTTTCACCGTTTTAAAGCTTAGAATCTCAATTCAGTTGTTTGGCATATCTTATATTTCAACGTTAAATAGCGTAGGAGCATTAAATGAAATTTTGAAAGTATTTTCAACAAATCCCAAAGATGGAATGATTACTTCGCACTAAACACACAACTAAATGTCTCTGACCATAGCCTTTAATTAAAGCAATAAATAACTTTACAATAATAACTATATTGCACACTAAACAAAAGTTGAAGTATTCTTTCCTTTAATTCGGGATATTCAATTTTTAAACGCCATGGATAGCCGTAAAAACAACAGAGATTTTCTTTAAGCACGATCTCTGGACAATGTCTCTGACCTTCAGAATTAGTCTTCTGTTTACGATAATATTATTCCGGATTCACTTTTGATGTTTGTATAAAAGGTTGAATCTGTGGAGTTAAAGTATCTGGCGTTTCGAGCAAAAAGTATATCTATTCACTTCGCAATTGAATCTTGATATACATGAATCATTTCGGTCGATGAAAATAGTGTACGTGCAAATAAAAATTTTTTGGTAGGGGGCGGGTGAATCTAGGTTTGCTTTAATTCCGAAAAAAAGTTGCGAGTTTTATGAAACTTTGAGGGAATAAAAATAGGGTACTATACCGAGCAATGCCGGGAACTCCGTTAGTAGACTATAAAATACTGCTTGATTTAATAAAATGCGTTACGCCTGTACACTGGACTTGCACTTGAAGCTCGGCCACCTTCGGCAATTCCCGATGATGCCCGACGTGTTAGTTATACTGGCCACCACCGCAGCGCTGCTTGGCTAACCAGGAAATTTCAAATAAATAACTAAATTCTATTTTATTTGCGCTTGTATTGTTAAAACGATGTGTTACCGCGATGTCAGTTAAAATCCGTTTTTCTGTTGTGGAAGTAACTACAAATTAACACCAACGGCAGAGGTTATAAACATTACAGTATGACGTTCGTTTAAATTTAAATGTTGCTTCTTGTTTATTTACAACTAGATGCAGAAATTCATATAAGGAGAACATCTGATGTTTGCGCTGCATTCCATGTAGCAGTTACTAGAAACAGGGCAGAACATAATTTAACAAGATAAGAAACAGGGAAGTTTTATTAAAAATTCAGCGAAGCTTACACGAAACGAAGGTAATCGCGAAATATATCAATCAAATAAGATTTTGAAGTTATACTTAGAAAATTTTTTAGAACAACAAAAATTTCAGTGATTTAAAGTCAAATGCAGTTATTTGAAAAATACTAGCCAAATACGTTCTGCAAGAATCTAATCAGGGATACTTTACTCAAATCACGAAAAATATCTATTAAAAAGATAATAATCGTTATTCCTTTTTCCTCAGAAACTTTTCCAGAACAAATTCCTGCTACCACCATACGTGATACCCATAATTTTTAACAGGCGTTTAAATTAACTGTCTTATAAGAAGTCAATGTGTGGTAACTTCATTTCACTTGCTTGTACTCTGCTGATGAAAAAGTGGGACATCAGCAGAGTACAAGCAAGTGAATTGAAGTTTTTAAAGAGGTAGAATGGGAGTTACTAAAATGGAAAGAATAAGGAATGAAGTGATTAGACGCACCATAAAAGAGGAACCACTACAGGAAAGGATAGAGAGGACCAGACTGAGATGGTACGGACATGTAAAGAGAATGGAGCCTCAGAGAATCCCAAGAAAAATCCATGCAATTAAGATGCATGGTAAACGACCCAGAGGAAGATCAAGAGATGGATGGCTGAAATGAGTGGAGGAGGGTGTACGGAAGAAAGGAGAGGACTGGAACAAAGTGGTGATAGAGAGGTGGTTGGATGAAAGAAGCAAATGGAGAGGCTTGTGTATAAAGTAGGGTTACCAGAATTTTTTCTCCGAATCCGGGGACGCTTCAGCACTTTTTCACCAAAATCCGGGGACGCTTTCGACATTTTTTGTCCTAATGATGCGATGCACGTTTATAAGTTATATGATGATTAAAGGTTGGGTTAACTTAAAAGAAACATATTTGTCATTGTTATATATTTAGTATTTTAAAAGATATGGTACCTGATTTTACCTCCAACTTGTCAATTGTCATTGGTATTTCTCAGAAGAATGAATCTTCTTGAGAAGATCTTGTCTGCCCGAAAATTGTCGGCAAGTCATGGAAAAGTTTGTTAATATAGTTAGTGTAGCTTGAACTGTTTCTGTACTCATTCTGACGCTCTGTGATGTCCCCATCACGTTCATTGAGGAGAAGACTCTCTCTACAGATGTGTTACCCCCGGGAATACACAAATACAGTTCTACTAAGTTGCGAAGCTGAACATATGGGACCATTTTGTTAGAAAAATGTAAATAAAGTTAATTCCATCTTACACCAACACTGGATTCATTCCATCCGTCTACTTTATCTTTTGACACAAATTCCTTTAGAGAAGAAATTTCATTGATTTATTTCTTTAAACGAATGCATTAACAAATCAGGGCTTTTAAAAAAGTATATCTAGATTTTAAAAAAATTCTGGGGTCAACAGTAAAAATCCGGGGACATTGCGGGGACGAAATCTGTCCGGGGACAAAGAGCTAAATACGGGGACTGTCCCCGGGAAACGGGGACGTCTGGTAACCCTAGTATAAAGCATACCCGGCCAGAGGCTGGAAACTGTTAAGGATGATGATGATGATGATAAGAAGTAAATATGTGGTAACTATCCATACCACCCCGTTGCCTTTTGGATTGGGATATGTCTAAAAACAGGTGAATAAACTGAAAGAATGTAGGCTTTCTCGGTGAGCCAGTTGCGTAAAATCTTCTCGAGCTTTCCACCGGGATATCGCGTCATTAGAAATACAAAGCGACGTTTCGAAGCCTGCCTCCGACTTCCTCTGGCACGTCACTTTGTATTTCTACTATCCCGGTGGAAAGATCAAGATTTTACACAGACGAATAAACTTTATAAGCAACATGGCAGTTCAGAAGGCAATCGTAAATAATTGCATTAAAGATACGAAGAGTTTCCCGAAAGGAATGTGTAATCTTCTAATTTTACATAATGGTCAAAAAAGTATATGTGTATGGCATTATTGACGGGGAGACCCCGAAGGGTAGTTCGGCTACCTCTGTCGTGGTTATCCTAATCTACTGGGTACAGGAAACCTAAAATTCTACGTGGAACACAAACCACGAAGCGTCCTTTGCCCTGTTCACTCTGAACTGGCGGCTCAAGGTGATGTTTCCCTGGCCCTGCTCCTCATCTCATTACCCACTCCTTTTCTACCTCTCCGCGCTGACCGCTGCGAGCAGCAAGACGAATGGTAAATTTCTCTTTCACATCTAGGGCAGGGGCAGCGGAGTGGGCATAGAGCAGACTGGCCAAGAGCCGCCTGTGTTAACTTTTTTTTTTTTTTTTTTTTAACAGTTTAACGTCCCTTTTTAACAACGTGGTCTTTAGAGACGGGAAAGGATGGGGCAAGGAATGGGAAGGAATTCGGCCATGGCCTTTTGAAGGAAGCATCCCGGCATTCACCTGGAGTGATTTGGGGGAAACCATGGAAAACCCAAATCTGGATGCCCAGACGGGGATTCGAACCGCCGTCCTCCCGAATGCGAGGCCAGAACGCTATCCGTTACACCACCACGCTCGGTCTGTGTTAACTGAGCGAACTATACCGTACTTCATACGAACAAAGCGAAGCTTTTCCAGAGGTGAAGGTCAGTTTTAAGGCCCGTAAAACTTCCAGCTGAAACCGGGATTTGAACCAGAGATCGTAACCAAATAAGTCAACAGCTGCTCTCCACTGTGGTGAGTTCGTCAAACGAAAATACTACTGATGGCAAGTTGGCGACAGTTAGCAAGAAAATAGACAAGAAAGTTGTACAAATTGTATGCGTTGTACCATCGATTAAGACTGAAAGGTTAAAAAAAAAATCTGAATGCAGAAACAACTATTTTGGGAGGAGGAATTGAACTGTTTTTGAAAGCACGGACTAAATTAACGAAAAATGTTTAGAGCTGATTGATGAACAAGTTTGATAAGCAAATCACTGGATTATAATTGTTAGCGATATTATATAAATTTGTTTCGTACCGGTGAATAATAACACTTTGTAATCAATAAATTCCAAGGGTTGTATGGGCTTAGTTTTCTGGGTTTACATCCGCCCTTTCAGTCAAGCTTAGAAATTAAAAAATAACATATTCAGCAACTTCTTTTCTTTAAAAAATAAAAACAAGACGAAACAAAACTTACACCACGACTTTCTGCCCTTTTCTTGCATGTGCCATTTTCCTGTTTCTTTGTAATGCTGTGACACGAAATTGTTGGAGCCCTACAAGCTCAGATACTTGACGACATGTTTATTACCAGGCCTGGTTGGTAACATTCGAGTTTGGCTCAGATTTGAAGGCTGGTATAACCATTCAGACTTAAATATTTCATGGTTTCCTATCAAACCACCACAAGTGAATGCTTGATTTTTCCTTTTTGTCTCTATTTTATTGTCGTTTCTTGCCTATAAGTGTTTCCCAGTCTATAATGACCCCGCCCTGTAAGAACCATAAAGCCTCGAGGATAAAAAAAAAAGATGGACCATCCCATCCCGGCGATGTTTAGTGTCGGCACAGAGCCAAAGATATGAAGCTGTGGGAAGAAAGAGTCCGACATTGGACGCTGTGATCAAGGAGGAAGTTGAGCGCCTACATCATAAATTAAGTGTTGCAATCTCATCTGACCGTCTCTGCTGTATCTTTATGTTTCTACGAGAACTTCGTTGTACATAATT
>JARYHS010013631.1:96424785-96498739 GCA_031002005.1 Vandiemenella viatica
ACAACTCACTCAACTTCCTTGACATAACAATAACCAAAAAAGGCCCATTACACTCCTTCAGCATATATAGAAAACCCACACACACTGACACTATAATTCACAACAATTCTAACCATCCAAACAATCACAAACAAGCAGCACTGAGACACATGCTAAAAGGCTAAATATGATACCCCTATCCGAGAAAGACTACACCAGAGAATATAACACAATCATCCAAATAGCAAATAATAATGGGTACTCACAAAAACTTATTAACAGCTCAACAACAAAATAAAAAACACAACAACAAACAAATACCACCTAGGATACAAAACACAAGCACACTGAACCAAACCAAGAAACACTGGTACACCATGACATACAATAATAAACACACACACAGAATCAGCAACATTTAAGAAACAAGGAATACAAATTGCTTTCAGGACAAATAACACACTACACAAACATCTAAACTCCAACACTGAAAGTGACTTATACCAACAAGCAGGAATATACCAGTTAACATGCCAACAGTGTCAGGCTGTATACATAGGACAGACATCCAGAAATTTTAACATAAGATATAAAGAACACATCAGAGCAATAAGCTGCACAAATCACTCCACATTTGCTGAACATTTATTAGACAATAATCACCCTCCTACCAATATAAATACAGAAATGAAAATATTACAAATCAACAACCACAAAAATCATCTACTTACATTTCAGGAAAGCTACCATATACACAAATCGATAGCAATAGGAAAAACAATAATAAACGAATTCACAAATTTAACCAACAAAACACTATACAACACTCTAACAACACAAAAAGCAGTCTCAAAACAAGAAAACGAATACATTCACTAACACAATAATCACAAACAGTACCTCAGCACAAAAACAGAGAGATAATTTAATAGAAAGTACAACACACAAACAATAACAACAGAAACTAAGTTGGCACTACTGTAAACATCTGGTAAAATCAAACAAACCGTGTGTAACACACATGTGTAAATAAACAGAAAAAGATTAACATAAGAACAAGTGCAACAGAAAAAACAACTAGTGTAACAATAGTTTTAAAGAAAACTGTAATGAACAGTTATGTGAAAGCGTGTGAAGTGCTGTTCCAGACCGACATGTAAAGGAATACCATTATATCTGTGTACAGAGTACAGTGTTACATATGTATATACATTTTATTAAGATTATATTGTATGTAATTATTGTAACAACACATGTAAAAACACTTTACAGCCACTGAAGATGCCCTACACCACAAGGGCGAAACGCGTCTGGGGAATTAAATAAAAACAAAATTCACCAAACCAGTTGTTTTCGACGGATTTATTCACAAAATTATTGTTCAGCAACTGCGGGAAGATGGCCTATTACCATATTAATATTTCACAGCCTCGTCAGGCATTCCCAACGGCCACATATCAGCGATACAAGACTCAACATCTCAATCTTCACAAAACCATCCAGAGCATCAAATTTAATAAGTTATGCATTCAACAAAATCTCAAACCGAATTATGTAAACGTGACGGTCAGGAACAGCACTAAACCAGCACAACAGGCTAAAACAATAGCAGAAAACCAATGGATTAGTAAGGAAATAAGAGCACTTTATAGCAAGAAAGCAAATCAAAACAAAACACTCTACATGACACACCTACAGCTTGCCACACAATTAAACAACCCAACAATACTGAGTGATATTATAGAAAGAATTGAAGACCACACAGCAGCTATTATAGACAACATTAAAGCAAAGCACAATAATAAAATCAAAGTATTGAAAAATAACCAAAGGAAACAGCACATAGATTTATCAAATGAACAACTTATACCCAACCACAATTTTCACCCCAAACTCATCAACTTGACTAATATACAACTAAGTGAACAAGAAACTCAGTTACTGCAGAAAGGGTTAAAACACAACACAAACACAACAAGCAAGGACAAATTTATTGAACACATCATCACTGAATCAGAATATATAATCACACAAGAAGAAAAAGCACAGAACACATCATTAAATGCAGGCCTAACAAGAGAACTAATCGCAAATGAAATAAGACATATTAATACAAAACTGAAGTACACTCACAACAAAGACACAAACAACACACTGAAAACATTAAAAGTCAAATTGCAAACAAATGATATAATAACTACTAAGGCAGATAAAGGAAACACAATAGTACTAATGCAAAAAACAGAATACAATGAAAAAACAGAACAGTTTATAGCAAACAACCAAATAACTGAATTAAAAACAAATCCCACAAACAGATTTCACAACAACCTAAAAAAGTGCCTCAAAAACATTAATCACATTTTAACAGATTGGCAAAAAAACAGAACATTCCTCAAAAAAATCCTAAGGCTCCAAAGCTCAGAGGCCAACCAAAAATACATAAAAATGACATACCAATAAGACCAATAATAAATTTCAGGAAGGCACCAACGTACCATCTAAGCAGATTCATACATGAATTCCTCAGAGAAAAATACAGATACCACAATGACAGAACCATCAAAAATACAACACAGTTGATACAAAAAGTAAACACAATACCAATACCTGACACAGCCACACTCTTATCATTTGATGTTGTAAATATGTTCTCTATCATCCCAGTCAATGAAACAATTAATATTATACAAAACAACCTATACACACATAACACAGTCCCAGACACACACATCAAAGAGATAACAGAAATACTAAACCTTGTAACATCACAAAACTATTTCCAATTCAATAACAAATACTATATCCAAAATGAAGGTTTACCAATGGGCTCTCCGGTTTCAGGCATCATGGCAGATATTTTCATGGATCATATTGAACACCAGATATTCACAAACAAGAAGTACAACATACTATACTGGCACAGATACGTGGATGACGTCATTTGCTTGATAGATGAACCACAACATAATATTTCCACATTCCATGAAGAAATTAATAACATCCACAGTAATATAAAATTCACCATAGAGAAAGAAACAAACAACTCACTCAACTTCCTTGACATAACAATAACCAAAAAAGGCCCATTACACTCCTTCAGCATATATAGAAAACCCACACACACTGACACTATAATTCACAACAATTCTAACCATCCAAACAATCACAAACAAGCAGCACTGAGACACATGCTAAACAGGCTAAATATGATACCCCTATCCGAGAAAGACTACACCAGAGAATATAACACAATCATCCAAATAGCAAATAATAATGGGTACTCACAAAAACTTATTGAACAGCTCAACAACAAAATAAAAAACAACAACAACAAACAAATACCACCTAGGATACAAAACACAAGCACACTGAACCAAACCAAGAAACACTGGTACACCATGACATACAATAATAAACACACACACAGAATCAGCAACATATTTAAGAAACAAGGAATACAAATTGCTTTCAGGACAAATAACACACTACACAAACATCTAAACTCCAACACTGAAAGTGACTTATACCAACAAGCAGGAATATACCAGTTAACATGCCAACAGTGTCAGGCTGTATACATAGGACAGACATCCAGAAATTTTAACATAAGATATAAAGAACACATCAGAGCAATAAGCTGCACAAATCACTCCACATTTGCTGAACATTTATTAGACAATAATCACCCTCCTACCAATATAAATACAGAAATGAAAATATTACAAATCAACAACCACAAAAATCATCTACTTACATTTCAGGAAAGCTACCATATACACAAATCGATAGCAATAGGAAAAACAATAATAAACGAATTCACAAATTTAACCAACAAAACACTATACAACACTCTAACAACACAAAAAGCAGTCTCAAAACAAGAAAACGAATACATTCACTAACACAATAATCACAAACAGTACCTCAGCACAAAAACAGAGAGATAATTTAATAGAAAGTACAACACACAAACAATAACAACAGAAACTAAGTTGGCACTACTGTAAACATCTGGTAAAATCAAAACAAAAACCGTGTGTAACACACATGTGTAAATAAACAGAAAAAGATTAACATAAGAACAAGTGCAACAGAAAAAACAACTAGTGTAACAATAGTTTTAAAGAAAACTGTAATGAACAGTTATGTGAAGCGGTGTGAATGCTGTTCCAGACCGACATGTAAAGGAATACCATTATATCTGTGAGTACAGTGTGTACATATGTATATACATTTTATTAAGAGTTATATTGTATGTAATTATTGTAACAACACATGTAAAAACACTTTACAGCCACTGAAGATGCCCTACACCACAAGGGCGAAACGCGTCTGGGGAATTAAATAAAAACAAAATTCACCAAACCAGTTGTTTTCGACGGATTTATTCACAAAATTATTGTTCAGCAACTGCGGGAAGATGGCCTATTACCATATTAATATTTCACAGCCTCGTCAGGCATTCCCAACGGCCACATATCAGCGATACAAGACTCAACATCTCAATCTTCACAAAACCATCCAGAGCATCAAATTTAATAAGTTATGCATTCAACAAAATCTCAAACCGAATTATGTAAACGTGACGGTCAGGAACAGCACTAAACCAGCACAACAGGCTAAAACAATAGCAGAAAACCAATGGATTAGTAAGGAAATAAGAGCACTTTATAGCAAGAAAGCAAATCAAAACAAAACACTCTACATGACACACCTACAGCTTGCCACACAATTAAACAACCCAACAATACTGAGTGATATTATAGAAAGAATTGAAGACCACACAGCAGCTATTATAGACAACATTAAAGCAAAGCACAATAATAAAATCAAAGTATTGAAAAATAACCAAAGGAAACAGCACATAGATTTATCAAATGAACAACTTATACCCAACCACAATTTTCACCCCAAACTCATCAACTTGACTAATATACAACTAAGTGAACAAGAAACTCAGTTACTGCAGAAAGGGTTAAAACACAACACAAACACAACAAGCAAGGACAAATTTATTGAACACATCATCACTGAATCAGAATATATAATCACACAAGAAGAAAAAGCACAGAACACATCATTAAATGCAGGCCTAACAAGAGAACTAATCGCAAATGAAATAAGACATATTAATACAAAACTGAAGTACACTCACAACAAAGACACAAACAACACACTGAAAACATTAAAAGTCAAATTGCAAACAAATGATATAATAACTACTAAGGCAGATAAAGGAAACACAATAGTACTAATGCAAAAAACAGAATACAATGAAAAAACAGAACAGTTTATAGCAAACAACCAAATAACTGAATTAAAAACAAATCCCACAAACAGATTTCACAACAACCTAAAAAAGTGCCTCAAAAACATTAATCACATTTTAACAGATTGGCAAAAACAGAACATTCCTCAAAAAAATCCTAAGGCTCCAAAGCTCAGAGGCCAACCAAAAATACATAAAAATGACATACCAATAAGACCAATAATAAATTTCAGGAAGGCACCAACGTACCATCTAAGCAGATTCATACATGAATTCCTCAGAGAAAAATACAGATACCACAATGACAGAACCATCAAAAATACAACACAGTTGATACAAAAAGTAAACACAATACCAATACCTGACACAGCCACACTCTTATCATTTGATGTTGTAAATATGTTCTCTATCATCCCAGTCAATGAAACAATTAATATTATACAAAACAACCTATACACACATAACACAGTCCCAGACACACACATCAAAGAGATAACAGAAATACTAAACCTTGTAACATCACAAAACTATTTCCAATTCAATAACAAATACTATATCCAAAATGAAGGTTTACCAATGGGCTCTCCGGTTTCAGGCATCATGGCAGATATTTTCATGGATCATATTGAACACCAGATATTCACAAACAAGAAGTACAACATACTATACTGGCACAGATACGTGGATGACGTCATTTGCTTGATAGATGAACCACAACATAATATTTCCACATTCCATGAAGAAATTAATAACATCCACAGTAATATAAAATTCACCATAGAGAAAGAAACAAACAACTCACTCAACTTCCTTGACATAACAATAACCAAAAAAGGCCCATTACACTCCTTCAGCATATATAGAAAACCCACACACACTGACACTATAATTCACAACAATTCTAACCATCCAAACAATCACAAACAAGCAGCACTGAGACACATGCTAAACAGGCTAAATATGATACCCCTATCCGAGAAAGACTACACCAGAGAATATAACACAATCATCCAAATAGCAAATAATAATGGGTACTCACAAAAACTTATTGAACAGCTCAACAACAAAATAAAAAACAACAACAACAAACAAATACCACCTAGGATACAAAACACAAGCACACTGAACCAAACCAAGAAACACTGGTACACCATGACATACAATAATAAACACACACACAGAATCAGCAACATATTTAAGAAACAAGGAATACAAATTGCTTTCAGGACAAATAACACACTACACAAACATCTAAACTCCAACACTGAAAGTGACTTATACCAACAAGCAGGAATATACCAGTTAACATGCCAACAGTGTCAGGCTGTATACATAGGACAGACATCCAGAAATTTTAACATAAGATATAAAGAACACATCAGAGCAATAAGCTGCACAAATCACTCCACATTTGCTGAACATTTATTAGACAATAATCACCCTCCTACCAATATAAATACAGAAATGAAAATATTACAAATCAACAACCACAAAAATCATCTACTTACATTTCAGGAAAGCTACCATATACACAAATCGATAGCAATAGGAAAAACAATAATAAACGAATTCACAAATTTAACCAACAAAACACTATACAACACTCTAACAACACAAAAAGCAGTCTCAAAACAAGAAAACGAATACATTCACTAACACAATAATCACAAACAGTACCTCAGCACAAAAACAGAGAGATAATTTAATAGAAAGTACAACACACAAACAATAACAACAGAAACTAAGTTGGCACTACTGTAAACATCTGGTAAAATCAAAACAAACCGTGTGTAACACACATGTGTAAATAAACAGAAAAAGATTAACATAAGAACAAGTGCAACAGAAAAAACAACTAGTGTAACAATAGTTTTAAAGAAAACTGTAATGAACAGTTATGTGAAAGCGTGTGAAGTGCTGTTCCAGACCGACATGTAAAGGAATACCATTATATCTGTGAGTACAGTGTGTCATATGTATATACATTTTATTAAGATTATATTGTATGTAATTATTGTAACAACACATGTAAAAACACTTTACAGCCACTGAAGATGCCCTACACCACAAGGGCGAAACGCGTCTGGGGAATTAAATAAAAACAAAATTCACCAAACCAGTTGTTTTCGACGGATTTATTCACAAAATTATTGTTCAGCAACTGCGGGAAGATGGCCTATTACCATATTAATATTTCACAGCCTCGTCAGGCATTCCCAACGGCCACATATCAGCGATACAAGACTCAACATCTCAATCTTCACAAAACCATCCAGAGCATCAAATTTAATAAGTTATGCATTCAACAAAATCTCAAACCGAATTATGTAAACGTGACGGTCAGGAACAGCACTAAACCAGCACAACAGGCTAAAACAATAGCAGAAAACCAATGGATTAGTAAGGAAATAAGAGCACTTTATAGCAAGAAAGCAAATCAAAACAAAACACTCTACATGACACACCTACAGCTTGCCACACAATTAAACAACCCAACAATACTGAGTGATATTATAGAAAGAATTGAAGACCACACAGCAGCTATTATAGACAACATTAAAGCAAAGCACAATAATAAAATCAAAGTATTGAAAAATAACCAAAGGAAACAGCACATAGATTTATCAAATGAACAACTTATACCCAACCACAATTTTCACCCCAAACTCATCAACTTGACTAATATACAACTAAGTGAACAAGAAACTCAGTTACTGCAGAAAGGGTTAAAACACAACACAAACACAACAAGCAAGGACAAATTTATTGAACACATCATCACTGAATCAGAATATATAATCACACAAGAAGAAAAAGCACAGAACACATCATTAAATGCAGGCCTAACAAGAGAACTAATCGCAAATGAAATAAGACATATTAATACAAAACTGAAGTACACTCACAACAAAGACACAAACAACACACTGAAAACATTAAAAGTCAAATTGCAAACAAATGATATAATAACTACTAAGGCAGATAAAGGAAACACAATAGTACTAATGCAAAAAACAGAATACAATGAAAAAACAGAACAGTTTATAGCAAACAACCAAATAACTGAATTAAAAACAAATCCCACAAACAGATTTCACAACAACCTAAAAAAGTGCCTCAAAAACATTAATCACATTTTAACAGATTGGCAAAAACAGAACATTCCTCAAAAAAATCCTAAGGCTCCAAAGCTCAGAGGCCAACCAAAAATACATAAAAATGACATACCAATAAGACCAATAATAAATTTCAGGAAGGCACCAACGTACCATCTAAGCAGATTCATACATGAATTCCTCAGAGAAAAATACAGATACCACAATGACAGAACCATCAAAAATACAACACAGTTGATACAAAAAGTAAACACAATACCAATACCTGACACAGCCACACTCTTATCATTTGATGTTGTAAATATGTTCTCTATCATCCCAGTCAATGAAACAATTAATATTATACAAAACAACCTATACACACATAACACAGTCCCAGACACACACATCAAAGAGATAACAGAAATACTAAACCTTGTAACATCACAAAACTATTTCCAATTCAATAACAAATACTATATCCAAAATGAAGGTTTACCAATGGGCTCTCCGGTTTCAGGCATCATGGCAGATATTTTCATGGATCATATTGAACACCAGATATTCACAAACAAGAAGTACAACATACTATACTGGCACAGATACGTGGATGACGTCATTTGCTTGATAGATGAACCACAACATAATATTTCCACATTCCATGAAGAAATTAATAACATCCACAGTAATATAAAATTCACCATAGAGAAAGAAACAAACAACTCACTCAACTTCCTTGACATAACAATAACCAAAAAAGGCCCATTACACTCCTTCAGCATATATAGAAAACCCACACACACTGACACTATAATTCACAACAATTCTAACCATCCAAACAATCACAAACAAGCAGCACTGAGACACATGCTAAACAGGCTAAATATGATACCCCTATCCGAGAAAGACTACACCAGAGAATATAACACAATCATCCAAATAGCAAATAATAATGGGTACTCACAAAAACTTATTGAACAGCTCAACAACAAAATAAAAAACAACAACAAACAAATACCACCTAGGATACAAAACACAAGCACACTGAACCAAACCAAGAAACACTGGTACACCATGACATACAATAATAAACACACACACAGAATCAGCAACATATTTAAGAAACAAGGAATACAAATTGCTTTCAGGACAAATAACACACTACACAAACATCTAAACTCCAACACTGAAAGTGACCTATACCAACAAGCAGGAATATACCAGTTAACATGCCAACAGTTGTCAGGCTTTATACATAGTACAGACATCCAGAAATTTTAACATAAGATATAAGGAACACATCAGAGCAATAAGCTGCACAAATCACTCCACATTTGCTGAACATTTATTAGACAATAATCACCCTCCTACCAATATAATACAGAAATGAAAATATTACAAATCAACAACCACAAAAATCATCTACTTACATTTCAGGAAAGCTACCATATACACAAATCGATAGCAATAGGAAAAACAATAATAAACGAATTCACAAATTTAACCAACAAAACACTATACAACACTCTAACAACACAAAAAGCAGTCTCAAACAAGAAAAACGAATACATTCACTAACAAAATAATCACAAACAGTACCTCAGCACAAAAACAGAGAGATAATTTAATAGAAAGTACAACACACAAACAATAACAACAGAAACTAAGTTGGCACTACTGTAAACATCTGGTAAAATCAAAACAAAAACCGTGTGTAACACACAGGTGTAAATAAACAGAAAAAGATTAACATAAGAACAAGTGCAACAGAAAAAACAACTAGTATAACAATAGTTTTTAAAGAAAACTGTAATGAACAGTTATGTGAAAGCGTGTTGAAGTGCTGTTCCAGACCGACATGTAAAGGAATACCATTATATCTGTGAGTACAGTGTGTACATATGTATATACATTTTATTAAGAGTTATATTGTATGTAATTATTGTAACAACACATGTAAAAAACACTTTACAGCCACTGAAGATGCCCTACACCACAAGGGCGAAACGCGTCCTGGGGAATTAAATAAAAACAAAATTCACCAATCCAGTTGTTTTCGACGGATTTATTCACAAAATTATTGTTCAGCAACTGCGGGAAGATGGCCTATTACCATATTAATATATACAGACGGCATTACAAATTGCTGTATGAAATATGTACATTTTTGTTCTTGTATATTGATGATGAACAAACTGCCTTTAAATACATTGTTTCACAGTTTCGGGACCGTATAATGAACGCCAAAATTTTTTGTTGTTGCCCTCGTAAAACTCCACTTTCATAAAGTGTATAAATTACATATCTTTTCTATTGTCGCTTCTAAAAGAAATAAACAAAGAATGAGGGGATACCATTCAGCAGTTAGCCATTCAAACTTAAAGGTTATTATAATTCGTCCTTTGTAAAATATTCATTGCCACTATCCGAACTTATGGGAGTGGATACAGAATTTATTTTGGATGGAGGAAATCTGTCCGATAGTAATGGAATGAAAAGTTATGGGTACATTACCTATCGTTGGATATATTACCATTGTATAATTCAGTACCCTGTTAGAGAAAGGTCTCAAAGAATGTTATTATTTTTTGTTCCTTAATAGTCGAGGGATGATGTTGGTAGCACTGAAAATCAGTGTGGCTTCGTGACATTGACTGATCAAGTGTGGGTACAAACAGAAAACTATAAGGTCAGGTAAAACGCAAACAAATAGTGCACAAGGAATGAAAAATTACCAGATCGTCGTTTCATTCTCCTAGTTCCCAGTTCTCAACACTGGAAAAATAAACGAGCGTCTGTTGGTACACTCGATGCCGTGCACAAATCTCCCCACTACCCCGGCACGCGGAAGTGACGTCGCATTAACGATACGTGTATACAGCATCGAATGTAGCAGCACTGCAAAAATTATCGGAACCGAGTACGTATCAACCTAAACAGGTTCGTATTGTGATAGTGGTCGTGGTTAGGTTGAAATTCGGCCTGAACCAAGAGAAAAAAGTTTATTGGAATTCGTTCTGCGGCATCCGGTACATTTGTTTCGTCACTTCCGCGTGCCGGGATAGTGGGTAGATTTGTGCACGGCATCAAGTATACCCACAGACGCTCGTGTGAAAAATAAGACATGCTTGTGTTTTATTTTTAATCTTTTAAAACTCGTGACTTACGTCGTAAAATAAAATTTTAAATTTATGATTAGATTTTGAGAACTATTTAAAACAATAACAGATATTTCAATTTAAATACTTATTTAGTATCCCACTTTTTAGTGAACTGGTGATTTATTTACCTATTTGTTGACAATGATTTAAATTCGAATTCCCTTGCTAATTAGCCAATGCTAATGGGCAATTAGAAGAACCGGTAGTCATGATTAAATTTCATTAATTATCCTCAGAAATGGGTAAATGGCATTAAAGTTAATACTGTACTCGGATATATGTTCGGCATTTCTTCATTCGTATTGCTGCTTATGAGAATACTGATGTAACATTGAAATTTTAAGGAACGTGCATACAATTTAATTACGATACGTTTCGAAACTCGATACTGTTTATCCAAGAACACATAATGCGTGTATCTGCCTGATTTATTGTCTTTGGTACAAAGTGTTGCCTCTTCGTAGCAAATAACGTGGACAGGAGCACTGAATTGCTACAACTAACGTTGCAGAATCGGCAGTGAATGGAATGCTTGTTGTGTACGCGTCACAGTGTTTGTGCTCGAAGGAATGCGCCTGCCGCCAGTGTTTTGTTTGCAGTGAATATCACGCAGGAAGAGCCCACTTTAAACATCACCCGTGCATTGTATGATGGTGCTCTCAAAATTTCTTTCCTGCCTCTACTAATCTCGACGTCAACGAGGCGTAAAACTGTAAGAATATTAAATACAAACTGAACTAGCCGTAATGTAGCAATCACATCCCAGTGTTACTAAATGACTTAAATGAATCTTTTGTCACTAAACATAGTATATAGGTTAGTTTTGTCCATATGAGGCGGGCCAGACAAAGTTCTTTCTCGTTTATATGTTTCCAGAAACTGGTCGACATACTGTCTGGCTAAATTGGCCTTTAAATGTCTTTTGGAGTAGCTCCAACAACAGCTGACGACCACACATACTATGAATCTAAGTTGTTGCACAATGGAAATTTTTTATCGTTCTGCTCCAAACGTATGAAAGCTTTGACACAACCTGAAAGGAGTTGAAAGCTTTACAATCCATTCCATTCGATTTCTGATTAGAGTATTTCATATTTTTCATCGGTTACTTTGCTGTAGTTCAATTTCATATTCTTTTAACGAACGAAGTGTTTACATGCTTTTACTGAGTTAATTACAGCTTCAGGTTGTCTTACTATAATGCAAGTTATAAATGTACATAGCACTGATATTTTGAAATTAATACTAAATTCTGTAGTGAAAGTACTCAGGCGTAACAATACAAAGCAACATGTAACTGGATTAAATCATAACATCGATCGTGCGACAAGCTAGTTCTACACCGCGATTCACAGGACGAATTTTGTAGATGTTACTTATCTGTAAAGGAAATCCCATAAAAACAATTCTTGTAAAAATAGGGCAAGACTCGTGCTTGTACAGTGACAAAAAGTTATGAGACATTGTTCTGAGCCAATTCTACACTTTACAATGTGTATTCTCTTCACTTTCTGAAAAATAATAGTTATATGTCGTTTATTTAGTATAAACAAAATTCTGGTGACTTGGTCAATATGCGTGCCATGTTTTAGTAAATCTATACAAATGCCTTAAATGTGCTGCTTTATCTTTTTTTTTATTTATGGCTTTACGTCTCGTCGACGTCGAGATCATTAGAGGCGGGATGGGACTGGGGACAAGCAACGGGAAGGAATTCGGCCATGGCCTTTTGAAGGAGCATCTCGGCATTCGCCTGGTGCGATTTGGGGAAACCATGGAAAACCGAAATCTGGATGCCCGGACGGCGTCCTCCTGAATGCGAAGCCAGAACGTTAACCGTTCACCCACCATGCTTGGTGTTGCTTTATCAATCTTACAAATATACAAAATTATGACAAGCATTATGGCAAAGTAATCAGAAATTTGTTTATTCTAAATAAACACTCAGGGAAACTATTATGTTTCCGAAAGTGAAGAGACTTTGTGACTTGGTTGAACAAGATTTCATAAAGTTTTGTCATTGCACAAATGCGATACTCTGCCTATTTTTACAGGAACTAAACGACCCGTGCGAAAATTTCGCTAATAAAATACAATGAATAGTGAGGTTGAATGGTTGTAATATAATGAAAAGTAGAACCGCACTTTGTAGCAAATATTTATTTGTTTAGTGTAAAAGGCACGCATAAAAACATATTACGAAACAGTTATAAAAATTTAAAACACACTGTATGTACGAAAAACTGTCACTGACCCTAACAGAATTCAACCAACCTGAACAAAATGCACACAGAATATTAACATCTCTGTGATATGTGCTGCTGTGCGAATAAAATATTTACAGTGGAATTGTATAGCAAATCAAAAATGTTTCCGTGTCAGAAAAAAATATCCGAAAAGCTACTTATTGTATAACAAACACTAAACAGTTTTTGAGATCTCAGCGATACTGCTGCTGCAATCTGATGACTTGGCTCTGAACTGTTTGATACATGTGACCTCTTTAAGCAACAAATTCCAAAAATTATTTTTTAATTTATGATTTTATCTAATTGGAAACCTTAATCTCTAAAATTATTGTCATTTATCGATTTCGGTCAGATATTAATCGAGGTAAATGGTTAGTGACGGAAAAATGCGTTGTAGAAATATTAATACTTTTGCCCTTTAGTGGTCGAATTTTGAAAAATTCCTTTCTTATAATATGGTGTAACCAACCGAAGACCTTACGAAGACCTCAGTCTTTAAAATGATACCTCGTTTATCAATTTTGTTTAATTATCAAGGGAGATAAATGACTCGAGACACAAAAACGCATTTTGAGAAATATTGACATTTTTGCCCTTTAAGGGTCGAATTGAGAAAAAATAATTTCTTAAAATATAATGCTACCACGGCGAGGATCTTACTCTTTAATGTGATACCTCATTTATCTATATCGGCTAGATACGAAGGGAGATAAATGACTCGTGACACAAAAATGCGTTGTAGAACCAATGATACTTTTCCCCTTTAAGGGTTGAATTCCAAAACAATTCTTCCTTAATATATGATATTACAAAAGCCGAGACATTACTCTTCATAATCCAGTTTCATTTACCGATTTCGGTTAGATATCCAGGGAGATAAATGGCTCGTAACACAAAAACGCGTTGCAGAAATATTGATACTTTTGCCCTTTAAGGGTCGAATTTCGAAAAATTCCTGTCTTAATATATGATGTCACCAGAGCGGACATCTTAATCTTTAAAGTCATACTTCATCAAACGATTTCAGATAGGTATCCAGGGAGATAAATGATTTGTAACACAAAAAACTGCATTTTAGAAATATTGACATTTTTGCCCTTTAAGGGTCGAATTCTGAAAAAATCCTTTCTTAAAATATGATGTGACAAAGGTGGAGACCATAAGCTTTAATATGACATCTCATTCATTGATTTCGGTTTGGTATGAAGGGAGATAATTGCTTGTGACAAAAACACTTCTAGAAATAATATATACGATTTTTTTTTGGCGGGGGGGGGGGGGGGGGGGGGATTTCATTTCTTTTTGTAAGCTGATCGCTTATTTTGAGTCGTCACTGAAATTTAATTATTCCATTTGAAAATTGATGGGTAGGAACATTTCATGATTTAATACATCAATATACTATGTTACCAATAATAACCTCGCACTCTGCAAATAATGGGTGTGTGCCTTGCCCAAGCAATGCCGATAGCCGCTGGTTTAACTACCACCATAAGTAAACAATGAGCAACTTCCAAACTAAGCATAGAAACATTATAAAATTTAAGATGTTAGTTACATTTGCAGATCTCTATGCATAAAAAAATTTCAGGCATATAGTCTCCTCCAGAGCAAAGCAGTCAACCTGCTAATATGTGTTATAATGTTTCATTTGGTTGCATTTAAGAAATATGGGGAAAATCGCCAATATTAGACTTCTCTTATGGTTTGGGGATGAAACCATAAATGTGTACCAAATTACCTGTTTCCAGGACCACTAGATGTACAGTGGAATTTTGAAATCGGGGTGTCGTAGTAGAAAAAGTTTTTGGATCACAGTAACTTCCAAAGGCAGGAGAGGAAGGAAGTAAAAATTAATACATTATTTAAACTTAGTAAGCTACATCTAGTATAATGAAAATCTGAGGCATGTGAAGTTTCACATTTGGGGTAAATGAGGGCACGTATATGGAAATTAACAAGTTTTATACTTTTCTTATAATCTGGGGGTAAAACTTTATCTGTGTACCAAATTTCAGATTTCTACTACTACGAGAAGTACCTTAGAGTTTAATGATCATCTCAGTCAGCAAGTGGGTGTATAACAAAACCGGTGAAATTTGCTTATCAATAACATCCAAACTAAGAACAGATAGACGACCCGTGCGAAAATTTCGCGAAAAAATGCGATGAAAAGTTAGGATGAATATGATGTCATCAAAGCTGAGTCATTACTCATCATACTCCTACTTCATTTATTGATTTTGGTTAGAAATCCAGGGAGATAAAAGGCTGGAAAGACATAAAACGTATTTTAGAAATATTGATATTTTTGCCCTTTAAGGGAAGAATTACGAAAACCTCCTTTCTTAAAATGTTACCATGGCGGAGACCTTATTCTTTAATATGATAACACATTTATCTATATCGGTTAGATATTAAGGGAGATAAATCGCTCATGACACCAAAAATGCGTTATAGAAAAATTTATACTTTTTCCCTTTAATGGTTGAATTCCAAAAAAATTCATTCTTAAAATATGATTTCACAAAGCTGAGACATTACTCCTTACAATTCTACTTCATTTATCGATTTTGGTTAGATATCCAGGGAGATAAATGGCTCGAGATACAAAAAAACGCATTTTAGAAAAATTAACATTTTTGCCCTTTAAGGTTAGAATTACGAAAAACTCCTTTCTTAAAATATAATGTTACCATGGGGGAGACCTTATTCTTTAGTATGATACCTCATTTACCTATATCGGTTAGATATTAAGGGAGGTAAATCGCTCGTGACACAAAAATGCGTTATAGGAACATTTATACTTTTTCCCTTTAAGGGCTGAATTCCAAAAACATTATTTCCTAAAATATGATTTCACAAAGCTGAGACTTTACTCCTTACAATCCTACTTCATTTATCGATTTTGGTTAGATATCCAGAGAGATAAATGGCTCGAGATACAAAAAACGCATTTTAGAAAAATTAACATTTTTGCCCTTTAAGGGTCGAATTACGAAAAACTCCTTTCTTAAAATATAGTGTTACCACGGCGGAGACCTTAGTCTTTAATATGATACCTCATTTATCTATATCGGTTAGATATCAAGGGAGATAAATCGCTCGTGACACAAAAGCGAATTGCATAAATATTGATCCTTTTGCCCTTTAAGGCTCAAATTCCGAAAAATTTCTGACTTAATATATGATGTCACTAAAGCGGAGATCTTAATCTTTAAAATGATACTTCATTATACGATTTCAGATAGGTATCCAGGGAGATAAATGCTGTTTTCTGTGCTACAAGTCATTTTAGAAATATTGACATTTCGCCCTTTAAGGGTCGAATTCCTAAAACTTTCTTTCTTAAAATATGATGTGATCAAAGTAGAGACCATAAGCTTTAAAATGACACCTCATTCATTGATTTTGGTTAAGTATGAAGGAAGATATAGGCTTGTGACAAAAAAATACCTTAGAGAAATAATATATATGATACGAAACAAAATTTGGTATGTTTGCTAAGATCGCTGATATGTATAATAGAAATTTGTGGCATGTAGCTTTAATAAGGTCGAAGAAACAGGCATAAAAATGGCCCGAATCGCTTCGAGAAAAGGGTAGCCAGTGCTACCGTTGGCTCGACTTGGCGAGCGCACTGCCGTGCACCCAGATAACGCGGAAAACTCGTGTATGTCATCATCTGGTATATTCTGGTAATCTATGAGATCTTTATCACAAGGAATTGATTAGCAGTATCGAGAATGTGGAGAAATTTGTGACCGACTGCCACAATCCTTACGAAAATCTAAAAATTGATACGGAGAATTCTCTGCTAGACAGTGTAAATTTATTGAGGAACATGCGAACAAGATCTTGAAACGGGGGCGACCATTAATTACGTGAGCAGTTTCTCGTAAATGTGTACTCCTCCCCCCACCCCTTAAAGAGCATTGGCGAGGGAGCGAGATTTGCAGGAGGACCCCCTCCGTGGAGAGCATTTGATGATATATCTGGTGTGGTACCCACCCCCCTCTTGGTGAGCATCTGATGAGATATCTGGTGGGGGAGGGGTGGAGTACTCCCCCCCCCTCCCTCCCTCGAATTCTGGATTTTTTTTTATCTCTACAGTTCTTGAAAATTGAAATAATGACGTGAGATTTATGTGGAACGCCCATCCTCATCGTTAGATTTGCTTGTTCCCCCACTGTTTGTGTTCACGTAATTAATTGATGCCCCCAAAGAAGGCACTGTATTGAAGGCTGTATGAATTCTATATGCCATCGTGACGTTGGGGATTAGAATGCACAGAACGTAAATTAGCTTTGGTGCAAAGCATCCTCTACGACCAACAATTTCCCTGTGAGTTACATACTACGAATCTAGATAGTTCTTTCTTACAACGCGGCCTGTGACGGGAGTCTGACTCGGGTCACCATGCCGGCCAATGAACCTGTTGCCACTTGTCTATGAGCCAAATAAACTTTGCTCAGTGTGTCAGTAATCCATTTTGCTTGTGTAAAACGTGTAGTTTTAGAATCAGAAAGTGGAAGCTGTGCTAGCATTCATCTAGAGTTTGGAAAACTGCTATGCTAAGACCGAGAATTGAAACTGATCCCACCGAGCTTCTACATGTCCAATAGAGCAGCAGTTTAACAGCGCATACATCTTAAGGCAACCGATAGATGTGACACTTGTGGGAACACAGATACCCTTATACACCGTTTTTCTTGTGGAAAAGCGGAATCAATTTGGATGTCGACAAAACATGTGGCAGCGTATATTTTACAAAAACCGCCCGGGGAAGTACTAGCTACAATTCTAGCAAAGCCGGATATAAAGATTACCCCTCCAGAAAAAACACAATAGTTTTAGTATAGATCCTAAGTCAGTCTATGCAGGATATATTGCAGAAGACTTCCCAGAATTTGGAAGAATACCTCACAATGCTCAAAATAAAACAATGGAGCCTAAAGAAAACTGCGAAATATAAAATTAAGTTCGGGGGGCTATCTGGATGTGATACTCAAAGACAAAAAGAACACCAGCTAAAGTTTCTCGACCAATGAATGACAAGGAAAGGGCTTCAGTTTGCTGATTCGCCATGACATCGGAAGAGGGAGAGAAACGAGATGACCAGCGGATGAAGGTTCTGGTTTCCCGTTAGTTCGAGACGCCTGTTCGGGTTTGGTGGACATTGGTTAAGAATAATGGTGGTGTGTGTTTATAACGAAAAGGGGAATGAACTGTTGTTGTTAATTTCTCGATTGAGTGTTTATGCTGGTTTTCTTGTGTATGTTTTAGTAAAGTTTAGTTAAAAAAAAAAAAAAAAAAAAAAAAAAAAAAAAAAAAAAAAAAAAACGCGCTTGGTAAACTGGCGAATAACACAGGAAAGCTCTTTCAACTCTTTAGAGTTATGTTGTTTTAAAGAAATGGAAACTGAAAGCGTTAAGGTGCCACCACACTAGATCGATGAAGCACAACGGGTCTAGGTTCTAGCACTGGACCCCGTGTATTGCGGTTTTTAGGCACTTCTTGCAACTACCTTGGTGACTACACATTTCACATACAAAACATAAACTTACCCTGCAGAACACAAGTTACACGTTTAGCACCCATATGGCAACACAAACATTCCACTCTTTAGATAAACGCTCTATATCTAACAAATCTGGTTCTATACCCTATTCACCCTCAACTGTCGGCTCAAGGTCATGTTTCTGTTGCCCCGCTCCTCACCTGACCAACCCCCTCCCGTTTCCTACCCTTTGCGAGGTTCTTTACCTTCGAACATAAATCCTGGCAGGTCTCGCCATTTCTGCGAGGTATCCTTTCATTTTTTTACTGCTATTTTTATTTTATCTTTTTAGCGTTGATAATTAAAAAAATATTGGTTGGTCTTACCGATCCTTCCAGGTTTTTTTGCAATCTCCTCTATAATTGATAGCACGTTCTGGACGATAAATGTGTGACCCCAGGATATGATGACACACGTTTTTTGGCTATCACTTCGCAGATTAAATTTAGTTATACTCTTCTCTATAAAATCAAAGTATTTGTTGTTTTATAACAACTACTATTTATTAACACATCATCATCAACTCAAATAATTATACTTCTCGCATTCATGAAGTCAAATACAAACAACGCCGCTTTAATACATACATTAATCTCACCATCATCCTTCTTATATCCATCCGCATCTCTTTGGCTAAACTAACAATAAAATTACAGTCTACCAACTTCAACAAAACAAATCATATTATGAAAAGTTAAACTTACCCCTTTTTACACATACTACTAAACTGTACGGCCTTTTATTTTTTAAAAAAAAACATACATTGCGTAAAAGTGAAGTCGTATATTTATTACTATTATTATTATTTCAATGTCTGATGAAGTGGGACCTCACACCTTCCAAGCAGACTGTTGTGTCCTTGCATGCGAGTGGCAAATTAGTGAGCGGACACCCTTTCCCCTTCGTAAGGGCAGTGGAGTGGGGATAGAGCAGAGTGACATTGAACCGCCTTTGTTAACTACAGTGGCCATTTGTCTCCCCTCCCCCTCTTGATTCACAAAAAATATCTGTGCAAACAGGTAGCAAGAGCCTACATAGTTCACAATAGATGTAACGATTGTAACCATTGTTGTTTATACTGCGACAATTTTGGAACCGTCATAGTACCTGAAATTTCGGTCATTACTGACAGGAATTTGAAAGGAAAAGAAATCTGTCCGATGCTGTATTAATTAGTCATAATGGCATTTCATTGAATATAAGTGATTCATCATAGCATAGGTTGCCGAAATATTTTTAAAAAATTTTTTATAGGATTTACTGCTCGTCGACATGAGGACGTTAGTGCCAATAAGAGTCTGGGTCCTGGGAACGGGAAGGAATTTGGCCATTTCCTTTTGAAAGAACCGCCCCAGCATTCCTCGGAGTGATTTAGGAAAATCGTGGATAGCCAGACTATAGACGGCCGGATTGGCATTCGAACCCGGGTCCTCCCGAATGTCAGGCCTTAACATTATTGCTCACCCATTAGGCCCGGTGCCAGCCATCCGATATTGGACCAAGCATACAGTCATGTAATGTTGTAGGAGTGAATAGCACAAGTGATTTTTTTAAATACTGTTTAATGTTATAGAGAGTACAGGTATTTTTCTGAAAGATATCGTAATCCTTAGCATTTGGGTAGGGATAATGTGACTGACAGTCGCCATAAATTCCACTCGAATGTTTTTGCTTCGGGTTTTACGCCTTGTCGACGTCGAGGTCATTAGAGGCGTGAAAGGAACGCGAAGAAATTCTGCCATGATATTTTGAAGGTACAGTCCCGGAATTTTATTATTCAACGTCCAGTTACATACTTTAGTTTCTGACCGTACCGAACGAAATACTTCTTTCCAATAGTGTGTTTGGACTGCAAAGAAATGATAACAAATTACCTTTAGTCATCAGTACGATAAGTCATTTATCTAATATTATGTGTTTCCTTGGCGATTAAGGATTGGACTTAGCGGGAAGCGTAGTATTTGTTCGAACCGACTTACGTCATCTACAATTTTTCTGAACTGCTAATGTCAATTAATAAAGTAATGTTTAATGCCTTTCGTTGGATCTCCTCACGAGCAGTAAATCGAGATGAGTTGAATCGTCAAAATACGACTGGTATGTATGAGTCAGAAGCTGTGGTCTCGTATTGTCGCGACATTAACATAATATTTGGCTGGGCACACTGTTCAGCTGTCATGTCAAGTAGTGAAGTGTATTTTTGCTTCAAACTCGTGACACACTTCACGCTATACTTAGTACGCGGAACTCAGACCAACCACTTCTTCGTCCTGGCGCCTCGGTGACAATCATCGTATAATTTGTTCTCTGCGAGATATTTGGAGTTGTTCCTCTTAGCATTGGTGAGTTATTATTTAAAGGGTGACTGACTGGAAGACAAAAGACTCCCTGGCTCGAATCCCGGCCTAGGCCCGGAGTTTTGCGGGCTATTAAACTGCCTTCATCTGTTTCAAAGATTCGCTTCAAGTAAGTTTGGCCGCTTAGTGGTTCGGATACCAGGTAAAGCGGCAGATTCTCTTGTAATCCTACCACTTAGGTTAGAACAGTGTTAGAAGTGATAGCGTAGCAAATGGAAACTGCGTCCCTTAGGCGGCATTACAATCCTTTGGCTACACCCTTGTATAAAAAGTCGAGCGATCATCTATGGACAACTGTCTATAGATATGTATATAGACAATTTATATAGACAGTCTAGAGACTTTGTCGCGTGTACACACTTGAAAGCCTTGTTGCTCGTTAGTTACTAAATATGGCTGACTTTGTTGGGGTCGCTGCTTGCGAAGTTCTAATCATGGACACTGAAAATAAGCGAAAAAAAAAGCGTGGGTGGAGACGTGAAATTTTTTACTAGGTTGTTATTATCAATACCATCATCTGTATTTTAATAACATTGTTTTCTGTTCCATACCCATGCATAAAAGTTAAATAAAAAAGATTTTTAATATACTTACAATGTCTTCTGTACTTCCTTATTCACTATTTTCGTCTTCATCGCAGTCTGTGCTTCTGCTACAACTTGTTTCTAAACTTTGCAGTAGAAATGACAATTGTTCGTATGCGAACCATGCATTCTTTACAGGAGATACTCCACCTGATTTATTTTTTATGCTCCTGATGAAAAGCTGTTTTCAAATTTTGGCAGCTCTTTAATAACTATTTTCTTCTTGATTAGTTTTTTATATTCGGGATTAGTCACTTCCCACAAACAAGGTGTCAAGTAAAAATCTTCTATTAACGATAACACTTTCTCCGTAGACTACATCTTGATAGCTAAAAACAAAAATATTTTTTTTTGTAACTGCTTTACGTCTCTTTTTAACATCGAGGTCTTTAGAGACGGGAAAGGATGGGGGGCAAGGATGGGGGGCAAGGATTGGGGCAAGGAATGGGAAGGAATTCGGCCATGGCCTTTTAAAGGAAGCATCCCGGCATTTGCCTGGAGTGATTTGGGGAAACCATGGAAAACCCAAATCTGGATGCCCGGACGGGGATTCGAACCGCCGTCCTCCCGAATGCGAGGCGAGAACGCTAACCGTTACACCTCCCCGCTCGGTACAAAAAATAAAGAAATTCGACCAATCCTTCTCCATAGTTCACCGACAATAACTGACGACAAAGTCTACCAAAACGTCCACACTACGAAATATTGCGCAACATTGTCTAACAATTGTCTCATGTCTCCCATTCCAAATGGGAGATCAAAGTTCTGCGATTTTGTCTCAAAAGCATGCCTATAGACTTGAATTTGTCTATATACAATCATTCGATTTCTTATAAGACATTGTCTGGATATAAGTATCTCTCTACTTTGTATACAAGTGTGTACAAGACCTTAGGAATCTATCTCTCAATAATTATGTGTACAATTTTTTCCCTTCCTCCGATTCTGTCACCAAGGATCACGTGGATACCGGTCACGTCACCACATAAGAGTGACGGGGAGGTGTGGGGGAGCAGAGTTCCTGCCCGAAGTCTAACCGGGTCTATTAGGCTCGGCGAATGTAATACTTAATCCTTGTGTTGCCATCTGTCTGCTAAATGTATTACTTTGTGTGTCCTGTATGACAAGTGGTTTTTTTTTTTTTTTTTTTTTTTTTTTTTTTTTTGTCGGTGAAATGCGTAGTTTCTGAGACGGAGATTCGGGACCATTCCTGCATTAGCCAAGATGATTGCGGAAAATAGCATAAAAACAGCGATAGGGACGGCCGGTTGGCTCGTGCTTGGTACCGTTGTACCTCCCTACCCTGCGTGTAGCGTCTCAGCGCACTGAGTCACACTGGCGAGCCCTGTGTGCTAGTTCGTAAGAGATTCACTTAGGAATAAATGCCCTGTTTTTGTCTCTCCAGTATTAATGGTATTGTTACAAATGCGCCGAAAAATTTTCTTGCTGGTTAAGGCCACTGTACCTTGTCTACACACTGATCAGCCAGAACATTATGACCACTTACCTAGTTTCGATATAAACCCGTCCACGCGATAGCAGCGTCACCTGAGGAGGAATGACTGTTACTCAGTCACACGCACGGTCCATGTTGTATCAGTGAGCGTGCTATCCGTGCTTAGAATGAAGAAGGCGCGCGATCTGAGTTTGACCGAAGGCATATTGTGATGGCCCGGAGGCTCGGCAAGAGCATTTCGGAAACTGCATGACTTGTCGGGTATTCGAGGAGTGCTGTGGTGAGTGTCTTCAAGTGGCGAAACCAATGTGAATCCACGTCAAGGGGTTGGACCGCCACCTCTGATTACAGATATCGGACGTCGTAGGCTGGGCAGACTGGTAAAACAGGACAGGCCGTGCACTGTGGCAGAACTAACATCAGACTTTAATGCTGAGCAGAGTTTAAGTGTGTCTGAACACACAATGCGACGAACACTCTTTACGATGGACCTCCGCAGCCGGCGACCCAAGCATGTGCCAATGTTAACACCACGACATCGGCAACTACGACTGAAATGGGACGTGACCATCGTCATTGGATGTTGGCGCAATGGAAGAGCGTTGCACGTCTTGATGAATCCCGATACCTTCTTCATCATGCCGATGGGATGGTGCGAATCCGTCGTTTTGCAGGGGAACAGCTTCTTGATACTTGTACTGCGGGACGGAGACAAGCTGGCGGGTGTTCAATTATGCTGTGGGGAACGATCACGTGGGCATCCATGAGTCCAGTGGAGCTCGTAAAGGCACCATGACGGCCAATAAGTATCGTACACTGGTTGCAGACCACATACACCCCTTCATGACGACCATGTTTCCCAACGGCAGTGGCATTTTTCGACAAGATAATGCGCCGTTTCACAAGGCCAGTAGTGTGATGGAGTGGTTTGAGGAACACAGTGGCGAGTTGCAATTGATGTGCTGGTCCCCCAACTCGCCAGATCTGATTCCGATCGAACACATCTGGGATATGACTGAACGTGGCGTCCGAGCTCATCGCCCCCTCCTAGGAATTTACGGAAATTAGGTGACGTGTGAGCAGATGTTATACCAACTCCCTCCAGCAACCTACCAAGGGCCCATTACTTCCATGCCAAGACGCGTGGCCGTTGTTATCCGTGCCAGACGTGGACATACCGGCTATTAGGTAAGTGGTCATAATGGTCTTGCTGATCAGTGTATTTTAAATTCTTCGATATTCTTCAAACCAAGAAGACGCAATAGCTCTATATTTAAATAATGCAGAGATGGTTTGAGATATTCTCGGTCACCATAACAGATACTGGTGATATCAACAGATAAGGAATTATGATATATGACGAAAATTTGTACACCATTACTCTTTACAGAGAAATATAACTTCTTTTACCACATACTATGGACATATTTGTCTTTACAACGTAGATTAATCTGTATCATTATCTGTCGTTGAGGTAATGTTCGATTCATGTGAGTAGAAATGATGCATTAGTAGTTCCATTCATTGTAGTTCCGCCATTGGAAGCAGGAGGAATGTACGTCGAGTTGGATAAGGCTTCATTCGGCTCTGTTTTAAGTCGACCAGTCACGTCATATAATTATCATACTGCGTAATTAAACAGTTCTTTCGCCTCGTACATAGTTAGCAATATAAAACAAATGTGTCCTTATTTCCCATGTATTTCATCATTCGGGACTAGAACAGCAGCATAGTTGACACCTGATTGTGTACCAAATGCCTAGGTAAATTCCAATCTTCTCTGCACTGCTTGTGAAGTGAGGGCATACGATACTTCTGATGGTTATTCGTCTTTCAGAGGCTGACATAAAACTTAGCGGTCTCCTTCGGAAGACTAGCCCTTAACGGACCTGCACCGGGTTTCACTCTCTTCTTTATTTCACTTTCATATATGCAACACAGAACACCACGCTACAATTAATAACATTCACTAGTCTTTTTCGCACAAACAACAGACACACTAAAGAATAAAAACTGTCCATCTCTGGATTCAAGCCTCCCCCCCTCCCCCGGAAACCTTCCGGTTGTGGATTATCTCACTTGGGTGGAAACCAAATCAATGTTATAAATGTGTTTTAATAAATTTGCTCAGTCAGTAGAGCGACTGACTGTGGTTTTGAGGGCTGTTGTTCAATTGTGCAGCTGAGGATTGGACGTTTGGAATGGCTCCAAGAGCATTATCCTACTGTCTCAGCAGTTCAGAAAAAGTAATTCTCTGGAAATGAGGGGACGATTACTAATGGCGAGGTCGATAAAGGGAATATGGGGATTCTGTCTCCGCGAATCAACCCTTCCGGGCGACAGTCAAGGGCTCGACAACTCGGTAAAGAGAAATGTCTTACCTTCAAAAAATTATAATTGTAAATGATGTTAAATATAACAGTTGCCTAACTCATAGTTAATGGTGAGAGTTGTAACGAAATGGCCAAATACGAAATTTCTGAAAAATTGTAACATTTTGGAGTATGGTTATCATTAACTATCTTAAATAAATAATAGGATGTGGTGAAGATATTTTTGAAGATTTTCTCTCTAATGTTGCCCTTGTTGGTAGATTGTAAGTGTACTTGTCCTAATCATTTCTAAACAACCTAAATAAATGGTCTAAAAAGTCAAAACAAATATCAGAAAGTCCTCAAATTCATAGGTGTTGAGTTAGATATATTTCGTTTTATTCTGATGGTTTGCAGTAATAACAAAAATATATCAGATATTTGCCTACATAACATGAAGAGATTAACAGGAACGCAGACATGACGACAAAAATATGTACAGCAAAAGTTTAAAAAAATAAAAATGGCATTCGGCCATGTTAGCCATTTATCCAGCTCAATGTGTTTTTTCGTTTTTACAGTGTATAGATTTCATCCAAGTGTGATTGTTTTCTCTCTTTTGTAAGGACGACACAAACCGAACACAACACTTAATTAAAACCACCCATACCCTCTGCCGGACTCGAACCGGCGACCCCTGCAACGCGAAGCAAGCACGCTACCCCTACGCTGCCGGGGTCGGCACAACAAAAGTTCTTCAGCAAAACATATCATACAAAGAGGAATCTGTATTTGAAATTACGTACATTTTAATCTGGTGTTCGGAAGAAAAAGCAATAGCATAGTTGATGTGGATATTTTGTACCAAGATTGACGCTGTGGCCGCCTGTTCCCAGTTCAGCCGATTGCGTACAGTTCCATACACTCACACACAACCCACACAGGGCAGCTTCCCAGCTTCTCTTGTTTGTTTCTGTGTCCAAACTAACTTTACTGTTGCTCCATCGCTGTCCTGCTAACCTTGGTACCAGCAGAAGTTACAACAGTGTGTTCTTCCTTGTTTCGGTCACGAGGCTATATTTGATCAACATCCCAATGCTGGTAGTCCGTACGAAGCAAGATACAAGACGTCTTACACTAAAAAAAAAAAGTATTTTCGTTCACATTTGCAGTGAATTTACTGCAGAAAACGGTTTCCTTCCCTATTGTGAGAGTACATAGACACAGCAGTTTTCCCGGAGAGACAGGAGGTGAGCTGAGGCGCGAGGCTACGGGAACATGACCTTGAGGCGCCAGTTGGGAGTGAACAGAGTATAGTGATTATGAGTCATGAACTGTCACACCTAGTACCGTACGGACCAAGTCTCGTAAATTCTTTCTACCGCCGCGGCTCGAATCAGCAAACTCCACGTCATGTTAGCTCAGCGACTTCTACCAGTGGTATGGAAACTACTCCTTAATTGTTCAGCACTTTTCATACTCTCTTTTGAGTCATGATCATTGGACTGTGGGGTATGGTAAATAATTAAACTACAATTTGGAAGTTTTTACAGGGAGATGGACAAAATTATATAACCTATAACTCTACCCTGTTCACTCTAAACTGGCACCTCAAGGTCTTGTTCCCCTGGCCATGCTCCTCACTATCCCCTCCCGTTCCTACCTCTCCAAACTGACCGCTCTGTCGTGGTAGGCGAGTGGCAAATTCCCCTTCGCATGTAGGGGTGAGGGCAGTGGAGTAGAGATAGAGCAGATTGACCTGGAGCCGCCTCTGTTGACTGAACGGGCTATAACAGTCATTTTAGCCTTAAATACATTTTTTGGCAGTTCAAATTTACTTTAAGCAGAATTCTTAAAGCGGATTCTTAGCGAGTGGTTACTTCCTGATCTACCATAGTTAGGGTCAAAGAAGTATTCCTCTGCTTTACTTATGGCCTTCAGTGGTTCACTTCCTTAATACTCAAGCAGTATCAATTACACAATCATAGTGCCGCCTGCTCCCTAAATATAGGGACTAGAGTACTTGCTTCTCGTAGTGAGGGTCACCACAGAACAGCCTGAGTGGCGAAAACACTGTGCACTACTCTGACGCAGCAGGTAAGTCGCTGAGCTGCCTGACTGTGTCGTCTCCGTGCTGTGCTCTATTTTTACCGCCTACCGCCCGACCGGCCCGGCTCCAATAACAAGTAGCAAGCCGCCGGACGCTCTTTTCGGCACGGAAATACCCGCCCAGATTCTGCCGACTCACACAGTTTCCCCAGTCACTTATTACCAGCTCCAAATGCTCCAACAAGAAATTCGTCGCTAAATGTGGCTGGATGAAGAAATAACTTTGTGGCTGGGTTGCTTGCTATATCTAAACTGCACTTCACAGAAAATTTACTTTGGCTAACACCAAAACTGATCTCTTTTCGGTGGATTTCAATCCCTAACGGCACGAGGCAAGAAGGAATTAATTTAGGAATCATAACGGCACCTTATATCCCTTATCTAATCCATCCGGTCATTGCGACTTAAACTATTGGGGAAAGTTCTTCATTACATCAGTAATGACAGAAGTTGTTCGCATGTTACTGAACAAATTGTTGAGGAAATTGCGTCGTCTGTCAGCCAGCGAATCTTCGTATTAATACTGTGACACTTTCGTGAGGACTGTTCCAAGCGGAACTGAATCGGGTGGCTTCTCTCGTTTTGGACGCTATTATACCCTGTTCACTCCAAGCTGGCGGTTCAAGGTCATATTCCCCTCGCTCCGCTCCTCACCTCACCAACCTATCTCATTCCTACCTCTCCGAACTGACCGCTGTGTCCGTGTATACAAGTGGCAAATTTCCCCTTCGCAAGTACGGGTTAGGGCAGCGGAGTGGGAATAGAACAGACTGACCTTGAACAGCCTTTTCTAAATGAACATGCTATAGTCAATTCCTTGCGATACGGATTCCATACAGTAGAACAATACTCCAGACGAGTTTTATCCCCTATTTGTTTTACAGATACTTTTTGTTCAGTCAATTTTCTAATATGGAAATCTCATGAGCTCTTAAGGATGTGAAGCATTTATCACCAAGCCTGCTTTGTACTGACGGGTGAGGGGGCGTCAATTAATTACGTGAGATGGAATAGGGGGGGGGGGCAAAATCTCTCGAAACCTCACCAAGGGGTAGAGGGGGGGGTTCAACGGAAATCTCCAAGTGAGGTTTTGAAATTGTATTGGGCTGTAGAGCTTAAAAAAAATCTAAAAATGACGTTAATGTCGACTCTAGGGGGGGGGAGGGTATTTGCTCCAAAGATCGACCTGGGGGGGGGTAACCGCCCTTGGAAGCATGAGACCTTAAAAAGAACGTCTAAAAAGTTAGGAGGTCACGTAGAGGGGTAGGGGGGGAGGTCTCCGTCAAAATCCCACGTTATTTAAGAGGGGGTGGGGTCCTACCAGATCTCACGAATTCTCACCAGAGGGGGGGGGGAGGTCGGGAATTCCGGAAAAAACACCTCACGTAATTAATGGATGCCCCCTGAGCATAATTTAATTGGGGGAACTAAATGTTGCCATCTGTTTCCGAAACTTGTAACTTGTGTTCTGTATAAAAAGTGTATACTAATGCGTTGCAATTCTTCAAAATTAATTTGTTTATGACTGATGTTACGTTCACTTTCAAATAAGAAATTGCCTAGGACATTAACGAAGGAGTTCGTTAGGGTAATCTGTTTATTCGATGTCTTTGTGAACTTATTCAAAAGGATTTAGGTAATCGTAATGTGAAAATGCAAGACAAATTATCTATTTACTTATCGTATGATGACTATACAAAATATACAAACATGCATAGCCAGTTGTGGACAACACAAGCTCGTAGTATTTTACATCTCTAAATCTAGTGGTTTGATCCATTCAGTTGCTTTGACCAATGCATCAAGAGTGACCATTATTGTTCCTTTGTAAGCCCGAATGGAACAGGCTTAAATGGTATGGCTGCACAGCCACGATTTGTAGAACTGGCCGAGCCCCATTTGTGTCGTAGGTAACCTCTTCTGCCTTGTCCTGTTCGAATACGGTTAATGATTCTCCATTGACGTCTGGTGACATCGAATCCTTGAATCCGAATGGAAAGATTTTCAACTAGATGTTTATTGACTATTAATGACTACTCCTATAGAGTTATCCATAGCTTGTTTGAGTTTTTTTCTTTCTTATGGCTTTACGTCTTTTTGACGTCGAGTTCATTAGAGGCGGGGAAGGATTTTTTTGGGGGGAGGGGGGCAAGGATCGGGAAAGAGTTCGTCCATGGCCTTTTGAAGTAAGCATCCTGGCATTTACCTGGAGTGATTTTAAAAAAACAACGAAAAACCGAAATCTGGATGCCAGGACGGCAATTCGAACCCACGTCCTCCCGGATGCCAGGCAAGAGCGTTACCGCTCATCTACCACGATCTGTGCTTGTTTGAGGTTGAAAGATGACCTTACAAGGTTGATTGCTGTGCCGCAAGGAGGTTTCCTTGATTTCAAGCGTTGGTGTTTTGTTTGTGCAGTATCTCAACATATAGGTAGCTGAGGTTTCTTCTGCATGTTATTCCAGACCTACAGGAGAGATTTTGATCTTAGAACTGGAGGTGATATATTACTGAGAACAGGGAGCCATGAAGTGCTTGTGGTCCGAAAAAATTAGGCAATTATTCGCATTTCCTGATTGAGTTGCACGTCTATCTTCATCCTGTGAATTCTGAAGATCCACGTCAGGTAGCATTACTCAGCAACAGAGCAAGATAGAGCTAAGGCTGTGGATCTTAAAACGCAAGCATCAGCTTCCCAGAAATGTTATGATAATTATTATTTCTCATTTTAACTTTAGCAGCAACATTTGAGAGATGCTGTTTGAAAGTCAAATGTTATTCCCAAGAATTTTGGTGTGCTGCAATAAGGCAAGACTTGGCTTCTGAATCTTACTTCTGGTTTACAGTGTTGCAAATGTGGAATGTAGATATAACTGTTTTCTATAGATTTAGATAGAAGCACAATTTCTTGATGTATACATCTAAAGCTTCCAGATCAGTGGCTAGAGTTATTTCAGCATAGGACAAGCTGGAGTTTTTATTCACCAGACAGATGCCATCAGAATAAATAAACTTTCTTGAGAATGAAAAGGATGGGTACCAAAACAGATCCTTGAGGTAATCCATTTAATTTAAGCATTCTGCTCTGTCAATATAAGAATAGATGTAACAGTATCTATTGCTCAACATGATTATAAGTTGGTGAGATAGTACTTACAAATTTCAATAGAAATCCTTCTTTTCAAATAGTATCGTAGGCTGCTGATGGATTCTTTTTGGATCACGCCAAGCTTACCGATTCATTTTCAAACCCATTTTCGATATAAGAGGTGAGAAAGAACACTTGATCGTTACAACTTCTCGATGGTCTAATCCTACTTGTTCCACATGAATGTGGTTATTGGTTGCTTCAGAAATTCTGTTGAAGACCAGGTAGTGAACATGCAGGATGACAAACAACAGAAGACGGTTGGCTCATTGATCAGCGGTTCAACTTAATATTTATTACAAAAATTAAATATTAGCTATTTTTTTAACTTATTGCTTTACGCCTCGTCGATGGCTAAGGTCATTAGAGGCGGGATGAGACTGGGGACAAGGAACGGGAAGGAATTCGTCCATGGCCTTTTTGAAGGAAGCATCACGGCATTCACCTGGAGTGATTTGGGGAAACCATGGTAAACCCAAATCTGGATGCCCGGACGGATATTCGAACCAGCGTCCTCCCGAATGCGAGGCCAGAACGTTAACCATTCACACACCAAGCTCGGTATTAGCTCTTATCTCCAAGATTTCATTTCGTGGCACTGAATCAATCAGATTAATTCAATAAACTAGAGATAGATACTTTAAGGATGATAACGTAAAGAAAGAGAATCGGCGATCACCTCACACCCCTTTGTCTCTAAGGGCTGATAATATCTGAATTATTAATAAACAAAAGTATACAAAACACAGAGAGACAGGACACGCGTTAAATTCGGTACTACTGTACCTGTCAGTCAGTTGACCGATAATTAGCCATTTTATTGGTGCAATAAGAAAGTACTGGTCTGAGGTGATGTACAGTGCTTTTAGATCACAGATCTATTGCGCCAGCCATCCAGCTGCTCGTTTTCATTTTTGCCTAAGAATTTAAAAACGATAGTGTTACAAAATGGAATGATTAACGTTTCTTTGGTTAATGATTTGTACATTCGTCAGCACAGTAGCCAACGGATACTCCAAAATATGGTGCAAGATATTGTAAATTCGTTGTATCTATCAATTTTACGTAGTGTTTCTGATACGAGCTTAAGTAATGTGGGACGCCATCTTACCAAGCTATGTGTCAGTGCTTTTGAAACGAATTAAAAAGTAAACTCTAAAGAGAGAGCGGTAAACTGAAAGAACATAGGTGATTGAGAGATTGCATCAAAAGAATTAAATCGGTATAATTCGCTGAACAAATCAAGAACTTTTTAAAATGAGATATAATACAAAAGTCAAGTTTTTTAAACACCTTTTCCTCTTTTTCGCAACATGTCATGTTTAAAGTTTTTTTTGTATATACGGGTCATATGTTCTCTCTTAGAATTTTAGCTTAGTGTCCGTGGAAGCAAGTAACTGTGCACCTCTCAAAAGTAGCCAAATGCCTCGTTAGGCACGCAACTGTTAGAAGCCCTCTAAAAAACATTCATACTACCTTTAATTTCTCTGGGGAATCTCTTTAAGGTGTCGTTCTGTTTCATGATGACATGGACGCATCTCTGACAAACTGGGTAGTGAAAGTAGTATTTATTATATGTGTCAAAACACAAGTACCATATCCCGAAACTGTCATGACAATCGCAAACCCATCTGAAAGCGGAACAAAGACGTAGGTCCCTTTCCCCTCAAGACGAAGACAAGTACGATAATAGAGTCTGAGCTTAAAATCGCGAATCCGATTGCAGAAGTTGCGACAGCCGAGGATGACGCGTTGCCACATTGCCAGCGTCCTGCCAGGACTGGTCGCTTAACTGGATTAATTTTGCCTCTTTAGTGTCGACCCACTGCACACGGCTGGCTTGTAGTGCAAACATCAGATAATTTTATCTGTTGTACTAGTGTTACTGTTTCGGCAGTTTACTTTGCCTTCTGAATTTGGCATACTTACTCCAAAAAATATAAAACTCGGCAAAACAAATTACTTTCTCAGAATTAAGATGTGTTTCTCTTAACCATTTAGGGCTACATTGTCTCAACCATCAGAACCGTAAGAATCTGAATGCAGCTCTGTGTATTTACAACTGTTGATCTACTACACCAGATATTTAATCAATGACACGGTGTCTGGGTTTGAAAATTATGCAAGGAATAAATAAAATTTTACCACATTGCAAAATGTTTCCTTGTCATAAAATATTGTAGCAGTATCGTGTTATACCTCTCTACAACAACCTGCCGGTAAACTAATTAGGGTGGTTTTCCGTTGCCTCAGTGCTCGTATTACTGTATCATGCGGATGACACAGTAATTGTATGTTCCGTGTGCTGTGGATGAGAGAAGATATCAGGGAGATAGTGAAACACAGTGCTGGCCCATTCAAACCTACTCTTCCGAAAGACATCCGGTACTACCGAGTTTAATGTGCCCATCTGAATACTATCAACAAAGTCACATACATGATCTCAACGCATATGCACTGTTAACAGCTTTAGCATTTATCCCAGGACTTACGTAAGAAATCTGGTGATTAGGGATCGTGCACCGTCATCTCTCCTACCAAGCTAACCTAGTCGAAAATTGTGAAAATATTTTCTACCATCGAGGCTGGAACCTGTTACTCCGTGGCAGACACCATGTACTATCATAATACCGCAACTACCTTAGTCAAGTGAACATGCCAAAAATTGTTATTAATATTTTCCTCGTACGTCTCGTCGACGTCGAAGTCATTAGAGGTGGAAAAGGACTAGGGGTAAGGAACAGCCATGTCCTTTTGAAGGAACCATCCCGGAATTCGCTTGGCTTGATTTTTGGATACTATGAAAATCCCAAATCTGGATGGCTGGACGCGGATTCGAACCCACGTCCTCCTGAATGCGAGCTCAGAGCGTTACCACTTACCCCCTCGCTCAGTGCAAAAATTTAAGTGTAGGATGTTTTTAACGTATTAATTCGTGCTTTAAAACTGTGTTTAGAATGTATCTTTCAAATTAATATGATCAGCACCCCAAGGAGAGAAGCTAATATTTCCTGTCACGGATGGCCTTGACACATTAGAAGCTCGTAAATCAGTACATTTTACCATAAAGAACTTTATTGTTGCTGATCTTCTTTTTATTTCACCAATGCCACTATTCCAAAATGGGGCGTCATTTATTACGCGAGGTGTTTTTTTTGGATCCCCCTCTTCCTTTGGGGAGATTTGGTGAGATCTTGTAAGAATCTCCTCTCCTCGTAAAGTGAGATTACTTTTTTTTTTTTTAGCTCTACTGCTCTTTGCAGGATGGCAATCTCAAATAAAAAGTTGACTTACGACTTTTATCAACCTTCACCCTCATTAAAATGAAATTTGGTAAGCTTTTGCCTGATCGCTTTCCCCCTATTTTGAGCTCACGTAATTAACGACGCCCCAAAGTACTCGACCTTGTAATAGAACCGTTCTTTTTTAATAGTTGCAGTTTTTGTAGTCTCCTTACGATGTGAAAAAACAAATAGGTATCTGACTGCGTTGATGACTTAATCATTACTGCACGATTCATTTAATAATCAAACATAGTTAAAAAATACACTCATCATCACAAATATTTATACACATGATGATCAACGTTATATAATTGTACTTATTTTTCGAAGATACTTCTGCCTGTTTTTCCAGATAATGCTTAAAATTATTAATGGTCTTTTTTAAGGCACCCGGATACGGCCATTCACCCTATCCAGTCGGAGTGTATTGCCCGGGGATGAAGCGCATACGTCTTCGTGGACGTGGAAGTAGAATTTTCTGGGAAAGGTGTTGAGATCTTCCGACTATCCTACGTGAACTGGGACCCATGAAGCTGTGCTTTTATTTTGCTCGTCTGTATCAATCCCTCGTATTTGGTTAGTAAGCCCATATTAAATTCACTGAAACACTGCTTTCCGTTATATGTATCAAAATTAATTAATCGAGGCTTGATTGATGAAGGAAAAAGGGGTATAGTACCATCACGAACCGCTTGCTAAATAGTCTTTAGCTCACGCACGATTGTAATGGTTATAAATCCGACGTAATCGCCTAGTGCCGCCCACAACTAGATACCATCTGATGAGAGTTGCGGTTAACTAGTTCGTTATCTCTGTGGTAATTGCAATCCCGCTGATGGCTCGTGGAGATGGGTCCGGGCCGAAGCGGTACAGGTCGAATTGGAACTGATAGAGCTACAGTGCCAATATCAGAGGATCTTTGGCCGACATTGTCTGCTAGAGATCGCTAGAACAGAGATACGAAAATAGTATGGAACGACTGCGGAATTGTAACGAGAATACTTAATTCACAGAGTTCCGTGCCATTGTCCGTTAAAACTTGAATCCCAGCGCTTAAACAATAGTTTTTCTCGCCTGTAACACCTAATACGATTGCTAGTGTTTATCTGATATTTGGATTTTTGCATGCTTGTAAACTGGATTTACGGTATGTCGAACTCGTTATGGATGTATCTATATTTTACAGTTTTTGATTGTTTAGTTCAAAGCGTTTATTTAAATATTTCCATCAAAATACTATTTGCTTTAAATCAAATGTGGCAGTTTGTTGCGTTTGTCTCCTGAAGAAAAAATAGACAAAGATTAGTAAACGTGCTTCTACATGTTTAAAACGTAAAATGAAAAGTAAATAAATCTCGTCTTAACATCTATCTGATAATAGACTGCAAATTTGTAAAGGAGAAAGAATGTGTATGTAGGACAAAGCCAGGCAAAGTGAAAAGCTACGATTTAATTATGTTTTAAGCTGACTTACAATAAACCAATAGGCATCAGAATTAGTGGTTACATATTCATATTTCATCCATGTCAGCATATACTAGGATTTTTTAGTTACATTTGGATTAAGTATAGTACCTACTAAATTTTTTTTTAAAGTACCCAAATGTCCACTTTCCCCTCTTATTCCTTAATTGAGGCTTTAAAAAAAAATCATAAGTTCCTTTAGATATTTTAGGCCTGTTTACATTTACAGTCCCGATTTGCTGACGCCATTTTAATGGTTTTATCTAATGTATAGCAAGTCAAATATTCAAACGGGATGTCTTGCTCCCCAGAAGGAAGTTAATTCACATTCCAATATAAATTTTAACTACGTACGAATAACTTCGTACTTAGTTTACTTAAAGGTCCTTATCAGTGCTCTAACCCAAGACAAATTTTCACTTGGTGGTTCTCCATGCTTTCTTGTCTTCTGCTGTTTCCCTTGATTTAATTTATCTCCGGATTCTTCTACATCGAGAGCCATATCATCATCACTTGAGAAATATAATTTGGTAGTATCCCGTTTCTTTCCACATAGGCAGCAGGTTGCCCAGCCTAAAATCAGCCGCTCACTATGAGTCAGACGCTGTTTGTAGCAGTCCCGCTGGGATATAGTCCCTACGTAAAACTCTTCAGCCCCAAATGGACGGATGCCTCTTCCGCGAACTTCACCGATCCAAAGATCTCCTCCTCCGCTGTCGCTACCATTGAGCTCTTCGTCATTACCTTGGCAAGGGGCCCTCACATGGTGTTATCAACCGAAGCCAGTAGACCCAATTTTTATTTTTTTATTTTTTTTTAAGAGTATTAATTCTCCAACTCCTTCCCATTTCTAGCGAAATTGAGCCCTGGGCTTGCTCCCGGCTTAGCGGAGTTTACTTAATGGTATCGTATTGAAAACAACTATGGATTTGCGAGAGAGATTCCTCGCCAGATTTCAGTGTCATAGAAACCTTCATGAAAGAAAAAACTTAGGAACGATGTAAAATTTTAGTCAGGCTGAAGAAAATAAGAAGAGTATTTCAGTTCCGCATTTTTCCTGCTTTAACTGCCGAAATCGAATGCATTATGAAAACAAAGTAATAATGGCCAAATGTGGTATGATAAGGAGAAAGCTAAGATTTTTTTGTACTCTTATTTCAGTAACATTGTGTGCATAAAAAGTAAAACTTTGTGATGACTTGAGTTTGTTTGGGAACGTTAATCTTCCTACATAAACAGACATGTTTCCTATTTGATGTAAATAAATAAAAAAGATATCCGATTTCTTTAAAAATTTATTAGGACAATCTGTGCTGCATCAGTCTCTCCGCTATGAGGCGTACATCTGAAAGATTTTTCTCTGTAAATACTGTTTTGAAATGGTGTCTGTTTGAAGTGTATTGTGACGTATAGTCTATTCTCATGAACGAAAAAGAGACTGTGGAACTGGGAGCCTGCCATAAAAAGCAACATTTCACCGTACACGTTCATCTAGAAAATGAGCGTGAAAGTTTATGTGCGTGTGAATGAGGCTGGAGAAAGCGAAAGAGGAGCAAGTAGTGGCTACCACCGTAATAGTCAGAAAATAAGAGATCTTTTCTAACCTCTCATCATTCACTTTCTTCGTAGGCGCGTACCAGCGCTACGACATTTTAATGTAACGGGCTCGGTCTAATAACTTGGTTAAGTTCGTAATTTTAGCAACACACGTCTGAATGTGACCGACCAGAGCTTTAAGTAAGCGTTTAAATGTCTTCATTGCGTTTCTTCGACGTTACAAGATACAGAAAAACTAGGGACTGTCTAGATGTGTTTCATATAAGCCATGGGATCGTTAAATAAGATTGAACCCAACTGTCGTTTAGAAACAGCATCTCTCATTTATTGCTGGACCAGTATAATTACAGAAGTACACTGCCCTTTCTTTGCTGACAAATTCAGAGAAATACAAGAATTTCCTTAGATTTAAGTTCCGGTCTTTAGTGATCTTGAATGTTACATATTAGTTTGAGTAAGAGGATATCGAAATGGAAATTTGTCAGTTGTAAATACTTTCTGTAGAATTTACTTTCATATGTGTCAGTTTCAGTACAAATAGACGATTCTACTTCCTTTATACCGGTGAAATAGAGTACTTTCTGCCATATATTGTTGTCAGATGTTCTACCAAATACTAGTATGTTACCGTAAATTCTTTGTCTAGTACTGATACAAATGAGTTAAAAGAAAAGCTTTGGTCTGCTTTTCAACATATTTCCGTTTGATGTCCACATACTGCCTCCAGCGACATTGCAATGCTTTTATGCCATCCACGTGAAAGGATTTTCTCAAGTGTGTCAAAAACAAGGTGATAGGGCATATGGATTCCTTTCTGACTTGCTTGCCAGACGGAAATGTGTAATGGTTTCGAAACAGATGGAAGTTTGAGAGGTGAATAGGGTGGTTGCAATATCAACTTAAAAACACAGTCATTAATTAATTGTAGGCATGGTAATGCGAGACTTGCAGCTGGGAACAGAGACCTAATTAAACAACACCTGTTCTAATAATTTGCCTTTTCTGTTTTCCTCAAGAACTGCTAGTAGTTGCTTCAGAAGTTCAGCATAATACTCCCTTGTAATGGCTTCAGCCTTCCTTTTGAAGGGCATCTGGAATAGACACCATCACTTTTCCTGCAAAAGGAACAGCTTAGTCTTCAGAGGGAGAGAACTGGCTAGATTCCAGTGCATTGACTGTGGTTTGAGTCTGTAATAAAATGATGAGCCCAGGCTCCTATACTCTGTTCTTTAATAATTGTCGGCTCAAGGTCATGTACTCCTGGCTGCGCTCCTCACCTCTTCCTCTCCGAGTTGACCACTGTATCCAGTCAAGCGCCTGGTGAATTTCCCCTTCGCTTGTATGGGTAAGGGCAGCGGAGTGAAGATGGAACAGAGTGACCTTGAACCGCCACTGTTAACTGAACGAGCTGTACAGTACTCATGCTACGAACTTCAGGAACGACTTCCGTGTTTGTCAAGAAGTAAGATTATCCCAAAATATCAAAACGATTACTCAATACTCTTTATCGACTTAGCCTCATTGTTATTAAATGTTAATTTTTAGGCGGCCTTCTTGCTTGGCTCTGGTAAATGGGCGTATTACGTAAAGCTTACTCTAAGCAGATTACCAGTTCGAGTCTGGCTTATGGCGTGGATGGTTTTAATTAAACCTTGTGTTGTTGCTACTGTTACAATTGATAATCGCCTGGTTTATGATACTGAAAAACAAATTAGTTTGTACTATGATATGGGCATTTGGTCTCAGCAACCGAAAGGCATTCTAAAAAAAAACCATACAAAACAAATAAATGTTTAATCATATATTTGTTATAAGTTTTTACGCTTTATTCAGCTTGTGGGATGTATCGGCCAGGATGATTTTACGAATTTCTACTTGGCACACATATTACCTCTCACAGAATCATGGGACTTGTTGTTTTTATTGTCTGGCATAAATATTTGTCTTTGCGCACTGAGCTGAAAATTGATACCTGTCCACGTTCATCATGAGTGGTAGTCAGAAGTCTACTGAAATTAAAGTAATTAAGTGGGAGGAGAAAAATTTCAGTAGGCCTATAGACTAAATGTATTAAAAGGACAGCACCCATGACACGATAAAATGTTACATCACAAATGTAAGTTGTTCTTCAGTTATAATTTGATTATTGTTTTAAAATTAACCTCACTGTAGACTCGAATATATACAAGAATTAGAAGAAATAACAAATTATTTACTATAACCAATTCAGGTACGCATTACTATACACTGCGTTGAACCAGAATAACTTATAATGATTGTAACTTGTTTGGCAATAGGTTGGATAGCTATATTAAAATAAGCTGATGGCTTGTTAACATAGCTACTACAAAAAAAAAAAAAAAAAAAAAAAAAATATTGGTTATAAATAATTTTCATAAAACTACCAGCAGTAAGGTTTCTGTATTCGTAGTACTGAAACCAGAAATGTAGGACGATAAATCTAGCGGTAAGGAATGGCGCGGATGCTGCATGGAATTATTCCGCAGTGTCTTATTGATCACCGGAGCCACTGCATCAGCACAAGACGCTGGACCTCTGACAACGGAGACGTTTTGAAATCATCAGATGCTAGCCACTTAACACGTATAACTTACTCCGTAGAATTTTCTAGGTTATGTATACTTGAAGTATCCCTCTTCATGGACAAGATTGTTAATGTGACATTTGAAAATATCTATTTCGAAAAAATGTGGAATTAAATGTCCCCAATTAGCTACTTAGAGTGCACGGTTGATTTGTCCGATTTAGATCCAGACGCTGCAAGAATAATGTCCATGGGCTTTGACTTCGATTTTTAATCTCTTCCGAAGTAGATACCACGCTATTCACACTTTTGGTCTCTCCTTTATTGCCTGTATAGACGGTTCACATTACCTATGCACAGCCGAAGTTTTTCAATGCCTTCTCCATCGTTGGCAAAGAACCGCCGATAACCTGCGCGACTGGTTTGAAGGCTATTGACTGTTAATACTGTCTCTTGCTAGTTCTGTACATTACTTTGTCGTTTTTTTAAGTTGTATCGTAATAAAACAACCATTCTTATTTTACGTCAGTTCTGGTTTGTCGTGCTTATATTTGGGTACACTGCAGCCCCATCTGCGCCTGGTATTACGAAAAGAAATTCTGTCTTGTATTTGACTGTCAACTCTTAAGGTAGATTTATATTAAAAAAATACATTCCACAGAATCTAAAAGTGACAAAGAATGAGTTTTTAGGGTCACAGATCATTATGCATGATCTGATCGAGTTGAAATTCGAACTTGTCCTATTTTTCAACCTAAGGGCAAATTTTCTCTGCAAAATTTGAAGGGATTTTGAAGTATTAAAGAGGGACAGAGACGATCACAATATATAATGCTAAGGTCTTGTGCCATGTTATATGTTCTCCGTAACCCGAATGTTTGTTGGAGTCTCCCGCAGGTAAAGTAAATCCGTATGGTCTTACGCGCTGATGACAGAATTTCGATTTACTGCGCATTCCGTCTCTTATGTATCTGAACCTAAAGTTTAAATTGGAATTCGAACGAGGGACTGTCCTTGCTAACTCATACCCACAAAGCACAGTCCGTAAATATTCATAGTCCCACCGGGCTTCGAGTCCGGACCCTGAATTTTGAAATTGCAGTCTCACCCCTCAACCATCCGACTTCTACCTTTCTCAATACGAGGAATACGCAGGTGGGTGGTCAGTTATTTTTCTCCTTGTGTTTCTCAGTGTTGTCTATGTGTGATGAATCTTGTTAAGAGTTGTTTTGTATTGTGTATACATACATTAAAGAAAGGAGAGGATGGAGCTTGGTGTCGATCCAGTTAAGCCTACTCTTCCGAAGGATACCTGGGATCAGCTAAGATTTACGTCTCATCCGACGGCCGAAACAACATGAACAGTGTCGCGTGCTCTTACTACATACGCACTGCGGTTAGGAATTGTGCTCCTCCCTCTCTCTTTTATCTGGGTTTCCACGGCGCGTCCCTCAGCGTCTGTTAGGGGACGTCTCTCATCTTTGCCGCACAAGCTAGCAGGTACGGCGCGTCTCGACCCACCATCAGGCGGTAGAAGATGAAAGGCGCGTCCTGCCTACCTCGCGCAGTAGGAACGGACATTTTTTACCTTGCTGGCCAGGTCCCGAGTGATGACAATGTCTACCAGAACAAAGGTTCGAACCAGCTAAACCGTGTCGGACGGGCAACGAATTTGGTAAAACCAAAGTTTACGAAAGTTAATCCCACTGTACGCCGTTAGACGATGACAGACTTTTATTTTGAGCAGACAGAAGTTTCTGTTTCTTAAGTTTTTTAATACCATTACAACTAAGGCCCTTACGCCTCGTCGACTTAGAGGTCATTAGAGCTTGGGGAGCTTTGGGGACAAGGAACGGGTCACGACCTTTTGAAGGAACTTTCCCAGCATTCGCTTGGCGTGATTTCTGGAAACCATGGAAAACCAAAATTTGGATGGCCGGACGAGGACTTGATCAAGCGTCCTCCTCAATGCTAAGCTCGAGCGTAACCGCTAACCCATCGGATAGTGTACTTTGAGGCAGTAGCGCTTAAATATGGGAATGTTAATGGATATCAAACTTTCATTTTTCGTAGACGTTCGTTATATCTTCTTTAATCACAGGTTATAATGATCTACATATGTTTCAAATCGTCCACTTGCACCTGCTTTCCCTATTAGGCATAAACTATTTATGGTTTTTAAACCCGTGCATTTTGTTGTTGAGTAGATTAGAAAAAACGCAAATAAGACGTTGATAAATGATTATTTTGGGAGGCTGAATGTATGAAGATAACCCCATGGCCATTTTTAGTCCATCAGCGGCTTGGTGGTTAAAATGGCCATTGACAAGTATTTCAGTAAAGGCTAAGTATTTTCTAGGGCAAAAGCGGAGGAGGAATCCGTTTTATATTTGTCACTAACTTCAGCCAGTGACTCGTAAAAAAAATCAACTTAAATCTCATCAAATCCTTGCTCCAATATTTCGTAAATTTAATGAAATCTTATTCGTTATGCTGGAATGCACACACTGATTTATTAAGGCTAGCTTATAAAACACAAAATAAGGCCATAACTGAGAAAACAGAGTGTTGGTTACATTCATTTATATGATCTCACAAAATAAGAGAATCTATGACATGATGCTTTTCCGTAGATTCTCTTTTCCGATTGGAATCACACGAGTATTGTTATGGACGCAAATATTGTTGCCACGAATATGTTAAAGATATTTTTAATAATCGTCGTTAGTTTCATCACTTAAGCTAATGTACCAATTATAAAAAATATTTCTTTTGCGCATCTAAAGAAAAGAGTCACTGATGAACGGAAAAAAAACCAATATGAATACAGTTTCCCTGATACGATGAACGTGACGTTAGAGGCCTGTCGAAATCAACATTTCCGTCATTTTAATCATCCCGTTTTATAATCACTGACGTTCGAGAATCAATATAAGAATGGCTGATAGCAAAATGTTGTTACTTCTGGAATAATTTCCGTGTTAATTTCTTCAGCAGCGTCTTCCGAGAACACAATCCTGACCTTCCCAAGCTAAATCTTTTAGCAGTCACTGAGCGTTGAAGGAGCAAATCAGCATTGAAACTGATGCTTCCCGTGTATTGAGTCCGATATGGTGCCGCTATGTCCTAAATGTCTGTCAATCGCCGGCCTTATGCAGCTTGCGCCTTTCGTGCGGCTTCCGTGCGCTGCATTCACAAAGTTCGGTTGACACACTTCAAGGACTTCACTGCCATCTGAGCGCCTTTCAAGAGCCTCGCAATATTTTATTCTGTTGAAAAGGGATTCAATGATAACTGAACATGAATAAAATAAATTTTTACTTTCTATTGTACCTATTGTAGCTAAACAAAATGCAGCAAGTTTAGAAAGTTATAATATATGTTAACAGCGAAACAATCGTATGTATCGTGCCAACAAGAAAAGACTGTACAGATATTGCCAAAGCCATACATAACAAAAATTGAAATTATTCATTGTGAAATTATCTGTTAAATATCAAATGTAAAACTGTGTTAAATTAAGGCCTATTTTAGTTTCTAGATACTAGGCTGTAAAAATGTGTGCTAAATAAATAATAATAATAATAATAATAAACACAGTCTTACGACCGATATCAACCGATGCTTAATTTTCGAACCAGTAAAAGTTGAAGGGTGAAGTGATTACAAGACTGACATAAAGCTTCTAACAACCCATTTTTAGCTCTTCTCCTGTGGACACTTTTAATATAGACGAAACTATGGCGAGTGAACAACACCCCCCTTTTCTTCCCTCCTCTTCCTTCCTTCCTTATTATCTATCTTCTTCTTCTTCTTCTATCTATCTATCTTCTATCTATATCTGTAAAACGAAAACCGGATATATTGGTCTTATAAAAACTCTGAAACTACGGAGCAGATTTCGATGCGGTTTTCACCGTTTTAAAGCTTAGAATCTCAATTCAGTTGTTTGGCATATCTTATATTTCAACGTTAAATAGCGTAGGAGCATTAAATGAAATTTTGAAAGTATTTTCAACAAATCCCAAAGATGGAATGGTTAGATGTTGCTTACTTCGAACTAAACACACAACTACAATGTCTCTGACCATAGCCTTTAATTAAAACAATAAGATAACTTTACAATAATAACTATTTTGCACACTAAACAAAACTTGATGTATTCTTTCCTTTAATTCGGGATATTCAATTTTTAAACGCCATAGATAGCCGTAAAAACAACAGAGATTTTCTTTAAGCACGATCCCTGGACAATGTCTCTGGCCTTCAGAATTAGTCTTCTGTTTACGATAATATTATTCCGGATTCACTTTTGATGTTTGTATAAAAGGCTGATCTGTGGAGTTAAAGTATCTGGCGTTTCGAGCAAACAGTATATCTATTCACTTCGCAATTGAATCTTGATGTACATGAATCTTTTCGGACGAATGAAAATAGTGTACGTGCAAATAAACTTCAACACACCCGTTTCTTGGTAGGGGGTGGGTGAATCTAGGTTTGCCTTAATTCTGAAAAACGTTGGCGCGAGTTTTATGAAACTTTGTACAAATGTTTCTGATTGAGGGAATAAAAATAGGGTACGGGTAAATCTACGCCAACTGTACCGAGCAATGCCGGGAACTCCGTTAGTAGACTATAAAATACTGCTTGATTTAATAAAATGCGTTACGCCTGTACACTGGACTTGCACTTGAAGCTCGGCTACCTTCGGCAATTCCCGATGATGCCCGACGTGTTAGTTATACTGGCCACCACCACAGCGCTGCTTGGCTAACCAGGAAATTTCAAATAAATAACTAAATTCTATTTTACTTGCGCTTGTATTGTAAAAAGGATGTGTTACTGCGATGTCAGTTAAAATCCAGTTTTCTGTTGTGGAAGTAACTACAAATTAATACCAACGGCAGAGGTTATAAAAATTACAGTATGACGTTCTTTTAAATTTAAATGATGCTTCTTGTTTATTTACAACCAGATGCAGAAATTCATATAAGGAGAACAACATCTGATGTTTGCGCTGCATTCCATGTAGCAGTTACTAGAAACAGGTCAGAACATAATTTAGCAAGATAAGAAACAGGGAGGTTTATTAAAAATTCAGCGAAGCTTACACGAGACGAAGGTAATCGCGAAATATATCAATCAAATAAGAAATAGTTATTCGTTTTTGAAATTATACTTAGAAATTTTTTTATAACAACAAACATTTCAGTGATTTAAAGTCAAATGCAGTTATTTGAAAAATACTAGCCAAATACGTTCTCCAAGAATCTAATCAGGGATATTTTACTCAAATCACGAAAAATATCTATCTACTAAAAAGATAATAATCGTTATTCCTTTTTCCTCAGAAACTTTTCCAGAACAAATTCCTGCTACCACCATACGTGATACCCATAATTTTTAACAGGCGTTTAAATTAGCTGTCTTATAAGAAGTCAATGTGTGGTAACTTCATTTCACTTGCTTGTACTCTGCTGATGAAAAAGTGGGACATCAGCAGAGTACAAGCAAGTGAAATGAAGTTTTTAAGAGGTAGAATGGGAGTTACTAAAATGGAAAGAATAAGGAATGAAGTGATTAGACGCACCATAAAAGAGGAACCACTACAGGAAAGGATAGAGAGGACCAGACTGAGATGGTATGGACATGTAAAGAGAATGGAGCCTCAGAGAATCCCAAGAAAAATCCATGCAATTAAGATGCATGGTAAACGACCCAGAGGAAGACCAAGAGATGGATGGCTGAAATGAGTGGAGGAGGGTGTACGGAAGACAGGAGAGGACTGGAACAAGTGGTGTTAGAGAGGTGGTTGGATGAAAGAAGCAAATGGAGAGGCTTGTGTATAAAGCATACCCGGCCAGAGGCTGGAAACTGTTAAGGATGATGATGATGATGATGATGATAAGAAGTAAATGTGTGGTAAATATCCATACCACCCCGTTGCCTTTTGGATTGGGATATGTCTCTAAAAACAGGCGAATGAACTGAAAGAATGTAGGCTTTCTCGGTGAGCCAGTTGCGTAAAATCTTCTCGAGCTTTCCACCGGGATATCGCGTCAGTAGAAATACAAAGCGACGTTTCGAAGCCTGCCTCCGACTTCCTCTGACACGTCGCTTTGTATTTCTACTATCCCGGTGGAAAGATCAAGATTTTACACAGACGAATAAACTTTCTAAGCAACATGGCAGTTCAGAAGGCAATCGTAAATAATTGCATAAAAGATACGAAGGGTTTCCCGAAAGGAACATGTAATCTTCTAATTTTACATAATGGTAAAAAAAAGTAGATGTGTATGGCATTATTGGCGGGGAGATCCCGAAGGGTAGTTCGGCTACTTCTGTCGTGGTTATCCTAATCTACTGGGTACAGGAAACCTAAAATTCTACGTGGAACACAAGCCACGAAGCGTCCTTTGCCCTGTTCACTCTGAACTGGCCGCTCAAGGTCATGTTTCCCTGGCTCCGCTCCTCATCTCACTACCCACTCCTTTTATACTTCTCCGCGCTGACCGCTGCGAGCAGCAAGACGAATGGTAAATTTCTCCTTCACATCTAGGGCAGGGGCAGCGGGCATAGGGCAGACTGTCCTTGAGCCGCCTCTGTTAACTGAGCGAACTATACCGTACTTCATACGAACAAAGCGAAGCTTTTCCAGAGGTGAAGGTCAGTTTTAGGGCCCGTAAAAGTTCCAGCTGAAACGGAGATTTGAACCAGAGATCGTAACCAAATAAGTCACCAGCTGCTCTCCACTGTGGTGAGTTCGTCAAACGAAAATACTACTGATGGCAAGTTGGCGACAGTTAGCAAGAAAATAGACAAGAAAGTTGTACAAATTGTATGCGTTGTACCATCGATTAAGATTGAAAGGTTAAAAAAATCTGAATGCGGTAACAACTATTTTGGGAGGAGGAATTGAACTGTTTTTTAAGCACGGACTAAATTAACGAAAAATGTTTAGAGCTGATTGATGAACAAGTTTGATAAGCAAATCGCTGGATTATAATTGTTAACGATATTATATAAATTTGTTTCGTACCGGTGAATAATAACACTTTGTAATCAATAAATTCCAAGGGGTTGTATGGGCTTAGTTTTCTGGGTTTACATCCGCCCTTTCAGTCAAGCTTAGAAATTAAAAAATAACATATTCAGCAACTTCTTTTCTTTAAAAAATAAAAACAAAACAAAAACTTACACCAGGACTTTCTGCCCTTTTCTTGCATGTGCCATTTTCCTGTTTCCTTATAATGCTGTGACACGAAATTGTTGGAGCCCTACAAGCTCAGATACTTGACGATATGTTTATTAACAGGCCTGGCTGGTAACATTGGAGTTTGGCCCAGATTTGAAGGATGGTATAACCATTCAGACTTTAATATTTCTTGGTTTCCTACCAAACCTCCACAAGTGAATGCTTGATGTTTCATTTATGTCTCTATTTTATTGTCGTTTCTTGCCTATAAGAGTTTCCCATTCTATAATGACCCCGCCCTGTAAGAACCATAAAGCCTCAAAGATAAAAAATAAAAAGATGGACCATCCCATCCCGGCGATGTTTAGTGTTGGCACAGAGCCAAAGATATGAATGAAGCTGTGGGAAGAAAGAGTCCGACATTGGACGCTGTGATCAAGGAGGAAGTTGAGCGCCTACATCATAAATTAAGTGTTGCAATCTCATCTGACCGTCTCTGATCTATCTTTATGTTTCTACGAGAACTTCGTTGTACATACATAATTGGAACTCGAGTGCTTTTTCTGAGTGTTATCAGACTCTCAGCGAGACTGTCAGAACATAAGTTTCAAGGTTGCAGTGTCGTGTAGTGTGGATCTAGCGAGCTAGCTTCGGATTGAAGGGGTTCACCGGTTCGAGCCCTACCGCGGGCGTAGGTAATTTTTTTTCCCCCCTAAATGGCATTCGGCTATTGGGCCATACAGCCAGCTCAATGTGATTTGTTGCTATCAAGTATTGACACAAGGACACTACAACACGGACAAGACATTCACAGACACAACACTAAACACCCATGCCCTCGGACGGACTCGAACCGGCGACCTTCGGTACGCGGAGCTAGCACTCTAGCCCCTACTCTACCGTGGCCGGCTGTGATTTTATTTGATTGTTATGTCGGTTCAGTTTTATCCATATGCTTATGATTATTCGAAACACCCTAAAAACATACTATAGTTGATAAAGCAATAAGATACACGGAGAGTTAGCAAAGTGGATACAAGGCAATATATCAATTAAATATATATATATATATTTAGTCAGTCATGCATTCAGTGAACGGATCACAGATTGTCCTTCTAGCTCTATTATCTATTCAATTATCAACACAAGACAGAAACAATCTGCTAGCGTAAGTTCTGTAAGTTATGAAGTATGATCAACCGACTTCCGAAGCAATGTATCAAAAGCAAATTGACATTATCGAAAAAATCCGTTCCTGAATGAAAAATATTTTAATTTCAGTTATTTGATCTATAACTCACAAATAACACAACATTTTATGCTAGCTCCAAGCTTGATGGGTGAGTGGTAACGTTTAGTCCTGGCATGTGGAATGTCCCTTGGGAGCATCCATAAACTACGTGGCTCGGTCTAGGTGGGGGAGGGGCTGGTTGGAAAGCTACGCTGGGTTACGTGGGGGGGGGGAGGGGGGGTTCCGAACCAGGCCACGTAGCTTTCCATTATTACTTTTCACAGTTAAAATGAGGTTCCACAAACAACAGCTTGTAAATATTTATTTCCGTCATTTAATTATCTCCGTATGCAATTTACGATAGTCAGACAAGAGAAGAACACTATAAAATGTCTTCTAGAATCAATAGGGAAAAAAAGCTACGTGCTACATGGGAGGGGGGGGGGGGTCATAGAGACAAAAATCACGTCGGGCTACGTAGGGGGCTACAGGAGGCCAAAATGGAGCTACGTGGTTTATGGACGCTTCCATTCTTCGATTCCCGGTTCAGGCATCCAGATTTCGGTTTTCGATGGTTCCTTAAATTCACTCAATGCTGGGATGGTACTTTTCTAAAAGCCTTGACCGATTTCCTTCACATCCCTTGTGAACAACCTTTTTGGCTCTAATGGCCCATAGGACGGCGAGAAGTAAAGCCCCAGTTAAAAAAGTCAAGGCTTGGCTTAAGAAGAAATAAAGATAAGGAAACTGTAGCATTTCAAATGTGTTGCTGTAGAATTGCTCCAGAAATTAGGTCGAAGCATAAAGCATCGAATAAGGAAAGGTTAGTTGAAGGAAGGAGGATTTTAAAAAAATCTTCAGAAAGACAGAATTGTAGATCATTTCTAAGATATGTACGATTGGTTAATTGCTTAGTAAAATAATAGTTGAAGGTAGCAAATACTAAGGAGTGCATAGGGTAGATATATGACACATATACTTTGAGAAGTGGGCTGTAGTGGACATGTTGGGATTAAGTGTTTATCTCAAAATAAGAACAGATGGAATACTGTAATCAAGAAACTTATGACAAAAGAATCAGTTAAGAGGGATTACCGCGTTGGGTTAGATAAGTAGGAAAGGAACTGGCCGCTCTGCCTCTGACACTGGGCTTGGTATGCCTTCTTCGGAAGGGTCCAACCAACTTTCGTGATGTGGACTACACTTAGCTTAAGGATTGCTAATAGCTGTGTTGTATATGATGATTATTTAGAACTTTCAAATCTTCTTTGTCGTCCGAAAAGTCTTTTAACTTTACGAAAAGCGTTTACTATTAAGAACCGTGTTTACAATTACCGAATATTATTATTGGAGTTAACTCATAGTTATCGTACCAACAGATCTAGTTATCTGGATGAAATGAGCCACTAAACATACTGCACGGTTACCTTTGCCAGTATAATTTGTTTCCGAAATAGCTCTATAAACGAGATGTAAAAAATACACACAAAGAAACATAAAACACTATTATTTGTGTACCACAGTCAAATATCTAATTCTGAGTATTTTCTTTTTAATGTGATGATATCAATGCCACCGTTGTGTGTTCATTTCGGAGAGATCAGAAGCCTTGCCTTGCTTAATAACACTGAAACTGCAGTTAAGAATCACGAGTTTCATTGGCCGACCGTGACTCGTCGCAGACCAGAATAAAACTTGGCTGTTTAATTCCCCAGTACAAAGATAGCTGCACTGATCAGCCACAGGCTTGTACTGTTAGTAAAGGACAACTTTCAAACTGTTGTAGGAATCTGACCTCGTACATACACGGACATAAATATTGTTTCATTGATACCTGCGAGTGTGAACAGTATTTAACATCTCGTCTGAGTTTAAATTTCATATAAATTCATTTTTATTGCACATGATCTATAGGCCATTCAGTCAAAATATGTTCATGTGATTTTTTTGGAGGGGGAGTGGAGTTACAACATTACACAGGTTAATTAGTAAATTCATCCAGTAGCATTTGCATGGTGTAATTAAGATCAAGGTATTGAGAACTGTGCTGTAATTGTACGTAATACTTTCTTAAACCAACATGGTCAACAAATATATGATCCGCGCCCCTGTGGCTCACTGATTACAAAATCTTTTTCCATGAACGTTCTACATGTCTTCATTCCTCGGAATGATGCCACTCGTCGGCTGAAAGACCCTAAAATAATGATAAAGATTTCTACTGAAAGTAGAAACTTACCCTTTATACCTTGTTCACCCTCGACTGGCCGCTCAAGGTCATGTTCTCCTTAACACAAGGTCATGTTCCCTTTCCTCCACTCCTCACCTCACATTCCGCTTCCGTTGCCTCTGAGTAAACCGTTGTGTCCAGAGAGGTGGATGACAATTTTCCCCTGCTCATGATGCTAGGGCAGCGGAGTGGACATAGAGCAGACTGACCTTGAGTCGCCACTGTTAACTGAACGCGCTATAATAAATAACTAGTCGACCCGTGCGAAAATTTCGCGAAAAAAATGATGTGAAAAGTGAGGTTGAATATGATGTCACCAAAGCTGAATCATTACTCTTCATACTCCGACTTCATTTATCGATTTTGGTTAAAAAAACCAGTGAGATAAAAGGCTCGAAAGACATAAAGCGTATTTTAAAAATATTGATATTTTTATAGCAGCCCCCTTTTACAAGTATCACCGATGAATGTAGACACCAGGATAGTTGTACGACCAGAGATCAAGATAGCTCCTCAAGAAAAACACAACTCGTGCATTTGGATACTGGGTCAAACCATGTTTTATATTTTACAGAGCAAAACGAAGAATTTAGAAGACTACTTGTCCACAATGAAAATCAAGATGTGGGTGATGAAAAGGACAACAAAATACAAAGAAAAGTTCGGAGTCTTTTTGGAAAATGCGATAACATCACAAATTGCAGTATAATAAAATATATAAATCTAAATTACATATTATGTTAATCATGTTAGAAATAAATTGTAAGTAATTTTATGTATTATAAATGTAACACTTTATTATGAATAAAAAATAAAAAAATAAAAAAAGGGTCGAATTACGAAAAATTCCTTTCTTAGAATATAATGTTACCACGGAGGAAACCTTAGTCTTTAATATGATATCTCATTTATCTATATCGGTTAGATATTAAGGGAGATAAATCGCTCGTGACACAAAAATGCGTCATAAAAAAATTTATTCTTTTTCCCTTTAAAGGTTGTATTCCAAAAACATTATTTCTTAAAATATGATTTCACAATGCTGAGCCATTACTCCTTATAATCCTACTTCATTTATCGATTTTTGTTAGATATCCAGGGAGATAAATTGCTCGAGATATAAAAAACGCATTTTACAAAAACTAACATTTTTGCCCTTTAACGGTCGAATTACGAAAAACTCCTTTCTTAAAATATAATGTTACCATGGCGGAGACCTTATTCTTTAATATGATACCTCATTTATCTATATCGGTTAGATATTAAGGGAGATAAATCGCTCGTGACACAAAACCGCATTGCAAAAATATTGATACTTTTGCCCTTTAAGGGTCGAATTTCGAAAAATTTCTGTCTTAATATATGACGTCACTAAAGCGGAGATCTTAATCTTTTAAATGATACTTCATTAAACGATTACAGGTAGGTATCAAGGGAGATAAGTGACTCGTACCACAGAAAACAGCATTTTAGAAATATTTACATTTTTGCCCTTTAAGGGTCGAATTCCGAAAACTTCATTCCTTAAAATATGATGTGACCGAAGCTTTAAAATGACACCTCATTCATTGATTTCGGTTAAGTATGAAGGAAGATACAGGCTTGTGACAAAAAAATACCTTATAGAAATAATATATATGATAATTTGAGAATACTTTTATTATAATTCCTCAGCCTTCCGATGACACATCAAAATGAAATATAACCTATATTGTCTGCAAAATAACAATCAAAATCCTACCAGCAAATTTTTCGTAAATCGCGTTCAGGGAAAAATATTTTTATGATATCACATCAAAAAGAGTATTTTACCAACGAGCTCACAGCTACACACAAATCGAAACTCCATAAAAATCCTACCAGTAGTTTTTGCAAGAATTGCATTCAACGACAAATTGTCCAGAAATTCTCATATTTTTGCCCTCAGTTGCAAATGGAACATATCCTATTTGACCTGCAGGTGCACGGGTTGTACATCAACCGCAACCGCCTCAAAGTCCGACCGTTCAACGAAAATGGATACTAATATTTTAAATTTCTCAGCTTTCCGAAATCATATTGAAGTGTCCCCTATGTTGAGGAGAGCGAATTCTTGACCACACTGTCATTTACTTTTTGTTATTAATTTCCAAGTAGTTTTAAATATTTAAAAATTGGGTGGGTGACAGAGATCCCTTTGGAGTATTCCCTATTATGAGAGAAGCGACATCCAGATCTCAAAGTATGATAATGTGAACCAGAAATATTTAGTAAGTGGAATTTTTAATCAAGTCAAGTGACATATTATATGACTGGATGGGACATAGTTAAAACAAGGTTCACAATCTGACATTACGATTTAATTAAGTACTTGAATTTTTTTACTTTAAATATTTTTTTCAAAGATTAATTTTCTTTTCAAAACACAAGAGTACATATACTTTATCTGTAGAGCAAGATTGTCTGCCCCAGGACGTTCACTAGGGCACAAACGACGATGCAAAAGTTTCTGTTTCTGACTGATGATTACCGTGCAGGCGATCTAGCTATCCAGTCTGTGAGCTGACTGCCACTCACCCGCTTATGTCTCCGGTGTCTGTGAGGCTGGGTGGCCGAACTTCCCCTCAAGGTAGGCTATCACCAAGTCCCACTCTTTTGTCCGTGCTGCCCGAAGAAGCTTCATATTACACCACTCCTGTCAAGGCAGTCCTCCAATCTACGTGTTAGGAGGGATGTCGTCGCCAGTTGGCTCCAGACATGCAACATACCGCCCTTAGTTAATAATAATATTAACAATTTTCCGGATTGGCTGTACTCTTTTGGCTCCGCCTCACGATTTATTCTTGGGTACAAATTTCCGTTTATACTATTTTTACTAAAGATTATCCAGACACTCGGCCCAGTCCTCAGCTGTGGTCCTTTTCCCCCGTCTGTTCTGCAATTTGTCACACTTAATGGGCGACAAGTAGATGTCACTTATGTTCTTAGGGCTGACACGGCACAGACCTGCACGCCCGTGGCCTGTCGCGGGACCCATACAAAAAGAGAGAGAGAGAGAGAAATTATTAGTGGAATTATGGGTTCCAACTTTAAGAATGGCGCCCATCAAAAGAGATCCAACAAAGAAGTCATCAGCAAAATAGAGAAAATCACTGAAAAAATCCGCAAAAGATGGGCTCGATTCTATGGCCACCTCAAACGGATGGAGGAAAACAAACTTACATAAAAAATCTTTAATTTATTTGATCCCAGACCCAAAGATCTTCATTTGATGGGGCTAGAACGAAAAGATGCTTTTAACAGATATATATTTTGAGAGAAGTTAATGACAAGTAGGACAAGCCGAGACGAACACTCCAACAGAAGATGCGGTACACTCTGGGCAGAGAAGCGCAAACAGGCACATTCAAAATGAATGAAGGAGTTCTGGGCCCAAAAGAAGAAGAAACTCGCTGCCAAATTCACAAAGGCTTAACGTGGTCCTAGTTGGCCTCAACGAATAAATAAATAATAAACCAGACTCACGCACACATGTCTGTCACTCTCTGTTCTTTAATGGAACATTACAATATTCAAACTCATACATACAGGTATGTAACATATTTTACCCACGAGACCGTGGATAGTATATTAAATGAAATTTTATCAAAATCCAAGTAGTTTTTGTGTGAATAGCATTCATCTAAATGCAGACAGATTTATTTTTTTTTTTTTTTTAAAGAAAGTAGTTCCATTTAATTTAATCCACTCAAATGAAACATTCCTTCCTTGAGCCTCTTTTGTTGTAATTAAATCTAATATCTTGTACAATAGAAGCGTCTTCCCTCTGTCGTTAGTTTTATTGTGCAATTTTCGAACTACTTTAAAATTGGTGAGTATGACAGTAACAGGTACTCACATTGTCAGTGCACATTTTATTGCACTACAGCTTGCTAAGCAGTCTGCTGGCTCAGTGGATAAGGCGTCTGACTGGAAGTCGAATGGTCTCCGGTTCAAATTACTGTCTCGGCGGGAATTTTCATAGTTGCTTAACTCAGCCTTCACGTCTGGCACAGCTTGCTGAGTAATGTGAAGAATGCTAGAAAGCTTACGTGCTTCAGATTCTACGTTTAACTGTAGATCCCCTATTCCTTGTAGGATTACCGGGTTGGTTTAGATAAGTAGGAAAGGGCTTAGTATGCCTCATTCGGAAGGGTCCAACTGAGCTACGCGATGAGAACTACACTTAGCTTAAGGATTACTAATAGTTCTGTTGTATATGATGATTATTTATTTCATATGGCCACAAGAATACAAAAATAATTCTACTAAATTAAATTATATAAAAGGAACATAGCTATTTCTGCAGATGTTGATAAATTGCAGCCATTCAATTGCCCCTGTGGTTGCGTCATGAAAATGTGGATCATTCCATTGAATCTGCTAAGGTGAAGTCCATTAATTAAGTGACACATTTTTTTCCTTAACTTCGGATAACCCTCTTCTCCCTTGGTGAGATTTGGTAAGATGTAATGAATTTTTTTTTTTTTTACAATTTCATTCCTCCCAACTGAAGGCTGGGAGGCGGGCTGCTGGAGTCAAGAAGACTCTTTTCAGCCAATCTACTCTACAGGGAGGGAAGGGGGATGGAAGGTCGGCCGTGGCCTTGTAGGGTACCATCCTGGCATTCTCCTAGAGTGGCTGAGGAAAACCACGGAAAACCTCAGCCAGGATGGCTGAACGAAGTTTGACCCTCGTCCTCCCGAATGATAGGTAGGAGGCCGAAAACGGCCTCCTCCCATCTCGGTCAGATGTGATGGAACCCCCCTTCCCCCCCCCCACCTGACTTGAGATTAAACTTATAATTTTCAAATAACTAAATTTGTTTCATATGTTCACGTATTTTGCTTCATGACACCAAAAACCTAAGTGTTAATAATGATTTCTTCTACGTACCGCATTTTTGTTGTGTAATAAGAGGAGAAAAATGATACAAAAAGTTGATGTGAGATTTTTTTGGTACCCCCCTTTCTTGCTCATGTAATTAATAGACACCCCCTAAGAGTGCATTGGAGCATTGGCCTTCCATGGTGATATGGTTGATAGTTTGTTGCTGGTTTCTATACTCACAAGAAATATTCTCTTTTATTACCGACTTGTACATCTAGTAGTTGCATCTAGCATAGCCTGTTCTCAAATGGTAATGAGCTCAGTCACACTGACTTTTGTTTTAATATATAGTTCAAAGGATTCAGCACAATGATTATAAGTGAAGTTCCCATTTTCGATCATAGGTAGGGATGCTATGGCAAGATGAATATGAAATTACATGAAAAATTGGTGGTCAAACGTTTTACTAAAAAATATAAATTTCTTTTATCTTTATGAATCATTATAAAAAAATAGAATAATATTTGGAATAATCTGGCGGCAATTTTTTTCACAATGATTACAAGTAGACACAAAACCTTAGCTGTTCACCAGTCCTTTACATGATGATTAAAATTTTAAACTTTTCCATTTAAATATTAATGCATTTTTCATCCATTGCCTTTTCAGGCTTAACAAGTTTGCATGTTGTTTTGTTGTTCTAGGGTCGAGAATTTGGCAACAGAAGAAGAAACGCAATGCCAGTTAGGGGAAAGCCGACTATGGAAATATATAGACCACCGAGTAAGTTGTTAATTATTTTTCTCATTTTAAATCTAAAACAAAAATACAATATATGTCTCCTAATTTGTGACTTTTTTTTTTGGTTGTACTTCTTGGATTGAAAACTTTAATGTATTACAGATTGCATTTCTAATATCTAACGAATGCTTGGTGTATAGATTTGTGTTTTTGAAAAAGACAGTTTGCTAGTGCCATTTCTCTGCTTTCAAAATCATTCTGCTTTAAGCCTTGTTCAGTATGATTTAGCAATTATAATAACAATAATAATAATTTTACCAATTATAATAACATATGGTTCCATTCTTTGTTCTTATATAAAATACTTAAGTTCTATTTCTAATATTAATTATATGTGTAACAATGCAGGTCAGGTGAGCAATAATGTTTACACTTAGTCATTACTTATTAAACTAACATCCATATTTTTATTATCTGATTTTTTTAAAAATTGCCACCAGTTGGCCTCTCCCTATTATTGTCTTCTTAATGTCTTAAGTGCTAACTCTAATGGAATATATATGATTAGAAAGAGGAAGAAAAATTTATTTATCAGCAATTTCACAGCATCTAAATCTTGCCCAGTTTAAGTACTACTCAGGATTCATACTACTTTCTTCACTTGGATTTAAGGTAGATTGTTGACACTAATGATTCATCCTTTATTTGGTTTTTTACACTTTCCTTTCATTGCTGTTTCTTACAATTTCCTGCTTATTGAGTCACAAAAGTATACATTCAGCTCATATTTATAATTTTTTTGCAGATGTACGAACCGATGTGATGCAAAACGGCACCATGCCTCTCAATCCAAGACTTAATGTTCATGCAAAAGAATTTACCATGAAACATGGTGAACTGTCCACATCAAAGTACGTGTCTTGTCAATTTCTAGTTTGAAAGTTCCAACTTTATAAGTGATATTCTTTGATTATAAAATTGTATGTGTATTAGTAATTATTGTTTGTCATTTTCACAAAAGCATGAATATCCATTTATTGAAATTGAATAGTTTACTTTTTTAATTGAAAACAATTGTGTTCACTTATCTACTCAGTGTCTGTCAGTTTTGTCTATTAGTTCAGTTTATTACTATCCCTGATTACATAATAATGTGAACTGTTTCTACCAATAACATGTGGTTATTTATTTGACAGGTCTAGTGTCAATTTACCCTCAACTTTAAATAGTGCCAACAATCATAATCATGCACATCGTGACAATCATCGTCACTCCCATTACCTTCAAACTTCAAAATCAAGTGGCAATATCTTGCACTCATTACAGAACTCCAAGTCTAGTGGAAATGTGCTACATGCACTTCAGCAATCCAGCTCAAGTGCTAATGTACTTCAGGTTAGTACTGAAACAGACTACTATTTTTTTTTAAAGACTTTTGGCCAGAAGATGTATGGTATATTTGTGTCTATCATGCTAGTCTTTCCATTCCTAGTTGTATGCTCATATGCTCTTGCAAATTTTTTGCAATAACATTTGATAAAAAATACAAATGCACAGGACACATTGTGCAGGTGGTAAGAAAAAGTTTAAAAGTTCTTCATTAGTTAAAAGAAGATGATATGGAGATGTACCAGACAAGTGAAGGAATCATATTACAAAAATTTGCTAAGACCATTACTGGAATAGGGTGGTGTAGTCAGGGACCCTCATTATTGGCATCAAATATAGTAGCTAAAGGGTTTGGAAAGGGGAAAAGCTTGGTTTGTTTGAGGAAACTGACACAGTACATAATCAATTACTGATAAGACAAAGGAACTGGATTGTAAATTGTTGGAATATAAGTGGAGGGTGAAGAGAGTGCTGGGAGTATGCAAAACATATATTTATGATGAAGAATCAAAGGCTATTGGTAGAAGAATTAAGTGTAGACCATGGTCAAAAGTTGGCATTCAACTTTAGGCATAAGGGAGTGGGAAAACTTATTTTTACTGGTAGTTGAGTCAGAGATTGGAACAGAATACCATGTGAAGTGCTAAATAGTATTCCAAGCACACTAAACTAATACGTTTCATTGGATTAAACTTAGCATAAGCTTGATAGTTAGATTACTATAATAATATAGCATAGGTAAAAATAGTAGTTTAAGTTATTTTGTAGTGTTAAATTTCTTATATACCGTCAAAAATAGTTCAAATCACTAGTTTGAATTTCGATTGTTAAAGCTTTCTGTATTGTCCTATATTAAGGCATTATTAGGTTTAAAATAACACAGTGTCTTAATTAATTAGTTCCGAAATAGTAATAAAATCAACTGGAAATAATAAATAATAAACATAAGTATTCATATATATCATTTAGTTACTCACATAGGTTACCATAGATTACATCATCGTTAAGAGCGACTATCGATATCGAAATCAAGTTTACGATAACAAAAACGTACGTTCTAATAATTAACGTGTTCTGTCTGAAATTTAATAGAGTTTAATTGCCATCTAATATATATATATATATATATATATTTATTTAAAAAAATTCCACCTTTATTTTTAACTTTCATAAGTAACAAAATAGTTGTTATCCACATTAGCACTAAATAGTAGCCTATTGACCTACCATCTTAAGTTTGTTTCGAAATCCATTAGCTTAAGTTTTATTCATTGGTTCTTAAGTAGTTTAATTACCTAGTCGTTTTTCATAAAACTTCAATCAAATTAAGTATATATAACAATTCAACAGTTTGTCGAGTATAGCGCCTATCATATTTAGTAAAAAACGTTAAAAAATATAGTATAAACTTTATAAGACTACTTTATCAAATAAATTTAAGGTTAGAAGAAGGTTGAAGAATTTGGGAAAATCATGACTGGAAACTGTGGCGCCTGTCGTAGGTACGTTGCGAAGGGGATGGGTTGTAGTTGGTGTAAGAAGTGGTTTCACTGGGCATGTGGGGAAGAGGAAACGGGGGAAATAAATGAGGCTCTCCCATGGTTTTGTTCACTGTGTGTTAGGGATGATAGGATGTGGGAGATGGGTGAAACGATTAGGGAGTTGCGTGAAAGGATCAGGGTTCTTGAGGCTCGTCCTGTGGAGGCTCAGCCTCTGCAGACGTGGTCTGTGGTGGCTTCGCCTGTGGAGGTTCAGCCTGTGGAGGCTCAGACTGCACAGGCACAGCCTGTGGGGGCTGAGCTTGTCGAGGCTCAAGCTGTAGAGGCAGAAAGTGGAGATAGTGGGTTGGAGGAAGTTGATAAGGATGGGTGGGAGCTGGTAACAGGTCGTAGGAGAATCATAGTTAACAGGATGAACAAGCCAGACACTTCAGTAATTGTGGGAAAAAATAGGTTTGACCTGTTGCCAGAGTCAGGAGGAGAAGAGCCTCATGTAGATGTAGGAGTAGGAGTAGGTAAGATGCAGCAGACCTTTAGGAATAAGGGCGTGCAGGGCAAGAATAGGAAAAAAAGGGTTCTGCTGCTAGGTAGTAGCCATGGCAGAGGTGTAGGCCCTCTTCTGCAGGATCAGTTAGGTACAGGATATCAGGTCACAAGCTTTTTCAAACCTAGTGCAACATTAGGCCAGGTAATAGAGGATATAGGTTCCCTTTGTAGGAGTTTCACCAAGGATGATAGAGTAGTGATAGTGGGAGGTGCGGGAAATAGTATTGATAGAAACGCGAGTTATAGTATAGAGAGTGACCTGAGGAAGGTGGTGAAGGAGGCACAGCATACCAGGGTGGAGCTCATGCAGGTCCTGAGTCGCCATGACCGTCCACAATTGAACTATGCTGTGAGGCGGGTTAATGTGGAAACGGAAGTGCTACTTGGGAAAGGCATTAGTTCTGTGTTGGGGGTTGTGCCTGTGAACACCATTGGTAGGTGGGGTTTCACTAGGCACGGCCTACACCTAAATAGAAGGGGGAAGGGAGTACTTTCTGAGTTGTTAGCTAAAGCAGTGAGGGAGCCCGTTTCCAGTGATGATGGGGTCAGGACTGTGCCTTTTTTAGGTTAGGGGCTGCTGGTGAAGGGACAGAAATAGATTATCAAAGTGAAACTGATTGCAGATTCGCGATGGGGAAAGTCACAGATATTAAAGAAATAGATGAAATGGCTGAAACAATAACTGACTGCGTTAAAAGTGGGAAAGAGGAGATAAATTCTGAAAATGTAAAGCCAATAGTAAGGGTGTTAATGGTAAACTGTAGAAGTATAATGAACAAAGTAATCGAATTTGCAAACTTAATAGAGATGCATGAACCACAAATAATAATTGGGGTAGAGAGTTGGTTAAAAGAAGAAGTACTAGACAGTGAGGTTTTTCCTGATGGTTACAGAGTGTACCGCAGAGATCGAGGAGCAATTGGTGGAGGAGTCTTCATACTAGTTAGCAAAAACTACCATAGTTCACTGGCATTCATAGATCAAGACCATGAGTTACTTGGGGTAGATTTCTGGGGTAGTAAAAAAGAAAAAATCAGAGTGTTGGCTGTTTACCGCAGTGGAAGAATGACAGAAGAGGATGAGGCTCTTGGGGAGAAATTAAATTCATACTCAGATTTCAGAGGTGAGAATAGAATGATCATCATCGGCGGAGATTTAAATTTACCAGGTGTAAACTGGGAAGGGAAGAAGATAAATAACACAAGGGAACAAAGATTTGCAAATATCTTAATAAGGGAAGGAGGATTTACACAAGTGGTTGAGCAAAACACTAGGGGACAAAATATTTTGGATATATTTCTAATTAAGCCCGATGAAAACCTTTTGAGGTATCAAGTAACTGAAGGAATAAGTGATCATGAAGCAGTTCTGATGGATATTAGAGGATTCAGTAAACCAGCAGCCAAAATTGAAGGGGGAAATAGGTACAATTATAAAAAGGCACAGGTTTCAAATTTGAGGAGATATTTCAGAGAACAATTCAGCAAATGGAAGGAAGGCTCAGGTACAGTAGAGTCAAGGTGGAAAGAGTTCAAGGAGATAATAAGAAAGGGGGAAGAAAAATTTATTCCAAAGCAAAAAATAAAGAGAAGTAGAGATCCTATGTACTATAATAGGGAAGTGAGGAGGTTAAAGAGGTTGGTAAGAAAAGAACATAACAGAGTTAAGAGACAGCAGGGTAGTAGGGAATATTTAAAACAACTAAACAAGGACTTAATAACAGCAAAGAAAATGGCCAAAGATGGGTTTATGAAGAGTATTGTCAGTGCAGGGGGACCATTGACTGATGCATCTAGAAATTTCTATGGCTATATCAGGAAACTGAGGGGAAGGGAGGATGTAGAGACACTTATAGATAAGGATGGAGAAGAAGTTACTGACAATTTGAAAAAGGCAGAGATTTTAAGTAACTGGTTCAGAGAAAGCATTAGGGAAAATGAATCAGAAACAGGAGGGTCTAATTCGGAGAACGAGCTTAACAACACAATTAGAAATGACGATAGTAAAAAATTTGATATCCATCCTGAGGAAATCATGAAGGAAATAAGAAAGCTGAAAAAACATAAAGGGGCTGGTGAAGATAATATTACTACAGATATCTTAAAGATAGCCGGATGTGACATTGTACCTTATCTTGAAATATTATTTAAATTGAGTCTAGACACTTGCTGCTTACCACAGGACTGGAAAAGTGCAATAGTAGTACCGGTACATAAGGGAGGGGTGAGAAATAGAGTTGAGAATTACAGGCCAATCAGTTTGACATCAGTGGTAGGTAAATTAATGGAAAGATTGATATGCAACCACATCAGAAATATATGTGAGGAACGTAATTGGTTTTCAAGCAGGCAACATGGTTTCAGGCAAGGATATTCATGCGAATCTCAGTTGGTGGGATATATGCAAGATATTTCAGATGAAATGGACAAGGGAGGCCAAATTGATAGTGTAGCACTAGATCTGTCTAAGGCGTTTGACAGAGTAAGCCATAAAATGGTAGTAAATAAGGTAAAAACCATTCGAGTGGATAAGAAAGTCATTTGCTGGGTAGAAGAATTTTTAAAAGGTAGAAAACAGAAAGTTAGGGTAGGAAATGTAGTATCAAAAGAAGTGGAAGTAAAAATGGGTGTGCCACAGGGTAGCGTATTGGGACCATTGCTATTCATTATTCTAATGAATAATTGTGTTGCCTGTTTACTATCTGAAATTAGATTGTTTGCAGATGACATAATGCTGTATAAAAGAATCAAAACGATAGAGGATTGTAAACAGTTGCAGGGTGATCTGGACAGGATATCTAATTGGGTTAGTAAACATGGAATGAAGATAAATGCAAAGAAGAGTCAGCTTATTAGATACACAAATAAAAAACAAAAGGTTAATTATGAATATAAGGTGGGGAAAGAATTGCTTGCTGAAGACTTGAAATGCAAATATCTTGGAATTACTTTTGATAACAAACTTAACTGGGCAGGACACATAGGACAGGTGGTAGGAAAAGGTTTCAGAGTTCTGCACTTGTTGGAGAGAGTTATGAGGGGATGTACGAGAGAAGTCAAGGAATTGGGTTACAAAACTTTGGTCAGACCATTGCTCGAATATGGTAGTGTAGTATGGGACCCTCATTTTACGTATCAAATACAGGAGTTGGAGAGGGTGCAAAGAAGGGCTGCTAGATTTGTTTCTGGAAATTATCGCAGAATGCAATCAGTGACGGATATGATAAAGGAGCTGGAATGGGATTCATTGCAAGACAGGAGGAGGATGAGGAGGGTCATGGGAGTGTACAGGGCATATACTGGTGATGAGGCATGGAAAGATATTGCAGTAGGTATGAAAAGTAGTGCATGGAAGGGAAAAGATGACCATGACCACAAGCTGGCACTCGATTTCAGGCACAAGGGTGTAGGAAGATTCTCTTTTTTAGGTAAGGGTGTCAGGGATTGGAATGAGTTACCAAGAGAAACGATGAATAATTTACCGAAAACTTTGAAGGAATTTAAAGAAAAAATTTGTAGAGGGCAAATGTAGGTGGGTGCAGGATAGGGGGAAGATAGCTGTGTAGGGAAATTGCCACCGGAGCCTGTGCTCCATTGCAATTAAATTAAATTAAATTAAAAATGAAATTAAAATTTGTGAAACTAGATGTGTGGAGAAAATACACTCAAAAAATTTAAGCAAAAAATTAGAAGAAAAAAATGGATGTACGGAAATTGTCACTAGAGAATGGTTCCGTTACAATTAAATAAAATGAAATGTGTTTTGTAGTGCTCTTCTTCCTCTGACATGCACTTCCTAAAACTTTTCCACTATTCACATAGGCCACATCACTGTTGTATGCATCACTCTGTTCACCCACCTTCTGTCTTCCAATGAATCTTTTTACTGAATGTGTTCTATGGTAATTATGTAGGTACCATATGAGCCCATCATACTCAAGCAGTGGCTATCAAACTTATGTAGCCAATTGTCCTTCTTTCTTTGTCACATCCATTAATTTCCCCTATTATATGCAATTTTTTAAAACCTTTCCTACCACCTGCATAATAAGTACTGACAGTCACTTTATTTACTGATATGTCTATGCACCATCAGTGCCAGATCTAGGTGGAGCCAAACTTGGGTACTTGCCCTGGGCAGCAACTTTGGGGGGGGGGGGTGCAAAATCATTTGAAGGGTGGCAAATTTACATTGCGGTTACTTTTTTTTTAGCTGCACTATTGGCGTCATTGAGTGATAACAGGGCAATGACAACACATGGGGTGGCAATCAGTTTTTTCCCTGGCTTGAAAAATTCCTCTGTGTACCATACCGTTATAAAACACCATTATTTTTCTGCTTGTGTAAATTATGAGCTGACTTTTTGGCATCAGTTATTATATGTTGACCTATCCTGTCCAGATCCATTTGTAGCTGCTCACATATCAATTCAAAGTAATCCTATTATACAACATTATGTCATTCACAGAAAGCCCAACTTCAGGCATTAATCCACAACAGACATTCACAACAGAAATGGTCCCAACACATATTTTGACAGCTCCTTCCTCTAATACCACATTTCCTACCCTGACCATTAAATTTATACCTCCTGGGATTTACTTTTTCCAGCAAGTCACTCCAGTAATAATCATTCTCCAATGTGGAAGGTACAAAACATAAATAAGTGTATTTATTGGCTGTAATCTCTTCTGTGGTTAATGAAATAGCTTGCATATAGTTGATTATCTGAGATTCACATAAATAACCTCTCCTAGACATATATTTAACTGATTTACAGATCACTTTTTTTCATTCAAAAAGTGTTCGATATGTAACTTTACATTGAGTTTATACTTTCCAATCCTATTTCTCTCCTCTCCCCTTTAACCAGTACTACCATGGCACATTTCCTGTCCTCTGATACACAGTGATTCTCCAGATTAAGTATGGTATGATATTATCTCCACATATTTATAAAACTTTTGTGATAATATTATTTCTATCAGCTCTGGTATTATTTTTTAAGATATCCAATTCATTCATAATATTCTTAAAATATAATCCCTCTTTATACAGAACAGCTCTTGATCTCTTATTTCCCCTGGGATTCCTGTGTGACTATCAGTAATGGTCTTAATATTTATTCCTTCTTTACATTCATTATAACTTCTTCCTCAATTCTTATTCATAACTAGCTGTTACCCGCGACTTCGTACGCCTGGAATTGGAGTTTCATTGCCAGAATTGAATATAGAAAACTGTTAGTAACGTAAGATTTGTCCCAAACAACACCGAGTCGACATAATATGATGGAAAGCCATCATTATATCATCCTATCGTCTAATCTGTCTCATGAAGAAAATCAATTTACAACATATTTAAAAAGAGAAAAGTATGCGAAGGTCCGGGGATGTGTGTGTGTGTATGTGGGGGGGGGGGGGGGGGGGTTTAACTGATGGCAGCTTTATTTCAGCTTGGTTTTTTCTTCTTTATTCAACATGAGCATCTGAATCTTATAATCTAATAGCAGCACATTGTCTTCTAGACCTGCACCTTAGGCCAGGTTTACTTCCGTAAGGCATGTCAAAAAGGAAGACAAATTGGTGCCAGAAACTTTTATACAGACACAAATGAATAGTACAGTGCAGAGCAAATTGACTTCTATACTAAATAATAAGTTTTGTTTCTTATCGAAATTTATTAACAAATCAAACACTAACAGACTGCGCGACTGAGCAACCAACGTAACATTACAGACTAATACACGAATCTGTCTGTCTTTCATCATTCGATAAGTTCTTAAAATTTCGTGACTAAAACTGTTATTCATACCGAAAAAAATGTCCTGTGTCCTTCCTACACTATTTCATTGTTAAATTCCATCAATATTGATATAGCCATTTAGTCGTCAAAACGTAACAAAAAGAAAGAAACTTACTTCCACAATTATAATATAATAGCTGGTACCCACAACTTCGTTCGTGATTGTAAAGTATTCATGTTGACAGCTGTAGACATCTAACCACCATAGTGCACGATGGGAGACTCGATACTATTACCACACACAAATACGAGTCTTCTGCGCTATGTAGTTCCGGCAGCAAAGTAAAATTTACGGATACACACAAGTCTTTGGATGAAATACGAAAATATTCATGATCGACCAATTTCAAACACCATATCTCCCACACTCCCACAGTTACCGAATTTCGGCCAACGTTATGATCGATGGGTGACTCTGTGTTACTACCACACAAAAACGCCGGTAATCTGCGATTGATAGTTTTCACTCAAAAGTGATACACCGTGACACATGCGTCTTTGGCAGAAATATGAAATTGCCGCAGGTCGACCATTTTCATCCCCCATATCTTCCACACCCCCATAGCTACAGACATCTAACAACCATAGTGCACTACATGAGATACGATTCTACTACCAAACACAAACACCAATGCTCTATGCTATGTAGTTGTGGCAGAAAAGTGACATATGCGGAGACAGTCGAAATACGAAAATATTCTTGGTCGGTCACTTATAACCACCATATATCCCATACAACCACAGTTTCTGAAATTCGGCCGCTGTTGTGATCGAAAGGTGACTCTGTGCTACTACTACACACAAACGCCAGTTACCTGTGATCTATAGTTTTCGCTGTAAAGTGATACACCATGACACTTTTGTCTTTGGCAGAAGTATGAAATTGCCTCCGGTCGACCACTTTCAACCCCCATTTCTCCCACACCCCCATAGCTACCGACATCTAACAACCATAGTGCACTACACGAGATACGATTCTACTACCAAACACAAACACCAATGCTCTATGCTATGTAGTTGTGGCAGAAAAGTGACATATGCGGAGACAGTCGAAATACGAAAATATCCTTGGTCGGCCACTTACAACCACCATATCTACCACAGTACCAAAGTTTCTGAAATTTGGCCGCTGTTTTGATCGAAAGCTGACTCTGTGCTACTACTACACACAAACGCCAGTTATCTGTGATCTATAGTTTTCGCTGTAAAGTGATACACCATGACACTTTTGTCTTTGGCAGAAGTATGAAATTGCCTCAGGTCGACCATTTTCATCCCCCATATCTCCAACACCCCCATAGCTACCGACATCTAACAACCATAGTGCACGACAACAGACACGATTCTACCACCACACATAAACACCAATGCTCTATGCTATGTAGTTGTGGCAGAAAAGTGACATATGCGGAGACAGTCGAAATACGAAAATATCCTTGGTCGGCCACTTACAACCACCATATCTACCACAGTACCAAAGTTTCTGAAATTCGGCCGCTGTTGTGATCGAAAGGTGACTCTGTGCTACTATTACACACAAACGCCAGTTATCTGTGATCTATAGTTTTCGCTGAAAAGTGATACACCATGACACTTTTGTCTTTGGCAGAAGTATGAAATTGCCACAGGTCGACCACTTTCAACCCCCATATCTCCCACACCCCCATAGCTACCGACATCTAACAACCATAGTGCACGACAGGAAAGTTGATTCTACTACCACACACAAACACCAAAGGTCTATGTTATGTAGTTGTGGCAGGAAAGAGAAGTATACGGAGATAAGAATTTTTGGTCGAAATATGAAAACGCCCTGCACTGACCAACTTTAATCATTATATCTCCCACATCCCCACAGCTATCGGCATTTGGCCAACGTTATGCACGACAGGAAACTGCATGCTACTTCCACCCACAAACATCAGTGATCCGTGCCAGGTAGTGTTGGCTGAAAAGTGAAATATAGGAAAAAACACGTCTATTTTTATATATATATAAGATTGTCAAAATGTACCCTCTCCCCTTCAGTTTTCTTACATTGTCACAAAAATGTCTCTTTACATTATTCAGTGTTCCTTCATCAGCTATAAATATTCTTCATGAAACCGTCACTAGCTTACCTCCTTACTACTATTACTTCTCTGTTTAGATATTACAAGTGTGCCCTGTTGCCCTGCTGTTTCCTTACTCTTCTGTATTCTCTTCTTCCTAACCTCTTCAGCCTCCTAATCTCTCTGTAATAGAAAGTTAGTTCCATATTTTTCCTTCATTTTTCTTTAATTTTTCTTTTGCATATTGCTCATCAATGTCAAAAGGTGGGAAAAGACTGAGAACAAGGAATGGGAAGAAGTTCAAACATGGTATTTTGAAGCGGTAAGTGAGGGGTCATCTTTCCATTTCCTGTCTTATTTTTAGTGTCCAACGGTAGTTTCTTTTTTTCCATTATCCATAGAGTATACCTGATACACATACAGCATTATTTTAACTTGTCTCCAATCTTCCAATGACTCCCAACTCATCTTCTTTACCGAATCAATTACTGATTGCATTCTGTGGTAATTCCTGCAAACAAATATAGCTGCTCTCTTGTGCACCCCTTCCAACTCCTGTATTTGATATCCATATTGTGGGTCCAAGACTATCCACCATTCTGACAAAGGTTTACCTTTCCTTCATCACTTTGGTACCTACATCATTTTATCACTCTCTTCAATCAAATGCTATTTACTTTATTACCTTCATCAAGCATTCTTCTTCCACACTGTAATCACACAAAATCTTCATTTTTATATCTGTATATATATTAATTCAATTCTTCTTGTAATTTATCTTCATTGTATTTTGACTTGCCAACTGAATATCCTATCCAGATACTTATCCAGCTGTTGGTAATCCTGTCTGTTTTTAATCCTATTATACAACAGTATGTCATACCAAGCAACTACTGAAGATAATAAACAACAATGGTTCTAACACATTACCTTGTGGTACTCCTATTCTCTCTTTCACCTTCATTGATACTGCATTTCCTTCCTCCCCCCAACAAGTTACGTCATTTACCCTAATGGATTTAACCACATTCACCACCCTTCTAGGTCTTACTGTGTATAATTTCTTGGAGAATCAGTGTTACACTATTGACTTCGCCTCCCATGCCCATTTTATTTGAAATATCTTTCATATAACTCACTAAAAATAAGATAGGATAGGTAAAATAAACAGTTACCCGTCACTTACCACAGATGAAGGCAGGAGGGCGAGACACGTAAAAACACAAAAACAAAAGAATTACACAATATTTCGACTTTTTAGTCTTCCTCATGTAGGAGGCGAGACATATGGCAGGGGGAAAGATGTGGTCACATCCGAGCCTGCCACATGAATGAAGCACAGGCGGAAAACGCGTGGTAGTGGAAGAATTGCCGGGAGGAGGGGGGGGGGGGGGGGGGTAGGGAATAGGCTTGACCAGCGATAAAAGTGAAACAAATGAATATAATGTCTGTGTAGCTTAGTTCAAAAAGTTATAATTGAGAATAAAGGGAGATAGAATAATTTAAAAATATATATATATATATATACAAAAAAATAATAAAATAAATAAATAAAGAGAAAAATATATATATATATATATATATATATATATATATATATATATAAAATTATAATTAACTGTAAAATGAAATGAGAGTTAGCAAGTGACAGGTTTAACGTAGGTTTAGGCCAGGGGTGTGTCTAGTGTCAAGGATATGTTGATAGGCTAGTTCCCATCTGCGGAGTTCTGAAGGGGTGGTGGTATTTGGAAAAACTCTAATAGCTCTGACTGTGAAACCACCACCCCTTCAGAACTCCGTAGATGGGAACTAGCCTATCAACATATCCTTGACACCAGACACACCCCTGGCCTAAACCTACGTTAAACCTGTCACTTGCTAACTCTCATTTCATTTTACAGTTATTTATAATTTTATATATATATATATTTTCCTCTTTATTTATTTTATTATTTTTTGTATATATATATATATATATATTTTTTAAATTATTCTATCTCCCTTTATTCTCAATTATAACTTTTTGAACTAAGCTACACAGACATTATATTCATTTGTTTCACTTTTATCGCTGGTCAAGCCTACTCCCTACCCCCCCCCCCCCCCCCCCTCCTCCCGGCAATTCTTCCACTACCACGCGTTTTCCGCCTGTGCTTCATTCATGTGGCAGGCTCGGATGTGACCACATCTTTCCCCCTGCCATATGTCTCGCCTCCTACATGAGGAAGACTAAAAAGTCGAAATATTGTGTAATTCTTTTGTTTTTGTGTTTTTACGTGTCTCGCCCTCCTGCCTTCATCTGTGGTAAGTGACGGGTAACTGTTTATTTTCCCTATCCTATCTTATTTTCAGTGCCTCGCGGCAGTTTCTTTGTTTCCTTTATCCAATATAACTCACTAAATTAGATTCGCACGAGAAACCTCTTATAAGCCCAAGTTTCTGATCTACCAGCCACTCTCTGTAATCACAAACATTTATAAGTTGATTGGATATCTCCATCAACTCACCGACTTACAAGGTCAAACTAATTATCAGCTCTATTTATCTTACCACTTTTGTGAACTGATACTAATATGGCACATTCTCAGTCCTCTGGTATGTAGCAAGTCTCCAGGCACAATCTAAATAAAATTTCTAGGTGTGATACGATGTCATATGCATCTACTTTTAATCTTTTGGTTTTTTCCTACAAATAACTTCATATTTCTTTAACCTATCTGTCTTAATCATCAAATGCTCAGGATTTATTTCTAATATCCTAGTCTGCTCACCTCTCCATGTGTGGAAAAGCTCAAACTCCTCCAGCATGACAGTCCCAGCAATCTCATCACTCCAGTTGCTTAATTCACTGAAATATTGTAAAGTGTGTTTTTTTTATGTTCATATGGCCCTCCTGCCTTTGTCTGTGATAACTATCCTTCCTGGTTTTCATATCCTTACCCATATTTTTTTAAATACTTTCTCTTCTCCTAAATTTTCTAACATAGCCACAGGCAGCATTATTCAGTGTTCTCTTTCCAGCCATAATATCATAAATACAGTTTTTTCTCCATTCTTCGCTGGTATTAATTTAGTATTTTGTTGTTGCAGATGAAGGCAGAAGGGAAAGATGAAAAAAAAAAAAAAAAAAGAAACACATTGTACAATATTTTTTTAACCACACTAATGTAGGAGGAAATGATACATGGGGGAAAGGTGTGTACACATCCAGACCTACCTAAAAACATTGATAAACTGAGGCAAGGCTATAGTTACAAAGACTGTGTAGTAGTAATGGTGGGAACAAATATCGTAGAAGAAAGTTATAAAGATCTTTACAGTGCGCTAAATTCTGTTACATCCTCTGTTAATGCATTAAGCAAAAAACTAATGTAATTTTACATTCAATTCCATGTAGATTTGATGTCCCGAATTTAAACTTAAAAATTAAACCAGTACTTCTGGAAGTCCATCAACTCAAGAAAAAATCTCAACAGTGATTGAGTCTGTATTAACTTTGAGACTGAAAGATTGAACAGAAGAAAATTTACAAGACATGGGATGTATATGAACAAATTTGGAAAAAAGCATGTTTGCAACAGAATTCTGGAGTTAATTAAATAAAATCAAAATATATACAAGGAGGAAACTTGCAAGAATCAAATGAAACAAACTTTAATAGACAGTTGGGTTTATAGAAAACCAAAGAAGAGTGACAACTTCATTGTATTCTCCAAATCAAAATCATGTGGGCAAATGAGTGCTGAAATACAACCTCTTCAAGAACTTGTGAATAAGGTATGTGACCATCCAGAAGGAGGAAAATCAGTGGATCAAGCTAACAACGTAGAAGACGAAACAACAGATTTTTTTTAGGGTAAGTGAATCATCAGAAATGCCTTTAGAAATCTATAAGGGACCCCAAACTTTAAATGAAAAACCAAGCAATTTGGAACTGTTTATTCTACATCATAATGTTCAATCACTTACCAATAAGTTAATAGTATTAGAAGCACTCCTACAGTATAGGCTAAATGTTGATGTAATATTTATCACAGAACACTGGTTAAGTGGTAATGAAATGAATTTGGTGTCATTACCAGGGTACAAACTAGTCAGCTGTTTCTGCAGAAAAACTTCTAAACATGGAGGTAGTGCTATTTTTTCAAGCAACACATTAAATGTCATATTATCTTCGAGTGCATTAAATTCTCTGTAGAGAAGAATTTTGAAGCTTGTGCAACTGTTTTGCTTGAATCCAACATAGTAATTATAAATGTCTATAGGCCACAAGATGAAAAATTTTCAACTTTCCTTGCCCGATTGGAATCATTATTAAATAATGCGACTGCACCCAATTAAAAATTAGTGCTTTGTGGTGATTTCAATATTAACTTCCTCAAAGACAGTAGTGAGAAACCAGATTTACTGAATATGGTCAAATCATTCAAACTAAAACCAAAAATAGAATCCGCAACCAGAATATCAAACTATCATAATACTCTTCTTGACCAGGTGTTTGTAAACAGAGACAAGTCTCTTCTCAAAAGTGGAAGTAATAAGTATGGGCTACAGTGGCCATGAAGCGCAACTCATATCATTGAAGATAAAATAAAAGTAAAAACACAAATTTTAAACATGTTGTTTATTGGCAAAATTTTTGTGAGGATAACATACGCCTGTTTAACTTACTCCTATTAAATGAACCCTGGAAAGATGTCTATGATCAAATAGAAGCAAATGACATCGTTAATGTATTTCACACTACTTTTCTACACTACTTCAACTTGGATTTTCCAAAAAAGTGGATATTTGTGGCAGAAAGAACTAGTAAATCCTGGGCATAAAAATATCGGGAGAAAGAAGCTGTTTCTTTACAGAATTACTGTAAACAAAACCAAATTAATCAAAGTTTTTCAAACTATGATAAAAAGTATAAGAAAATTTATAAAAAAGTAATTCAACAAGCAAAAATTAAGGCAAATGATAATTATAGAAAAAATCTTCCAATAAAACCAAAGCAATGTGGCATATTATTAGACAACAATAATTAGTGACCCCAAAGTGATAGCTGAAGAATTTAACAAATATGATACTTCTATCCTGAGGAAATCATGAAGGAAATAAGAAAGCTGAAAAAAATAAATAAAGGGGCTGGTGAAGATAATATTATTACAGATATCTTAAAGATAGCCAGATGTGACATTGTACCTTATCTTGAAATATTATTTAAATTGAGTCTAGACACTTGCTGCTTACCACAGGACTGGAAAAGTGCAATAGTAGTACCGGTACATAAGGGAGGGGTGAGAAATAGAGTTGAGAATTACAGGCCAATCAGTTTGACATCAGTGGTAGGTAAATTAATGGAAAGATATGGATATGCAACCACATCAGAAATAAATGTGAGGAACGTAAGTGGTTTTCAAGCAGACAACATGGTTTCAGGCAATGATATTCATGTGAATCTCAGTTGGTGGGATATATGCAAGATATTTCAGATGAAATGGACAAGGGAGGGCCAAATTGATAGTGTAGCACTAGATCTGTCTAAGGGTGTTTGACAGAAGTAAGCCATAAAATGGTAGTAAATAAGGTAAAAACCATTGGAGTGGATAAGAAAGTCATTTGCTGGGTAGAAGAATTTTTAAAAGGTAGAAAACAGAAAGTTAGGGTAGGAAATGTAGTGTCAAAAGAAGTGGAAGTAAAAAATGGGTGTGCCACAGGGTAGCGTATTGGGACCATTGCTATTCATTATTCTAATGAATAATTGTGGATTGATTGTTTACTATCTGAAATTAGATTGTTTGCAGATGACATAATGCTGTATAAAGGAATCAAAACGATAGAGGATTGTAAACAGTTGCAGGGTGAACCTGGACAGGATATCTAATTGGGTTGGTAAACATGGAATGAAGATAAATGCAAAGAAGAGTAGCTTATTAGATACACAAATAAAAAACAAAAGGTTAATTATGAATATAAGTTGGGGAAAGAATTGCTTGCTGAAGACTTGAAATGTAAATATCTTGGAATTACTTTTGATAACAAACTTAACTGGGCAGGACACATAGGACAGGTGGTAGCAAAAGGTTTCAAAGTTCTGCACTTGTTGGAGAGACTGATGAGGGATGTAGAGAGAAGTCAAGGATTGGGTTACAAAACTTTGGTGAGACCATTGCTCGAATATGGTAGTGTAGTATGGGACCCTCATTTTACGTATCAAATACAGGAGTTGGAGAGGGTACAAAAAGGGCTGCTAGATTTGTTTCTGGAAATTATCGCAGAATGCAATCAGTGACAAAGTG